>CAOLHI010002195.1:0-384402 GCA_948474755.1 Ctenosaura bakeri
CTGGGATCCAGTTACTGGGAATACAGTCCTCCCTGCTCTACATTAGCAGATTTGACCTTCACAAACTTGATTATTCATGAGGTGCTCGCCTGCCTCCTCCCCATTCTCCCCTTCCCATTCACCTGCCTTTTGCCCGGACCCATGTGTTTTCCTTCCACGGAACTGGGCAAAAGGCAAGCAAATGGCAAGGGACGGCCTCGTGTTTGTGCCTTCTCTGGTTGTGTTGCTGCCCCCTCCCATTCGCTTGCCTATTGCCCAGGCACCTGGAAGGCAGTGCACCTGGGCAAAACACAAGTGAATGGGAGGGAGAAGGTGCATACACATACCTTCCTGGGTGCACGGATGCCCTCTTCCATTCCCTTGCCTATCACCTGGGGGAAACATAAGTGAAGGGAGGGTGAAGGCACATACTCACACCTTCTCCGGACATGCAGCTGCTCCTCCTATTCATTTGCCTATTGCCTGGGTGCTTGGAATGCAGTACACCCAGGTGAAATGCAAGTGAATGGGGAGAAAGGCATGTGCACACACCTTCTCCAGGCACGTGGCTGCCCCCTCCCATTCACTTGTGTTTCACCCAGGTGCCTGGAAGGGAGGTAGCAGGTCTGGGCAAAACACAAGTGAATGGAGGAGAGTCTTAGAAGGGAATGGGAGGGGGAGCACTCACTTGGGTGGGGGTAGTTATTCACTGCTTTTTTACTTTTGTGAGGGTTCTGCACTCCAAACCCTCGCAAAAGTTGAGAAGCCACTGTAGCGCCCATTCCGTAACTGGATCCATTTCAAGCATCACCCAACATGTGCCCCATATAGAGCACACCAGAATAAATTTTCAAGCTATTATTCAAGTTCCCTGTCAAGAACACAGGCATCCAAGAGGCATCTCCAATAACAATTTCACACAGATTTTTAAAGTTTTTTCTGTTGATAATCACAATGATCATGACAATCTCTACTTCTCCTTAATAATACAACTGCGTTCACCAAGAAAGCACAGAACAGCCCTTATTTCCAACCATTCCATTCCTCACCTTTATGTTTTTGGGCAGAGTCACAGATACCATTTCAGGAGCAAAGCTTTTGTACATCAATAGCAGAGCTTGCAGAGTAGGCTCTGGTCCCTGGAAAACAACCAGAGGAGAATTAGATTGTGTACTTCTCTCATGTTCCTCCATAGCAGCCTATTAACTATAAACCTGCTGCCATAACTACTGGAAATCAGTGACTTATAGGTATTTCATCAGAAGAAGACGAGGATTAACCCAGAGATGGCAAGAGAGAAGCAAGTTTTAGGAAGATTAAAACTGACAGGAACACTGTGCTTCCTCTTTTTTGCTTATACACAGAGTGCAGCACACGAGTAAAAAGTAGGAGGAGGGAGCACAACTACAGAGCAAAAGCAGGACAAAGAAAGGGGAACACTTACTTACTTTTTGCTCTCAACCTATCTACCCACAATACGTAGCTTCCTTAGATTACTCTTGACAGAATACGGCCTCAGTAGAAAAAACCTTGATGCCCACTCATAACTTAAATACCAGCTTTTAACTTATTAACTTACATACCTTACAAATGTTACTCAATAAAGTTATACACAAAGTTTTTATTAGTGCTTGAGTTTCAAGTGACTCACCCTCCTGGTTTGTAGATCTAGCAGTCTTCTCACACGGAAAGGCTTCACTAGAGAAAAGAACACAAAGGAAAATCTATAAATATTCTTTAGTTGGGGAATATTATTATTCCTCTGTATAAACCTCAAGGCAATTACAGGTAAAACAAATAAGATAATTCTTCCGAATTATGCGGCAAATTGAAAATAGGATAGGACAACACATAAAAAGAAGGATTGTGTTCTTTTGGTGTAGACATGTTGTCAGATTCAACAAGCTGAAACAGTAAAGGGCAGTGCACATTCCAATTTGGTAATAAGTCTTCAATGGATTTAGTTTAGGTTGTCCAATTCAACAAAATGAGTCCCTAACAGTAAAAAAAACCAAATGACTAGCTACTTTGACAGAAAGCCTGAGCAATGAAACATAAAAATTATTTACTTCTGCAAGCACTATTGTGCCATGAATCCAATTAAGAGCTCACCGTTCTCTCTTCTGGTCAGCAAATAAAGCACATGACAGGCAAAGGGTTGCTGCGGAAGGAAAAGTGTTAAATGTTTAATTTCGCAATTTGTATACTCTCTACCAAATACAATAACTAAAAGCAGATAGCATTAATTTAGCAATACTTTGTAGAACGTAGTATTGCCAAAATAACATACAAGCTTTCCAACTTTTACAATAGATCTTTTGTGAAACACGTTCATTTGAAGAAAAGGCACCTTGCCAGTTAAAATACACCTCAAAATTAGAAGTAGATCAATACTAACTATGCTTCTTTCTCAGCAACTAAGGAGAAAGGCTAATTAAAATTATCAAAGAATGAAGTGTTACACTATCAAAGAACTAGACTTTGTTCCCTTTCAAAATAAGTTATTATATTGTATCTTACCAGTTTTTCATCTTGTAAGAAGTTGAAGAAGAATCCATAAAGAGCATTAATCTTTTCCTTCTGATCAATGAAGTCAAACATTGCAATTAGCCATTTTAAAAATGTTACCTAACAGGAAAGAAAACATGTCTTTCACTGAACAAGGATGAAATCAGCAAAACAAATCAGTTATGGAATCTGTTGATAGCAGGGACATGTAGTCTAGTAGTCATCACAATAAGCCCAACTGTCATAAAATATTACTTCTAAGAATTAAAATATCAAAGCTATGCTTTCCAAGTTACCTGAGTATTACGTGAGCATTTGCCAACGCAGAGCCAAGATACTGCTGAAACAACAGAATCCTCTGTTATTCTTGATGTGGGAATCAAGTTCTTCAGTAGTTGAGTATTTATCACTTCAGCTGGAAGACAGTGAGATATGCTGCTTAAATGCCAATATTACTGATAATCACTCACAAGCTATTAGGGGCTCAGATACAGCAATATAGCTGCTCTCATGTACTCTTTAGTGCCAAATGAAAAGTAGGAGAACATGAAGCTTTATTTGTTTTTACCAAACTTGCCACTGAGTGCCACATTCAACACGACATCAATTTCTTTAGGATTCAAGCCTCTTTCCTGGCCAATTTTTTCCACAGTCACCAAGTGTTTCCGCAGAATCTCATTCTTCAGGGAAGTGCGATCTTTTACTAGAAAAATCAAAACATATAAAGTTGCACATTAAACTTCGTCATGCGTACTGCTTCATGATGGTTTAATTTACATGTAGCCTACACCACCAAAAACCTCTCCTTCACAGAACAAACATCTCTATGACCTTTGCAGAGATATTAAGGTTTTAGTGTAACTATGATTCTCTTCCCAGTCAGATGATGCAGTTGTTAATAAACATGCTTCTGTTGGTTGTTTTTAAGATCAATAAAAGCTACAGTAGGGAATATCTGGCTGCATTCAACATCATTTCACCAGCACAATGCCTATTGCACTTGCAGTTGAATGTTTTCAGAGTTAAGATGCAAGATCCTAGAATCTCTCATTATTCTTTTCTCCAAGCTAAACATATCCAGCTCCCTAAGGTGTTTCTCAGAAGGCTCAGTTTCCAGCCCTTTGATGATCTTGGTCACCTTTCTCTACACAGCTGTGGTGTCCAGAACTGGACACAGAATTGCAGATGAAAGCAGAATAAAGTAGCACTACTGCTTCCCTTTATTTGGACATTATGTTTCTGTTGATGTAGCCCAGAACTGCACTGGCTTTTTTGAATGCTACACTACACTATTGACTTATGTTTAGTTTGTGTTATACCAAGACCTTTATATTCTTTCTATATGTGCTGCTTTCTAGCCAGGGGTCAACCAGCTTACATTTGTGCATTTCATTTTTTCCTTGTTGGATGTAGTATCTTACATTCAGCTCAAGCTGAAATTCATTTTGTTAGTTTTGGCCCAGTTTTCCAATCTGTCAAGGTTATTTTGAATCCTCTTCCTGTCCTCTGGGGTATTAGCTATCCCCATTTTGGCATCATCTGCAAATATGATAAGCATGCCTTCTGCCCTCTCACCTAAGACACCTATGAAGATGTTACACAGCCCTGGGCTCAGGACAGAACCCTGAGGCACTCCATTGGCTGCTTCTCTTGAGGACGAAGAGCAACCATCTGGGAGTATTCTCTGGGTCTGCTTGGTCAACCAGTTACAGATTCAGCCCACAGTACACTAGCTTGCTTACAAAAACATCATGGAAGATCTTGCCAAAAGCCTTACTGAAATCAAGGTATACTATATCCACAGCACCCCTGACCCACCAAACTTATAACTATGCACACACGCATGCACACACATACAAATACAGCTTCTAGCACAACAGTGTAGTCCAGTGCAATATAACCAGTGGGGATTTTTGTTCCCTTAGCATTACACTGATTTTAGGTTATATATTCCAGTTACCTGGAATCTCCATGGAATTTCTATTCCAATCAATATGTCAAAGGGAGGGACAGTTATTTCATAACTTGAGCAAAAATGTGTCAATCACTGCATAGAGCAATACTGGAGAATATATTTATTATTTATATGCTACTGCTCCATACACACTTTATATTTGATTTAATCTGAACTGATCTGTACATATAGTGAATATGTATATTTTATGATAAGTTCATTTGTTCAATATTGGCATACTGATTTGTCCTCATTTCTCTGGCTTTTAAAACATAGTAGTAAGCAATACATTGTTTTTAAAGAGGTCAGGTAAAAATGTATTTTTAAAATTTTTCTTAATTTAAACACTCTTAAATAACAATTAAGTTAATATTGAAATAGATGGGTGTTAAATAATAAATAACCATGAATACAACCAGGTTAGCATTTTATATAGCTTTTTCTAAGCAGAAGAACCAATATGATCATTTCTCATATATGAGTATTCTGCTGAACACAGGCATTTCATTTTCATCTGTGACTATAATCTGCTGTTTTGCTCAGTAACCTCAGACCTTACTAATACTTGCCGATGATAAGCATTTCATTTTTTTCCTGGTGCTTTGGGTCAGAGGGCTTGGCCAAGAATGAGAATGGGAGCCCTGATGGTGCAGTGGTTAAATGCCAGTACTGCAAGCCACAAGGCTGTGAGTTTGATCCTGCCGGGCTCCAAGGTTGACTCAGCCTTCCATCCTTTCGCAGGTCGGTAAAATGAGTACCCAGCTTGTTGGGAGCATGTATAGAAATGTTTCGAAATACATGCTATTTGTAAGTTGTTCGCCGCCTCGATCCATATGGAGAGGCGGGATACAAATAAATAATAATAAATAAAAATAAATAGAAAGGACAGAAGAGAAAATTGTTCACTGCACAGATTCTTATATTACCATATTTACAGTGCAATCCTATATTTTTCTACTCTGAAATAAGTCTCATTGTTTAAACTGAAATGATTCTGAGACTAAAATATAAAGTGGATGAACTAGCATGGGTGCTCTCTGTAGGAAGATATTATGTATCTGATATTCCAGTCAAAAATTTTTTTTAAAAGGGAAAACCCTTTGCAGAATACAGTTGATCATTCACGTTTGTTAGGATTTGTGGTAAAGGACCCCACATAAGTGGAAAAATCGCAAATATCAAGATGTGTGTCTGTGGGATGGGGGCCCAGACACAGCAGGGGGAATAGGCACTCACAGTTCAGGTCAAGGAAAAGTGAGGGAAAGTGGGTGGTCAGCACGGTGGCCTTATACTTCCTCTCTCTTGCCTGCCTCCTTCCTTGGGTGTGGGAGAGGACATTGAGGGAAAGTTTGTGGTGCTGAGAAATTGGGCTGCGAGCCATCTATCTGCTACCTGTCTGCTTCCTGTCTGCACATCTTGTGCAGTTGTACACAGGTAGAAGAAATACACCTTTAATAAGTTCTTCTCACAAGGAAGCAGACTTCACAAAGCTGATCAGGAAACATCCTTTTAGTTCAGAAAAGAGGTGTGAACAATAAGAGTCTACAAGAAATGAAGGGGATGACTCATTAAAACAGAGGTGCAATAGCTAAAACTCTGATGCTTTTTCAGTGTCATCTAATGCAGTGAGTGTTGGCACACACCAGTGCCAGTCTGTGAGACATTGGTGGCCAGGCTATGGCAAGTTTCCAGGAAAGTTGTAGCCAAGGGTCACAAATACCGTGCTGGTTCATGGCACACTGGGGAAAAAATCCTGGTCCAACACATAAGGTATCTTTACAAGCACTTAGCTAATAGACATGAGTAATTTAATAAATTGATATTGCCTGGAGTTTAAGAAAAAATATGACACAGTTCCAAACAAAAAATCTGGAAAGTTTATTGACACAGATACTACTTGATTAACGGCAACTGTATAAAGAGAGCATCAAACAGGGAATAAGAGCTACCTTTTAATTGGATGTTCTTCTGAAAATTCATTTAGTTTATTCAAAATTTATCACAGCCAACTGTGCACAATATAATACTCTTTGGGGAAATCCACATTTGAGTAAACCAAGTTATCAATTATTCAGGATGACAGAAAGATTTTTATGATTCCCGCTGCACTCTTTACCCCATTGCATCACTTAACCTTTTCCCAATAAACAAATGGCAAGCCCTCACATATTGCCAGGAGGGAGGGGCAGCAGCATTCCATTAGAGTGCAGTAATGGCAGTCAAGTTACATATTATATTAATGTTGTAAGTAGCTACTAAGTTTTAATCACAGCTGGAAGACTCTGATTTTATTGGCAATCCTTCCAGCAATGTAGCATAAGGATGCTTTTCTAACCAGCTGCCATGACTTCACCATGGGAAGGACTGGAAGATTCAGGGCAGGATAAGTATTAAACTTCTCTTCTCAATACTGGGGGATCCCCAGTAAAAATCAGATATTTCACCAGCTCCGAAATAAAAAAAAAACAACACTGCTAGTTGTATACTTAACACCACTGTGAGAAAGACCAATCCCGCCTCCACAACCTTACCAATAGTTTTGAGGAAAGCAGCCCTTTCTCAACCATGGCAATTTGCTTACTGTCCACAGTACTCCATGAAGATCACACAGCAGTACACAGCTGCATGGAGCTGTCCCTTGCATTATATTCTTCCATCAAAAAGAAACTGGGAAGCACTGTTTCTACATCTGGATTAGCAAAGTGTGTCCCTCAAACCACATCCAGACCAGGATTTTTTCAGAGTCTGACATCATGGATTGCCATGAATGCACTACAGTCAGTGAGAAAAGGAAGCAAATGCTACGATATTAGTTATCCTATTGACTGTAGTTGTCAATGGGTTTGTCAATATCCTTATCATAGTCAAAATGTCATATTGAAGTTAACTTAGATGTCCTTATATATACAACTATAAATTAATACTGATTAATTAAATACAGAGGAATTTGATATGTTAACTGAGTAGAATTTTATTTGCTTATAATACCCTTTAAATACAAGAACTAAAATTAGAAAATATATAAAAAGACTACTCTATTCTATGTATTATTAGAAACCTACTAACCTCTGTCCATTCCTCTTTTGCTATGCCCCATGAAAAGTGTCTGAAGGTCCAGCAAAAACTGCCTATCTCTGTTCTATAGACATTGGGTTCTGGCACTGGACCCTTGTGAAAGTGGAAAAACCTTGAACAACTTCCCCTGTAATCCCCCTCCCATTCCATTCCCAGTTTGCCACTTCTCATTTCTTTGCTTTTTGCATGCCAGGACCAGAGGCAAGAGAATGGCAGGGGAGCTCCAGAGGAGAGAAGGATGGCACATGAATGCCCCCTTCATTTCATTGCCTTTTGTCTGGGCACTTGCCTTCTCTCTCCATGCCTACAAAACACAAGGGAATGAGAGGAGGAGAAGAATGGGGAGAGGTGCATACATGCTTCTCAAATAATCAAATTTGCAAATGTCAAACCTATTCATGTAGAGGGAAGACTGTAATATTTAAAAATATATTTACAGATGACTAGTTAAAACGTTCACTATGAAATACATTCTACTAAAAATGATGTAATTCAGTAAGGCAGCATTGACAATTATTTGTTGTTATATTTATACCCATCATTCTTGATTCAGCAAATGTCACAACCTGTTTATTTGCATCTCCTTATTTGGTTTTTGGGTTTGAGCATGGAACAGTGGTTTGAGTGTTGACTACAACTTTAGATACTAGGCTTGGAGCCTCACTCAGCCACACAGCCTCAAAAGCAAGATAAAGACAAACTCCCTATGAACAAATCTTGCCAACAAAACCTATGCTAGGTTCACCCTAGGGTCATTATTAAGTCAGAAATGACTTAAAGGCACACAACAAACAGTTCGGTCTTCAATCCTTCAGTTGTTTTAGACTATAATTTTTATTATCTCTTACAACTAGTTTTGCTGATTGGAGATGAGAGAAGTAAAAGCCTGAAATATTTAGAGAATAATATGCTGAAGAAGACTACTTTAATTGGATTAAGCTATAAACAATTATCCCTACTTATACTCTTACTTGTCACCAAATAGTTCAGTGCTTCTTCAAGAGGACTTCGACTGGGCTCCTCTTCATTGGCACACATTTCTGGAGCTCCATGATTCTGTGCACTTGTTCCCAATGCAGAAAGATCCGCTGACTTGCTAGAGCTAACAGGCAATGTTTCTTTTAGCTTCTTAGCATTTATGCCTTTCTTCATGCTTTCCAAATCCAAGAAAAGAACAGCAAGATAAGTCCTATTATTTCATTCGTCAGTAGCAGACTTTTCACCAACAATATCCAAGTTCTAAGCCAAAAATGAATAAAAAGTTACCTGAGAGTGAGAACACAAAGTTAAGCACCTTAAAAAAAAACAATAATCACCAAACAGCTGCTATGCGATCCACATACAAGTACTGAAAAACTCCTTTATTATGATCATTAAATCTCACACAGACTGAGCTCTCAAGTTGTCCAGAACCCTTCTTCAGGCTGGAAGGTAACAAAAACTTGGGGAATGGTTGGGGGGGGGATAGAGGAAGGAAAGCCTTTGTCATACAGCAAAATGTAGTTTGAAAGGGTGCCAAAAAAGGCAAAAGGTCAAGAAACTCTGCAGGTGTAAGTGCAGCATAGGCCTTCTTAAGAGGATTCATCTTCTCCAACAGAGAAGATTTAAAGGATTCCAAGGCAGAACTACCTCTGAGTGCCAGAGAGAGATGGCATCTGAAGATGTCATTAGCTGTAGCAGATGTGTGAGGAAGTTTCCCAGATGCCACGAGATAGAAACACAGAGCAGTAGAGGGTGCGCACTCCTCTTGGCTAAATCTTTGCACTGATTCAATTTGGCTTGTGTTCTGTCTACCCTTTCCCCCTTTTTAGAGTTACCATGCTTCTCCTGCCTCTGTGCACTGACCCTTGGCATCCTCTGTTGGTCTCCCGTTAGCACTGTTTACATACCTGGCATATTTGTCCACCCTGTTAGGCCATGCAGGCAGGTATGATATGGGGGGAGCCAATCTCTACAATATTCTGGATCTCTACTATTTAGGCCATTATCAACACTTTGAACTGTGCCTGGAAACAAATTGGTAGTCAGTACAGATGTTACAGAACAGATATTATGTGGTCTTGTAAGTACCTGCATTCTAGACCAATTGCAGTTTCAGAGGACTCTTTAAAGGTAGCCCCATGTAGAGAGTATTGCAGTAATCCATTCTAGTGTGTTTCCATGGTCAGGCTGGACTTCATCACATTTGTTTATATGTCTTACTAAACAGTTACAGAAGTTTCAGTTTCAATTTTATTTTAAAATGCTTGTCTTTAGAGTCCCCATTTCTGCTTCATGTGTTACCCTGTTTTCTGAGAACTCCACCAATTTGTTTGTGATACAAGGGCTTCCTCTAAAAAGGATTCCCAAAAACTGTCAAAATTGTCTCTTGTGGGGGAAAAATTAGCTCAAAGATGGGGAAATTAACTTTAGCACTCTCTTAAGCTATAGCAAGAGGCAGGGCAACTTAGCAAGGACCTTTGTAACCCAATGTATACCAGGTCAGGCCAAGAATTAGGCAAGTTGTTCAGTTTAAAGATTTTATTATATTATCAGTAATTAAAGCAAACAATGGCTCACACACACACACTCATGCATTCATTCAAGAACTACTGAAGAAAAGAGTAAGGAAAATTGATAGAGATTTTGTTCCGGGGTGTTCCTGGGGGAATAGTACACCTGATCATGACGCCCAAGAGAAGCCAATGGTTGAAGACTAAGGGTTGAGAGCGATGAAAACTCAGGAAGGGGGGGTTTGAGGCAAAACAGAGTGACAGCGATTCCAGAGGAAAATGTAAACGAACCCACAAACAGATCAAAACATGGGGTTTTATAGAGAAAATATGCCTGTAGAGTTAGTTCTTTCCCAGGGAAAACAAACAGCCAGCAAGGCTAGATCAAAGCTTCACACTAAACATCTCCAGCTGAATATTTCCCTAGGGCTTTGTGAATGATTCTGTCCAGGTAAAATAAAGGACATGTAGGGTGGAAATTGGCCCCATGTGGCAGCTGATTGTGATTCTATTGAGCCCTTTTGTTCTGTTCGATAGTCAGAATGTCTAGAGGGGTCCCTGGCTATGTGACAGTTTGAGCTGACCAAAGTTTTTCCTAACTTTCGCCTTTCAGCCTTCCTGCCTATGCAAGCTTTCAGTAACTCTCTCAGACACACAGAATGATTTTTAATATTAGCCACATGGAGATATCAATTTGAGGTGGTAAATTAATACATTGTAGACCCTGGGAGAGAGCTATTACACATGGAGCGAGATCCACAAGCTTAGTAACAAATATTAAGCAAAATATCAAATTTATATTAAAGTGACATCAGCAGAAAACCCAGAAGATAACAGAACTAATGACTGATCCATCAGAGGATGGAAACTCCACCTACCTACAATTATACCAGAAGTGACAGCAGTCAAATGCATAGAATCTTGTTTATAAAAAATTGGCTGGTTGGAAAACACACACTAAACCTAAATCACAATTTAGCATGATAAGAACAAGCTCGGCCTTGCTCTCTACTTGCCAACCAGCTCACACACTTCCTTCCCTCTCTGATTTATCACTTCATTAAACTTTGCTTCCATTTTTAAATTTTCTGTATTATCCCAAACCAAGCTGTAGTTAATCTACCACTATTTCTGTTTATGAGAAATATCTAGACTATATAAAATAAATTCATTTATCTCCTCTCATAGAAAAATATGGTTGGCAGGAAGTAGACTCAAGGCAGGAGATAGCCACATAACTTCCAAGAATTAATATAATACAGTTGAACTATTTTAGCCACATATCTCCTGTTCATAATAAACAAACAGAACTTCCAGAAAGAGAAGCTAGTGATAAACAACAGTGTTATCTCTGAATGCTGGAAAACTCTGGCCCAGTGAATATCTTACATGCAAGCATACCCAACCAGGAAAATCTATGGAACACCGGCTCCACAAAAGAACGAAGAATTTTGTAGATCTGAAGACTAAACGTTTATTATGGTATAAATCTTTGGTAGACAGGAGAAGGAACATCTGGCTCTTCAAGTGTTATTGAGCTTCAGTTACTACTGGTCTTACCCAACCTCAGCAATGTTAAAGAGTTGTAGAACAATAACATCTAGACAAAAACATGCTCCCAACCTCTGCACTGAAATCCACTTCCTCAGAAAAATCAAGTGTTAACAGGGGTGTGTATATCTGCTCCAGAGACCAGGACAAGGAGCAATGGATTCAAGCTGCAGGAAAGGAGATTCCACCTGAACCTCAGGAAGAACTTCCTGACAGTCAGGGCTGTCCGGCAGTGGAATCTGCTGCCTGGGAGTGTAGTGGAGTCTCCTTCCTTGGAGGTTTTTAAGCAGAGGCTGGATGGCCATCTGTCGGGAGTGCTTTGAGGGTGTTCCTACATGGCAGGGGGTTGGACTGGATGGCCCCTGTGGTCTCTTCCAACTCTACATTTCTATGATTCTATGATCTATTTAAACACACAACTGGGAGATCAAGCACAATGAAACTTATGAAGAAGTGCAGTTAAAACCAATTCAAGCCAAAGTCACGAGCAGCACCATTTGCTGGAGTGGTAGCTGTCCACAACACCACCTATCCAAGTTTGCTAGATTTATTTAGATTTCCAGCCCACTATTCCGCCTGACAACAGATCTGCCCTCAAAGGCGGCTTAAAGTGCACCTACAATTTTTCTGAACTAATCTAATTTTCAAAGTGAAACTAAGTTTCAAAGTGACTCACAGAGACAAAAGAGAAAAAAAAAACCTTGATAGGTATTAATTCTACAGGTCAGCAACCTAAACCCCTTGGAGGTTTCACCAACTAACAAGGTTTTAGACAGCTCTCTAAAGGAGGGCTGCCTCACGTCCCGAGGATGCGAGTGGGAAGGCGGAGCTATCCCTAAAAAGAGCAGCTCACACTTACAGGTAAAACAAAGTAAGCCACACTGGTCTGTCGGAAGAAATTATGAGAGGTAATACCTTTATCGAGACTAGCCCCGCTCGCTCGGAGTTGTCCCTCGCTCTCTCCGCCAACAAACCGCGGCCTGCTTTGGTCAGCTTTTCTCCCCTCAGCGCAGAACAACGTTCAGAGGCTCCTTCCGGGCCGATTCTTCTCTGGCCTTTAACATAACTTTAAAAACCCACTTCTTAACTTTCATGACAGAAACCCCCAGCTCTCCACTCAACCAGCTGCTAATGCGGTCGTTACCCGCTCCCTCCGTCTCCTGTTCGCAAGCCTCACCAAGGCCTACCTTTCCCTCCCCCCGCCATTATCACTACCGCCGCAACGCCTTTTTAACCGCTCTTCAATTCAAAATTTCCGCTCTGCGCATGCGCAAATAGTAATCAAGGGCAAGGCCGGGCTTTAGAAAAAAAAGGAGCTCGACATTGAGGGAGTTGGTTTCCCATTGGTTGCGCGGTTCCGAGAGCCGCTAGGAGCATGCGCGTACCCCTCCCGTTCGTCTCCCTGACAGACGAATGACATCATCATTCGCCAGACGCGTTGCTGGGACTAGGAGTGGGAGGAGTTCGTCCGACGGAATGGTGGTTAAGAGTTGAGACGGTAGTCGAGGCGAACTGCGCATGCTCACAGAGAACGGTGGTAAATAGGTTGGGAGGTGCTGGCTGTGGGTATTAAAATCTCTGAGAGTTAAAAAAGGCTTAGATAGGCCGGTCTGGGAATGAGGCCCCTCCCAAGATTGCAAACTCCGGGATTCCATAGGATATTAAAAGTGGAGTGATCGCGCTATAACAGTCTAGTGCGGAAATGGCCATAGTCTTGCGTGGGATCCAAGCAGCCTTCCTTGTTCCTTTGTCGTTCTGGTTGCTGATGTTCATTAACAAACGACTACTGTATAATTCAGAATGGTGATCACAAATATGTGAACCCTGCTCTTCATAGTTTCACAGGATGTTTCCTATCTGCAGCCTTCTCTTTAATTATCTAATATATAAAAGTCAAAATTTGTCTGTGTCAGGCAAAGATCTCATGTGCTTGGCTGCCTAAGAAGATTCTGTGGAATCCTGGGGGTTTGCAGTTTAGGGAGGGGCCTTTAGAATGCTCAGCCAGAGAGCTCTTTGGCATCAGTCAAGTGTGTCTGTCTTGAATAGGCTGGTTGCTATGGAGACTAGGCCTAGCAGTAAGGAGGAGGACAGTGTATTCCCTCAGAAACCCAACCTGTGTATGTTAATAACTCTGAATACAGATTGGACTGGGGAATATGGGGAAAAGTTACAGGTACTGGACAAGACAGTTTGGGGAAATTAGAGACACAGGATCTCAAATCTTTCTAAAAAGTATTACCTATGAGAAAATAAAATCCCAGGCAATGCCAGGTATATACATTAGTTATAAATAAAATAATTAAATATATTGAGTAACATTAAATGTTAATTAATAACTTATATCAATGTCCCTATTGCATTTTTCGACCAGAAGCTTGTGTCTTGTACTATATAAGGAGACATGTTTTTCTGACGTATTTTATTGACTGAAGTGGGAGTGTGCCCCGTTGAGCACAGTAGGATTTACTACATGCAGAGAACTGGACTGTAAGAGACCCTGTAATTCACTGGGTAGCCTTACACAAGTCATATTTTCTGAGGCCATTTCTGCACTAGACTGTCATAGTGCTATTATTACACTTTCAACATCCTATGAAATCCTGGGCCCCTCCCTAAACTGCAAACCCCAGGATTCCATAGGATATTGAAAGTGGAATAATAGCATTATAACAGTCTAGTGCAGAAATGGCCCGAGACTTTTCCTCCATCAACTACAGTATAGACATAAAAATGCTGAACTGCCCTAAAGGGTTATAAAGATTACAACACATTGTGTGTGGACTGGCCAGAACACTGTTTTTGTTGTTGATTGCCTTCAACTTGGCTTCAACTTCTGGTGACCCTACAAATGAGGGATTTTCCAAGACTCTCTGTGATCAACATCCCCGCTCTGTACTGAACACTCTGGATAGTATTATTTTAAAGGCAACCAGTAACCAGATGCTTGGAAAGTGACTGGAGCATTAGGTTCATTCCTGGGTCTTGTCTCATATCAGCCCAAGTAGTTCTGGTTATTTCTGAAGCCAGTGCAGTGCAGTGTAGACTAGGAATCTGGGCGCCTAAGCTTACATCCCTGCTCAGCCCTGGAAACCCAGGGTGTCCCTATGCAAGTCAAACTCAGCCTTAGAAGAACTCAGTGGCACACCTCCTCTGAATAAACCTTGCCAAGAAAAAGCATATGATAAAGGTTACTGTATATCAGAATCAACATGAAGGCACAACAGCAACAAAGTGCAGTTCCACTTGTACCAGAAACTGTGCCAATTTGCTGCTTGGTTGTTTTGGTGACTCAACAAAGTACATATCTTTGTACTTGTATTCAGTCACTTCAGTACCTTGGACAGTGGACTTTTCCTTAGGCATTTCTGGATCATTTTGTACAATTCATGAGCTGGGTTGAATTTTCGAATTTTCAACTATGACAGACTCCTTTCTGTGGCATGTTCATGCCAAGGAACTCTTGGCACTGTGCAGAGGATTCTGGGAATATTTGCCAATACCACAAACAGACTAAGCATACATCCTCTAACACTCCCAACATTATGATAATTGTGGTTAAATTGAGGAACACTTATAAACTGCTAGAACTTCAGACATTCCCACCAAACATTCAAACATATACCACTCTAGATTTGCAAGTTGAAGGTTTTCATATTTGACAGCTGCATTAAATGAGGGGGCTGAGACTGCCAAATAATGGCTAAGATGGTCTTTAGCTGCAGTGCTATGCAAAGGCTAGGCCCACTTCTCTCCGGTAAGATCTTCACAATAAGATCTTCACAAATGCATATCCATACTTCTCCTGTCTACCACTGTGTGGATGAAGCATAACATTTGTTACTGCATTTGCTGGCCCGGATTTGGGGATGCTAGATATCATTTTGATAATAATTTGGTTCTCTTCCACCACCCCTCTCCACATGTTTGTGAGGTCCTCGGATAAGCACAGAACTAGGCTCGGCCACTAAGTGCTGCAGTATCCCAAAACAGTACAGGCAGGCCAGAAATAGCCAGATTGCTGCTTTAGGAGACTTCTCTGCAAACACCCTCATTATGTATGCACGCTGTTTACAAAGGACTTCCTGCCCCGAGCAGGCACCCTGGCAAGCTGAATACTCAACTGTCAAGCACTCTATGTTTGCATACTGACTACTTCTTTGTCAATTCCGACCTAACTCAATCATGCTAAATTTTGACCTTTCCAAAGCTTTGTCCTATGTCCGAAACTCATTGTTTTCCCCAAGTACAGCATAGCCTGCAGTTACATTTCTCCCTATAAAAACCCCTGATTCCGAGATCTTCCTCGGATTGCTCCCGAGTTCCAGACCGCCTTGCTACCGCTTTGCTTGGCAAGCTTCCCCTCAGCTCCACATGCTGAGATACATCGAACCCCAGCATCACTCTCTATCTTCTTTCTGGGCTTCAGGAACAGATTTCGTATAACCTGGACTTCCATCCCACCTTGCTGCTGCTTTATTTGGCGAGCTGTCCCCTCAGTCCCACGTACTGAGACTTCATATCTCCGAACTCAATCTGCAGACTACCCGGGCTTCAGGACAGGTCTCGTATCACCCAATTCAACAATCCCTCTCAAAAATCCCTCTATACCACTCCAACCTTTATTTTCTTTAGTTATCTGTGTGTGTTACATACACCGTTTGTCTGTATTTAATAAATATCACAATTATCCTTATAACTTGGTGTGCTCCTTGACTTGGCCTGACCCCATATACATTGGGTAAAAGATTCCGCTGTGTTGCCCTGCCTATCGCAGTGCTAAAAAGAAGGGGGAGTTTAGGAGGGACTGACTTTCTCTCCCCTTGACATGGATTTTTTTTTTTTTTTATTTTTGAATTTCTCCCTGGATCAAAAGGACACCTCGGTGCATGACACTAGCTTGTGCTCTCAGCTAATTTCCCCAAACTTAGTTAATTGTGAGCATCTTTAGGTGTCCCTCCCGGGACCCCCAGTAAACACGGTAACACATTCTACACATGCAGTTGTGTGTATCCTGCCTGAACGCAGCTTCGAAGGGCTGGAACATACTCCCCTGTCCATTCAGTGGCCATGAGAAGGCAGGAGGTCCCCAGGCAACATCCAGCAGCTGGGAGAACTGACACTGTCCTTACTTCTACTTGCTGGAGATCTGGGAGAGTACTATCAGCAATCTTCTTCTGGCTGAACTGAGCTGCACTCCTTCCAGGCACCTCTTGCCCTTCTCTGGCCATTAAATGGAGTATGGTCCAGCCCTTTGAAGCTATCTTACACATGTGGGGGGAGGTGTTGCACAAGGAGGCCTTTTCCAATGTCCCCCAAAGGACACATGCTTGTGTAACTCCTTAAGGATTTTTGTCAATTTCTGCCAAACAAGCTATATGTAGAGTCTGCAAAGCTAATTTTTACCAGTATAGTTTCAGGCCCCCAAAGTAATTAGTTGCCTAATTTTTTTAAAAAGTTTTTAAGTTTTTAAGAGTAATGCTTTGCTTTGACATTACTTATAAGTAACTAAAACCAATAACTTTCAGTTCATTGAAAATAAACATACCTACATTTTGCAGACTCCTGGCCTATGGTACAAAACATATTCCCCATCCACCTCACCATCTCCTCAATACCCATAGCAGGGCATAAGACAGAGGCTCAAGCTGTAGCAGAAGTGAGCACTTGATATTCCTTCTTTACCCCCTAACTGGAGAAATAACTAAAAGGTTACAATTACATTGTGTAAGTTATTCCATGTTAATTTACAACTTTAATGTGAGGTAGTTATACTCTCATCACTGGGAAAATGAGTCAATTCCAAGTAGGTTCTTATTGGTAACTAGTTTCTTCCAAGTTCGATGTGGGATTCCCTGATCTGACTGTTTCTTTGTGGAGTTTCTTCTGTCTCAGAGTACTGAGACTTAAGAGGTGGTCAGCACCATCCTTTCTTTTAGTGACAGAAGTTCACCAGGAGCTTTCAATATGCAGTCTTCCAGGTCACTAGGTTCACCTTTATTTTAGGGTTTACCACATCAGTTATTCTGAGAGAAGAGTCCTAGAATTCACTTCAGCTATTTTCAGCACACTCAAGAAGGGCATACCAGAGATCATCACAAGATAAAATCATCTTGTGTGTGTGCCTTCAAGTTGTTTCTGTTTCTATTGGTGACCGCAAGGCATACCTCTCAGGGTTTTCTGTGCAAAATGTGTTCATAGGAGGTTTGTCTTTGTCTTCCTCTGAGGCTGAGAGAGTATGACTTGCCTGAGGTCATCCAGCAACTTTCCATGGCTGAGTAGACATTTGAACCGTGGTCTTCAGAGTTGTAGTCCAATGCTCAGACTACTAAACCATGCTAATCTACCGCTCCTTTGTAACTTCAGCTCCTGGCTTGCTTCTGTAGTCACCCAGGAAGTAATAAATTACAACAGGCAGGTATAAGGAATTTCAATCATAAGCATATCACGCACATGTAAAATCTGACAATATACAAGGCAATTTTCCTCCAAATTTCAAAAAGTTTATTTTTATAAATTAAGGGGGAGAAAGAGAAGGGAGGAAGAGAATGCAAACTGGACATCACCAAGAAAGGCAGCATACATTTTAAAAATGTGTTTCTAATGACAGTTTTATCTTTCCCCCTCCAATCTCAGCATTGTCACAATTGAAATAGCTTCTTCAGAGGGAACTTACTATCTCTTGATTTGTCAGGTCTTGGTGAGGGATGGAAAATGAATTCTGTTCTCAATGTCAAGCTCTAACCCACCCACACTAACCTGTCACTCCATAAAGTCAGAGTGAATGGATGGCAGAAAAAGCAGGTTAATGTGTTGGGTGATACTGAGTGGTCCTTGATTTTCTGACAGCAACACAGACAGACTTAGAAGACTGAAATAACTGCAGGTTGTTGCTATTATTATTATTAGGTATACAGCATTCTTTATTCTCTTTTGAGAGAGGTGGGTGGGATACACCACTTGGCTCATGTGAAGCAAGAAAAAAATGTTCATCACTCCAGTGCTAGAGCTGGGCAAAGAGGGGAGAGGACACAGTAAGTGAGCAAGCACAGCATTAGGAACTTCCTTCCCGCTCTTTTTACCCCTGAAGAATACAGATTGGTTCAGAGGCAGTTTCAGTGATTCAGCCATCAACCCACCATCCAAACAATTTCTCTCTTATGCACAAAAAGATACACACCCAACACAAGGTACATTTATTCCCTTCTAGATCCATTAAAATTAATTCATATCTACACATGTGGGGGGTGCAGCAGAGGGTAGTTCTAGAGGTTTGGAGTGCACAAGCCAAGTTGTTGTTTAATTGTCAAACTTAAGGTTTACCCCATGCTCCAATATGTAACCCTTTACAAAACCAAAAAAGAAAAGAACCAAATCTTTTTAGGTGTTTGGGGAGAGAGCTGCATGGAGGGTCCACATATCCCTCAAAGGCACCCCACTAGGACACCTTAATTTTGCCCTTCTCTGGTTCTCCTTCTGCAAGAAGTGGCTGCTCCTCTCCATTCACTGACAGGGTCCTCTTCTCTGGCAGCTGCTCCTCAGGCTGACGGGCAATCAGCAAGCGGCAGGTAAGCAGGATCCCAAAGACCAAGGCATGGGCATAGCGTTTGAGTGGGTCTCCCACCAGCTGGTGGAAGAACAGCACAGCCAGAACAAGCAGCAACAGCAGAAAGTTGGCCACGTCCTTGGGACGGCCAGGAACTAGTGTCATGACGATGCCGCAGGCCACCTCTAGGGCTCCAATACTCTTACGAAGAATGATGGAGCTGATCCCCATTCTCTTAAGCATGGGCAGTGCACGGACATAGCTCTTGTAGGCTCGTTTCTGCAACCAAAACATCAAGAACATGGTATTCAGTACAGATGGGATCTGGCATGTAGCTTCTTTCTTTCTCATACAAACACAAACATAGGTCCAAAATGGAGTATAGCATTGATTTGAACAGATCTGAGCAAAGAGGATTCATCTTGTCCTAATTAAGTAATGTCACCTGTCAGATGACAAGAACTTGATAGCAAAGACAAGCGGTGACAGTCTTTCATCAATTTTCTAGAGCTGTGGCACTGCCATAGAAGAAAGTTCTCTGCCTTACATTCATTCAGTAAATATCTTAGATGGTACTGAGACCAAGGAGTTGAATTCAGTTATTCATATTTGCATTTACTTTCTCAGAGGTGCGTGATCCTTAAGCTTATCTGGTCCATCACTTTAATCTTGCTTTCAGGATACATTTCATACTTGAAAGTAGGCTCAAGTGAACTCAGTGGACACTCTTCTGATACCTTTGTCTTACTTATCAATGGAATGCTGTATCTGCTCTGGATTTTAATCTGAATTTTAAGAGAGCTATTGAAGGTGTGGAAACTTGTCTCGGCAATAGATTCAGGGCCTTGGATAGCTTTGTAAAAGTTTGGAGCAGAGTGAATTCACCACTCTACTGACATGGAAGCCACCCGCCACCCTAGTTTCTGATTAAACATACAGAAGACTGGGTTGTATAATTATATCTGTTCTTTTCTTTTTTCTTTAGCACTGATCACATCAGGAGTTACAGTTCATAAGCAAAGTCTGACTACACTACCACTGATAATTCAGAGATCTTGTTTTTATTTTTCTAAGAGTTGATACAAAGTCACCTGTTAACACAGTAAATACTAGTTCTCTTTCTGATATATTTAGGCACACAAGGTTGATGTCTCTGCCCCGTCTAATTATTTTTCAAGTGTTCACTTCTTGAAAAGATGGGGGAAATGGATGCTTTATAGAACTACATAGTTAAAATTGCTTTCATTAACAAGCCAGAAGGGAACTTGACAAACGCTGTTTGTAGGGTTATAACTTCATAGTGTGATCCTATATATCTCCAATTGGAAGTCTCATTGAATTCAGTGGCATTTATACTCAGGTAAACAGATGATTGCAGCCTGAGTTAATTAATTGGTTAGATCAATTAAAACTGTGGCCTAAATTCTGTTTATCCTGAATAGAGTAGAACCATTGAATCAACTGGATTTACCTACCCATTGACTCACTAGTCAATGAGAAATTCAGTGGCTCTACTCTAGTTGGGATTAATTAATAGGATTCCAGCCTACTTTGAGCCATTAAAAGGTATCGCTGGTTGACAGATTTTAAAACAGAATTTTAAAAAAAAAACACAAGTACATGTAAGTCATGAAATATCAAACACCATCTTAACAGTTTCTTTTCTGCATAAGAAAAAACTTCATGGATGATGGCTGGGGTGATATGTACACTCATCATCCAAACCCAGCATTTTTTCTTTAGAACAATTCGTTTTCTCCTATAAAAATTTAAATGAAATGACTGTGGCCAATCATTTAAGGTTTTCTTTTTCTTTTAACTGGGAACAAGGTGGCTGCTAGTCAGTCAGCAATTACTTAGTCAAATTAATATTATAGTCCCTAAACAATAGTTGGAATGGTGGACTTATTTTCTTGTCCTTTATTTTGAAAAGCCACTTTTCTCTCATTATTAATTTCCCTACTAGTTCCCTACTAGTTAACTTCAAAAATAAAACAACAAGAGATACTGGTTGTGCAAAGTTGCCAAAATACCATCCTTTGAGTGGAAACCTTGTCCTGACCAGGACAGAGCGAGGCTGGTTACTCAGTGAAGATGGTAATGATTCTATTTATCCCCAGAATCACCGATACCTTCATTATCAATCAGGCATTCCTTGATCACAAAGAGATAGAACACTCATCCCAATAGATATTAATCATTCATTAATATTGTTTAACTTGCTGTGTTGTTCTCATTTTTAAAGGAAAATTGTGGCAGAACCATTCATTGAGATTGGGCTCTTGGTTGATCTATTTTTCCCTCACAAAAATCCTGAATATTGTGTCTTTCCAAAGCATTCTGGGGGGAAAATAATGGCTACCACAAAATGGTGCCCTTCCTGGTAAATGCTTTCTTCATGACATAATGTTTGGGATGGCTAAGAAAATAAATGTCAGCAGTTAGGAAGTGCTTGTTGAGAATACCTCTGCTGGCTACAAGAAAAGGTGGAGCACATGTATGAATGAAATTAACAAACATGAGCCTTATTTATATTACTCTTGGCATTTGCTTCATAACAGAAGAAAACAGAACCAAACGGGCTCCTTTCTTTTCCATTTATCATTTGTTCTGAAATCAGTTTGCAAAAACTCTGAATCTTCACTGATGTGACAGCTCTCCAAATATAATACCCATGCAGGAATAGTTCAAATGAAGTTGCTGTTTAAATGCAGACTCAGAGTTAAAAACCATCACAAGAGTAGCAGTCAGTAAATCAACCTTCCTGCAGCTTGGCACCCTCCAGCTATGTTGGACTATAACAGCCACCATATTCAGTCAGGGTAATGAAATGCTGCCTGAGCACAGTGGGACTCGTAGTCCAACACAGCTGGAGAGCATTAAGATGTAGAAGATGCTGCAGGCCAAACCCCAACCTCTGCCACTTCCATTGTTTGAAAACTGCAAGCTCAAATTGAAAAGCTGAGCTGTACTACAAACAATGGACAGCTGGACATTTTAACATGATATGATAAACAACGGATGGCAAAGCCCTGTTTATTCTTGTGTTTTCTAATGGACATTCATAGATATATATAAAAAATAATAGCACAGAAAGCAGAAGATAAAGCAAAAGCAAAGGTGTATGTGTGTGTATGTATAGGCACATGCAAGTTGTCTGCTGACTTATGGCAACTCCATGAATTTCAGATATGTATGTTGCCTTAATTTAAAAAACAAAACAAAAACCTTTTGAATCTACTACCTGTGTTTAAATGGCCACTACAAAAACAATTGGTTAAAAAATCAAGGCAGTTGGGTGGATGAGAGTACTAATGCTATTGACAGTGAAGTCTCTGCATTAAAATAAATACAAGAGTAAGAATGAGAGAGAAGGGTCTGAGGAGATTTGAGTTTTTACCATCAGCTTGATGTGATTCAACATAGCTATGATTGCCCTTTAGCACTTGCTTCTCAAAGTACTTTGCCAATCCTCCCGGGAGGCAGCTTGGCATCAACAGAGTGGCCAAGAGTCATTCATCTGCTATTCATGGTTGTGGCAAAGCAAAAAATAGAACATGCTAGAAAGTTCCACCGTAGTTTCTTGGGACTCCAAGACATTCTAGCCATTCCTCAGTGAAGGAATATGCCTCAAATGGATGCATAAAATATATTGGAGGAAGCAAGACTGTGAAACATCTTCAGCTCCCTTCATCACAACACAGGTGGGGCTCACCCCCTTATGGGTAAAGAGCAGGAGAAGCTGGTACCATATTGGCCTATTAGAGGGAAAGACTGCATTTCCTCTCAGGCTGATAAAAGACCCTCATTTTCCATTTTCCAGAACCTTCTCTTGGGGAGAGAAGGGAGGGAGGGAGGGTGTCACGTTGCCCTTTGACAAAGCTAGCACAAGGCATTCTAGTGCCCGCATCAGGATATCAACATCTCTCTCTCTCAATCTCTCTCCCCGCCTCCCTCCTCTCCCCCCCCAATACACATGCACAGTAGTAATAAAGCAGATAATTTCCCGTTTCTGACTCAGAATCTGCTCCCTGACATGGCCACCTCGTCCTGTCTTATCTGGTGCTGCTGTTTGGAGGAAGATGGGATCCACTCTGGATCATTTCGCCAGAAAGGGGGAGATCAGCGGCCATACCCTCTTGCTGTCTATTGGCAAAACCACCTAAGACACCCCCAACCTTGTGGAAATAACAACAAAAAGGATCCATTTGTATTGCAAAGACTCTACTCTCCCAGAGCAAAGATCCAGTTTCTGTGCAGTTCTGTCCCCATCGTGTTTTCCCCTCTTCTTCAATCCCTTTGCTTACATTCTATAGCTTTTGGTTTTGTTCTATTCTGTGGGAAGAAAAGACACAGAAATTGAAAACTATGAACAGAAAAAATGGCTTTAGAAGCAGCAGTGGGAGCTTCAGGGTTCCCTGTTCCTAGCCTAATGATGCTGCTGTTTTCCTTGTTAGTATCCATCCCCTCCTCCCACCCAGGGCATATCCACAGAAGCTTCTTTTCATGGCTGATCCCTCTTGCAAAGGAAGGGACAGAAATCAGCAGGAGTGCCAGTTCCACCAGCCAGCAAGATGTCTCCCACCCCTGCTGTATAACTCACCATTTCATTGTAGGCATCTTTGCTGAGTCTTGGGGTCAGTTTGATGGTCCCCATAAAGACAAAGAAGAGCCCCAAGGCCACTGAGAGGGCCACAATGGTTATAGTCCGGGGAGAGGCCATTGTGGGTCACAGCGCTGGTCTGGCACCCTGGCTGTTTAAGAGGTGGTCAGTCACCATTGAAGGAAATCAGGATAGGAAGGCTGCAGAAGCAAAGAGGATGACAAAAGAGACAGGCATTCTGCCTCTCCTGTTCAGCCACCTCTGGGTCCTAATGCCCCACCCGCACAAATGATAGCAAGATGACATCTGCCAAAGGTTAGACCAGTCAGAAAAGGTTAGGGTTGAGAAAACAGAATCTTTGTATAGTTCTTGCATTCAAGAATAATTTGGAAATCCTTAACAAAATCCACAATAGCCCTCTTCTCCACAGGGAACCCACAAACAGGCAGTCCAACAATATCTGTGAGGTCACACTATCACCAGCACTAATATATACACAAACATGTAAAACTCCCTTATTAAGATTCAAACTATTGGTACACCTTATATAGTAGTGGCTACTCAGGTTTGTAGCAGTTATTTTCTTCCAGTCTTTTCTTTTTTTCTATTTCATTTATATACTGCCTGCCATCTTTCTCTCAGAATGGGACCTACGGTGGCTTACAAAAGGAATAAACAAAAGCAAAAAAACAACAAAAAATTAAAATACAGTTAAAATCATCCCATTAAAGCAATGGATTAAAAGCAGTATAAAGACATTAAAAAACATATAGAAGTTAAAAAAAAAAGCACCGCCCCCATTAAGAAGCCTCCCTGCAAAACACTGGGTGACATCTCCTAGAGCAGTGGTTCTCAACCTTCCTAATGCCACGACCCTTTAATACAGTTCCTCATGTTGTGGTGACCCCCAACCATAAAATTATTTTTGTTGCTACTTCATAACTGTAATTTTGTTACTGTTATGAATCGTAATGTAAATATCTGATATGCAGGATGTATTTTCATTGTTACAAATTGAACATAATTACAGCATAGTGATTAATCACAAAAACAATATGTAATTATATATTGTGAAATATTTATTTCTAATTACATCTCGGGGGACTACACAAGCTTCTTGTGTGTGCCTTCAAGCTGTTCCTGACTTATGTTGACTCTAAGGTGGGCCTACCATTGGGTAGGAGGGTAGGTGGGTGGGCAAATGAGAAGAGGGCAAGTAACTGCAATGCAAAATTCAAGCAAGAAGTTTCCAAAAGTAGGCTGGAAAGAGAGAGAGGACTGTCCATCTCCTAGGAAAAGGAGGTCTCCCCCTTGTTCTGAAATAAACTCCTCTTACAGGCCCGGCCAGGAATTCCTGGGGTAGCATGACGAGCTCCCTGCCTCCACCAAAGGGGCTGAGACCCATGCCGGGCTGCCGCCCAGCCCGCCCACCGAACCCCACAGAGTGCCGGGCTGCCTGGAAGCTGCTCCAACCCACAGCTCTCTTTCCCGGCAGATGGATGCCCCCGCCCCGCACAAGGCCTCTGTCAAAACACCCCCCCCTGCAACCTGCCGACCCTGCCCCCCTCCCTGCCCAATGCCCGTGCGAACGGCACCCGATTGGGGCATTTTTGCAGCTCTCCGCCCCCCCTTCCAAGTCAGTGACACTGGTGACAAAATGGCAGCCCTGGAAGCACACCGGGGCGGGGCGAGGGAGGGGGCGCAGGGGCTCAGAGCCCTCCCCAACGCCGCCGTCCCCCCCACGCTCCCGTGATAGCAAACCCAGCGCGAGGGCGGGTGGCGCGTCTCCTTCTGCCTCTCCGCCGCTTGTCCAAAGCATCGGCGGGAAAGGCAACGCAAGCCTCCCGCAGCGAACGGTGCTGCAGGCACTGAGAGCCCGGAGGGAGGGAGGGAGGGAGGGAGGGAGGGAGGGGGAGGGGGAGGGGGAGGGGGAGGGGGCGAGCCCAGCAAGAGGCGGCGCCGACCAGGCTCTCCCCTCTCTGCGCAAAGCACAATCCCTCCTCCTGTTGCGGGGTGCCCAGAGCTTCCCTGCTCGCCCGCGGCCCCGTTCCCGCTGCAGGGCCTCACTCCAGGCGCGGGCTCAGTCACCCTCCTTTTCTACCCAGCGCTTGCTCACTTGCCTTGGCAGCTCCATGGGGGAAGGAAAAGATGGTGCCGTTTCCTACTTCACAGCCCACCCGCCCGCCCGCCTGCCTGCCTGCCTGTGCTTGGCTGCCACGCCAAGGAGCAAGAGGAAGAGGCGGCCCAAGCGAGAAAGGCTGCTGGTGGGGTGGCGGCGGCAGCAGCAGCGAGGAGGAGGGGGTGGCACTCCTCCAACGGCGCAACCCCTCCCCTGCCCAGAGCAACAGCCGCCTCCTCTCCCCTCCTCCCAGCGCGGTCCGGAAACAGCCCTCCCATTGGCTGTGAGGCTGCCAAATAACAGCGGAGGCTGGCTTTTGGTGGGAGGATCAGTGACCTTGTTTCAAAAGGGGGCGGGGCAGGATAGAGGAGCGGTGTCTCGGTTCCTAAGACCATCGGAAATATGTATTTTCCGATAGTCTTAGGCGACTGCTGTGAAAGGGTCGTTTGACCCCCAAAGGGGTCGCGACCCACAGGTTGAGAACCGCTGTTCTAGAGGTTTTAAATAGCACGAGGGACACTGAGTCCTGAGGGACCCCCAGTCCAAAGGCCAGGGTTCTGAGCAGAAGTCCCCCACACCACCTTCTGAATTTGACACTCCAGGAAGGACTGGAACCACTGCCCTCAAGTCTGTTAACTCTGACTACGAATGTTAGAAGGAGAGGCAGGTCAATCTAAACACCCTCCAGGTAAGACTAAGTCATTTGTCAGACAAACAATTGCTGCTCCTGTGGAAAATAAGCTTAAAGTAGAAGCTGGAGTTTCTCCAGAGAACGCAACTGTGAGAAGGCCACCAGGACACTGACTGACAGATAGCCATCCCCTATGCATCTGGACTCCTTCCTTGTAGCACCCACAATAGACAGCTATTACAACACCTGTTATGTCTTTGTCACCCAAATACTGCAAACATTAATGGGTTGATAGCCCATTGTCTGTGCTCCAACTCCCATTTTTCCACACCTGGAACTGCACATATCTTCCACTGCCCCGGCCTATTTTTTGGGTACAAATACCCCTGATTCTAGGATGCCCAGCACAGTCTTTCAAAGGTCTACCCTTCACTCTGTCTGTCTGGCTCCTGAATGAGAACTGTCCTTAGGTCCTACCTAAGCCAAGCCACATTTCAGCTTCTACACAACTCTTCTGGACTGGTAATTACAACCCCAAACCCTCAGCTTCTCTATCCATAATTTTTCCTCCCTTTATCCTTCAGTTAGCTCTTGTGTGAATGTTTGTTTGTATCTTGTGTGCATGCATGATAGAATTCCTCTCAACAAAACACATTTTTAATTTACTTTTGAATCTCTGGCTGATTCTTTTTCTGAATGAGCCCATAAACATTGGTAGAAAGGTTTCGCTAAGTGACCCCCCTCTCGTAAGCCTTCTGATTTTGAGCTAATTCATTCCCCAGTTTTGCAAGGAGATATTTGGCATCGTGAGGTGCCCCTTGTGGCACTTACATTTTGGGGTAACGGGAATCAAGCAGGATACACATTTGAAAGCAAGGCATGGTAAAAATTGAATGAGAGCATTAACACGCTGAATACTGTAATTGTACTATCACTACTACTAAACTATTTATGTCAGTGTTGTGTGCCTTCAAGTCATTTCTGACTTATTTTGACCCTAAGGTGATGCTATTATGGGGTTTTCTGGGGGCTGAGGGTATATGATGCATCCAAAGTTACCTAGTAGGTTTCCATGGCCGAGCAGGGAATCAAACTTTGGTCTCCAGGGTCATTCAAACCACTATACCATGCTGGCTCTAAAATATTTATACCCCCATATCAAAAGATCTCAGGCTGTCTTACAAATAGAATTAAAACAAGTTAAACATTTAAAACGATAAAATAATTTACATAAGCTAACAACATATTGCACAACCTAATGAATTAAAAACAGATTTAAAGGTTTTTAAAACTATTTGCAATTGTATTTGCATTCCATAGCTGGTGTGCCACCACTGAGAAGACCCTTCTCTGTCCAGGAACGGCCATAGCTGCCACACCAGTCACAGTGGGGCTGCCCTTCAAGACAACTCAGAAATACCAGTTAGTGCAGAGTCCAGCAGCAAAACTGCTGACTGAAATACCATATAGACAACATATAATGCCAGTCGTAAAAAGAATTGCACTGAGTGTCAATACATTTCCTGTCTGAATTCAGTGTATTGCCACTCAGTGCAATTCTTTTTACGACTGGCACAATCAAGAAGTTACCGGTGCATGGACTACGGTGGCTAGATCACCTCTGTCCAGGAACAGCCATAGCTGACATATCAGTTGAAGCTGGCAGCAAACACTTGGAGCCACAGAGTCCTCTCAGGCCTCCCATGACAGGGATTGATTTAAAAGTACTCCCAAGCTACACACCTGCTCCTTCCTCTTACCAAGATTCAGCTTCAGTTTATTGGCTTTCATCCAATACAACATCCAGGCCCTGGTCCAGCACCTGCACACCTCAGCTGACTCCAGTGACAAGGAGAAACAGAGCTGAGTGTCACTGGCATACTAATGGCACCCGACTCCAAACCTTATAACCTCACCCAGAGGCTTCACGTAGATATTCAACAGCACGGAGGATAAGCTGGAACCCTGTGGTACTCCACAACTTAATTGCCCTGCAGCTGAACATGAATTTCCCCACTACTGCTTTCTGGAACTGGCCCTCCAGGTAGGAGCAGAGCCCCACTACACAACAGTGCATCCTAATCCCATTCTACAAAGCTAGTCCAGTAAGATATCATGATCAATGCTACCAAAAACCACTAAAAGTCCATGAACAGCCATCTCCTCAGAATAGGTTGTCCACCAGAGCAACTAAGGCCATTTCAGTGCCATACTCTGGCCTGAAACCAGACTGAAATGGATGCTTGTGCCCCATGCCCCAAAAAGGGATATTTGCAGTAGGGTGGTATTTCTTGTATACTCTTTGGTCCAGGCAGGTCCTCTTCAGAAGAGGGCAGACCACTGCCTCTTTCAAGGCAGCAAGCACTTCTCTTCCTGATGCAATGTGGCATTTCCCACACCATGGACTCATCTGGTCAGTCCACCCCTGCTAGATTTTATTATAACTACAATGTTATAGTGCTATTATTCCACTTTCAACATCCTGTGGAATCCTGGGGTTTGCAGTTTAAGGAGGGGCATTTAGAATTCTCAGCCAGAGAGCCCTTTGGCCTCAGTAAACTACAAACCTCAGAATTCCACAAGATGTTGAAAGTGGAATAATAGCACTATAACAGTATAGTGCAGAAATGGTCTCAGAGTGTGCTAAAGTCCTTAGCCTTGCTTCTGCTTTTTCTGTTTCCCTGAAATATCAACTACGCAAGGAATCATTACATGGGTCATGTGGGTAAACCAGGTTAATTCTGAATACATTGTTCTTCATTTCATTCACATAAGAAAAAAATATTTGAGTGAGAAATATTACAGTACTGTACACATAAAAGTCTTTTATTTTTTATGCAGGATTTTAAAATTCTGTATTACCATTAAAAGGCTAATCTTGGCAATTTTGTCAATCCACATGTCCTCAGTGCTTTGTCATTTTAAACTAGTTCTGGCTTGCAGGTGGGAAAACCACAAGAGATGAAATAAGGATGTTAATTAGCGGGCAAAAAGCAGCACCAGTTCACAATGGGTTGTATGAGGAAAGAGGTCTACTGGAACTGCCAAAAGAGGCATAAAGGGTTCTCCTACAAGTTTCTTTTCAGCATCTGGTGGGCAGCAAAACCTATGAGAAAACAAGATGTTAAGTAAATTTAGTGGGTATCTTTTTTTCTTTATTTCACATTTCTTTTAAAGGTCACATCCCTGTTTGCAACATACCTCCAACATACGAACAGCTATATTATCCTCAATAAAAATAGTTAGAACCAGCCCTAAAAATATTTGCCTCAGGCAGCAGTTGTTAGCTTTTTGCTTTATTTTGTTGCTATTATTTGCAGTGACTTCAGTTTATGGCAACCCTATCAATAAGGGCCCTCCACGAGTTCTGCTAATCAACTGCTCTGCTCATGTCTTGCAAGCTCAGGGATGTGGCTTCTCTGATTCAGGCCTGATTGCTCTAAGACCCATGCATTTGTCCTTTTAGCATTTCAGCAGATTTCTTTACTGTCCAGCTTTTACACCCATGCATAGAAATCAAAATTACTATGACACAGATGATTCTGACTTTGGCATTTAATGACATATACATGAGAATCTTGCCTATACTTAAGGGCATTTATATTTGAAGATCTTTGTCTAGTCCCTTCACAGCTGCCCCTTCATGTCTTACTCATCTTCTGAGATCCTCTGAAGATGCCAGCCACAGATGCAGGCGAAATGTCAGGAGAAAATACTAATGGAACACGGCCTCAAAGCCCGGAAAACCCACAACAACCTATACATCTTCTGATTTGTTGACTAATTAATGATTGACCCCTATCTAAACAGTATCTTTAACTATTTAAATATTTTCACTGGCCATATAAAATTTATGCAAACCATTTGTGGTCCTGCTTTCAGTATGATATAGTCTGAATATAAATTAAAGAGACAGGGTGATAAAATGTAGTCTTGTGTGACACCTTGTCAATAGAAAACCATTCTGTTTCTCCATTAGTGTCCAGGCCAAGGGGAGTAATAATACCACTCAATTCTGCTTTGTTAAGATTCCACATGGAATACTGTGTCCAGTTCTGGGTGTCACAGTGCCCAGAGGAGGGTGACTAAAATGATGAAAGGCCTGGAGACCATGCCCTATGAGGAGCGGCTTTAGGAGCTGGATATATTTAGCCTGGAGAAGAGAAGGTTAAGAGGTGACATGATATCCATGTTCAAGTATTTGAAGGAATGTCATATAGAGGATGGAGCAAGCTTGTTTTCAGCTGCTCCAGAGAATAGGACATGGAGTAATGGCTTCAAATTTCGGGAAAAGAGATCCCATCTAAATATTAGGAAGAAATTCCTGATGGTAAGAGCAGTTCAAAAATGGAATATGCTGCCTTGGAATGTGGTGGAGTCTCCTTTGGAGGTTTTTAAACAGAAGTTGGAAGGCCACCTCTTAGGAATGCTTTGATTGTATATTCTTGCATAGCAGGGAATTGGACTCGATGGCCTTTGTGGTCTCCTCCAGCTCTATGATTATATGATTCCATATTCTGTCTTTACACTAGCCAGAAGAGAAGTTATGCATTATGACAACCAGATGTTGAGGCATGCCTATTTCTTTTAGAACTAAAACGTAATTTTTCATGATTTATATAATGAAAGACTTTTCTGTAATCTATAACGCACAGGTCAATCTTCCAGCTATAAACAAATACTTAGAGAATACACTGGGAAATCCAGTGTGATGACAGCAAAACTAAAGCTGCTATTTTAAACACACTTATTGGAGAGCAAATCCTATTGAACCCAGTATGGAATTCACAATTCAGACAGCCATCATGGAGGCCTGTACTAGCAGCATCAAAAATCTTTGTATGATTAAACAAAACAGAACAAAATATTATACTTGACAGATTTGTTCAAAGCTTTCTCTATGTAAGATATGTTTCTGTAACTGGAGACTCACTCAAGAAAGTTCCTCAAGGCTTCTCCTTCAGGCTTGCAGGAAGCATACACCACAGTGCGGATGGCCTCACAGTTCCGAATAGCTCTAACCACACGATAATCTGAGGACAGTAAAGAGGTTAGAGAATATAACCTAGATGTTCTTGTTATTCCAAACCGTGGCTGAGTCAGGGATCCACCCCCAATGCCAGTACCTCCGTGAAATGGTTGGGAATTATTAGCTCAAAGAGGAGGACCGCAAGAGGGGCGTAACCTACTGAGATCTTTTATACCAATGTTTACCAGCACTTCTGCAGGGAAGAACCAGCCAGAGACCCAAAAGTAAGCATAATTGCTTTTTATTGGGGGACTTAATCACACACACAAGATCCAAGTGGTCACGCAAGCACAGAAGGCTAGCTGAAGGAAAAGGGAGGAAAATTTTAGATAACAAGATTTCAGGGCATAGTGGGTGATATTTACCTATCTAGAAGAGCACCAAAGAAGCAGCGATGTGGCTTTGACTCATGTCTAAGGACAGTATGCACAATCAGGAATTGGAGCAGCAGAGTGGCAACCAGCAACTGGTATACTGCAAGTTGACTGTTCAAAAATAGGGGTTTATATACCTGATTTCTGCCCGGAGGGCAAGGGTGTTAATGACGCTCTGAAGGAGTAAATGCAGAATGGACAAGGAGGTCCAGAATGGGCTAATGGTTTCATCAGTAGTCTTGTGGGGATCTCCAAGGCTATTGTCCAAAAGGTTGAGTCATTAAGGCTAGCTGCAAGCCTATTATCTGGAGTTTCTGGTGATTTCCTGACTACGACCTGGCTAAGCCTGGAGGTGTTATCTGACTTGATTCACAATTTGTGTGTTTGGCCAGTTTTAACCTCTTGTCTACCATGACCATGCAGTGATAGCAGGGCACATTTAATATTTATGCCAATCAATAGATTTTGCCAATTAAATCATATTTCACAAATATCAAAGTGTGGGGGTATACAGCCTGGTAACACACTCAGAGAAGAGTCCCTACATAAAGCAATGAATGATTTGGTCATCATAAATGTAAAATCTGAGAGCTATAAAGCCAGTTAAAACTACACAGTACCACTCAACCCAGACATAGTGTACAGTGTATTGTTGAAGTGTAGCAATGAAGGGAAACAGAAGGTAAATGCATTACTAAAAACAATGGAGGTTCTGGGTGTCTGAGCCAGGATTGTGGGCAGGTTTCCAGGCTTGGGAGAAATTCAGTGCCCATCAGCTCAAGCCAGGAGAGACAATGGAAGAGGTGTGTGGACAACAGTCTGATCAAGCAAAGGGCAGCTGCATATGTCCCCATTATTAGCATTAGAAATTACAATTCCTATCATCATCTGTGATCAAACAGAAACTTGCCAGACAAAACAGAGGTACTCCTAGTCAGTCAAAAGGCAGATCAGGCAATTGGGATTCAGCCTGTGTTAAATGGGGTTGCATTCTCCCTGAAGACATAGGCTCACAGTTTGGGTGTACTCCTGAATGCAGCTTTGAAACAGGAGGCCCAGGTTTCTGTGGCGGCCAGGAGTGCTTTTGCACATTTAAAGCTTGTGCATTGCCTGTACCCATTCCTTGAGATGCCAAATCTGGCCATGCCTTAATTACATCCTGTTCGGACTACAAGAAGCCCCCACCTTTCAACGCCCCATTATCTGACGACTTCTCTGTAAGTGCTTCCAAATTAAGGACAAGTTCCATTAATTCAATGGGGGTTCTGCTGTTTCATCAGTTCTTTTTCCCTTTGGAGGCTTGGTTGGGGCCACTTAAACATGCTGCAAAGTGAGCTGAGAGAGGGAAAAAGGGCACCAAGCCAGCTGAGAGACTTTGGAAGCAGAGCATGCACGATTGGTCCCAAGTGAGCCTCCATAAGTCCTTCATGCTCCCTACAGTACAGTACATAGGTTCTGCTTTTCAACCAATTCTGTTTTCTGACAGTGCTCCAGTCCCTAACCTGTCAGATAAGTGGGGAAAGCCTGTATTGTAATGTGCTGTATATGGGTCTGTCTTTAAAGAGTGTTCAGGAACATCAGTCCAAAGAGCTGCAGCCAGAGTGCTAACTGGGGTGGGGTTACAGTGCCCATACCACTCCCTGGTTAAAACAGTTCCACTGGCTCCCAGTTTGTTTCCAAGCACAATTCAGAGTGCTGATTGTAACCTGTAAAGCACCATATGGCTCAGGGCTCCAGGCTATCTAGCAGACTGTATCTCTCTATATGTGCTGCTTAGGCCCTGAACCCTTCTCTCAGTTTCATCACTTTTACAAGCATGGATGGTGGGGACCCCAAAAAAGGCCTTCTCAGTGGCTGCTGCTAGTTTCTGGAACTCTCTTCCCAGGGAGGCCTGAACGGCCCTCCACATCTGCTGTCCTTCTGTTGGCAGACAAAACTCTTTATTTCAATAGGCTTTTAACATTGAAAGTTTTAAAAGAGTGGGCTAGAGGGTGCTGTTTTGGTTGAAATTGTAGTTTTAATGGCTTTTAAATCTTTTAACTGCATTTTATTTTTTTAACTAGAAATTTGAAATGTTTTAATACTATGACTAATTCAATTTTAATATTCACTTTTGGTATGTTTCAACTGCATTGCTCTTTTAAACTGTAGGCCACTTTGAGTCTCAATTTTGGGAGGAAGGCAGGATGTAAATAAATATAACCATCATCATTATCATCGGATCCTTGGCTGTGCTGGCTGGGGCTCCAAGAAACTGCATTACAAAATAATGGAAGAGACACCAGGTTGCCTACCGCTGTTTGAGACACAGCTATATACATAAAGGTGGGACCTCCAACAAGAGAGGGCCATGTGTTCAGGCACACCTCCTCCTTATTCAGGATTCCAACCACTTTAATTCTGTCCCCTATTGTGGTTTTCCAAACCACCCCCAATAATTGGTGTTTCATTCCTACTGAGAATGCTCAGTGCTCACTGGACTCTTCTGTGGTGCTCCTCTCACCCTAGGGTTTTTTTTAAAGCATTATCATTATATTTCTCTTCCAATTTGCAATCCAACAGCCATTCCACCACAGTGAAAAGAGGGAGAGACTTGAAACAGCTTGTCAGCTTGGCTAATAGATGGGCAATTTTTGATTCCTTTTCTCTCAAGGCTGTTTCCATTCTAGGAGGCATTCTAGGATCACTAAAAACATCCAACAACACTAGACCATCCCAGTATGTGAAAACTGGTCATTAAATGAACTCAGAACATTAGGAACTTTTCCTTCTCTCTCCTCATTCCCTGTTCATTGTGGGCCATATTGTTCTCAGGATCATATGCAACAGGGCAAGACAGTCTTGTCTCATTTCATTTTGATCATTTTTTCCAGCTGAAGAGCTAGCTATAAAGGCTTTAAATAAATAATTAAACCTACCAACCTCACAGTTCTCTTAAACATTTGCTGACCCACACTTATGGGCATGGCTGGTGTTGTTTTTTCCCCTTGAAAAGGAATGGCATTCCAGACAGCAGAGCCTACTGCGGTGCATAGGATGTGGGATGACATTTTCTGGCTATCTTGTTAGTACTATTGCCTGTATCTGAGGAGTTTCATTTGTCAAGAGGTGAGAAACAATGACTGCAAAACTAAGCTGGCAGGAGAATGTAGCTTAGCCATCCCTCTGTATATTGTATTTTTTTTCCTTAGCAGTTTTGCTTGGATTTAACCAAATAAATGCTTACGGAGTCCAGCTCTTGATGGGTTCACCACAGCAGTAAGAGGTTTGCAATCTGTCCATGATGTAAGGAACTGAGGTAGGAGAACTTCTGCCTTCCCACTGTGAAATTCACAGTTGGAGATTCCTGTGCAAAAAGTATGATCAGAAAGAATGGTACAATGTATAAAACAGCTGACTTGACTTAAAAAGACACAAGAGAAGCTCTTCCCTTCCAACCTGTTGAACCTCAAGAAAAAGAGATCATTACCCAGATCTGGGCATGTTAATATGTATTACTATGGGCAAGCTTCATTAAAATTAACAGAAATCTCCTATAAGAAGGACTTGGTAGGCTACATTCCTGATCAGCATCTGAAATTGAAAGAGTTGCAGTGATGTACTGAGTATCAAGAACTCCTTCTCCAGTACAAACTATTTATTCTAATTCTCCCACAGCATTGCAACATCTAGTTTAAAACTGTCTTGTTGAAGCACATGAAATTCATATACCATTGAATGCAGCATTCCATGTGGCATCTTCTACTGCTTGGTCCACCACATCGATGCCAACAACTTTGGAGACTTGCTCAGCCAGAGAGAGACCAATTGCACCTAGGAACAGGCAACTATATGAATTCCATAGCCAAGAGAAAAGAATATAAGAACTCTGAGATATTTTGTTCTTCGTGACCACCTTTCTTGTGCCCATCCCAATTACTAGTCAATTCAAATTAAAATCAACTTATCAAAATAGTGCCAAACTATTTAGCTCAGCTCAGAGGAAATAGGTTCATAGCAAGTAACGCCACTTATTTATGCAGGTAAGCAAGAGAGCTAACAGCAAAGCAAACTCTGTAGTATTAAAATACAACAAAAGAGCAATCAATTCAAACATCATAAAGGAGATAGATGCAACAAACAACAAATACTGACAGTTTCAAATAAAAGTGCAACAGAAAAAAAGCCCATATTTAGTGATTATTTAAATGTGAACTGTTTTCTTGGACTGCAGCTGCCAGTGGTGAGTCTGTCAGTGACAGATGTTTCAAGATTTGGAAGCCATTATTAGAAAGACTGTCTCCCTTGTTCTCACCAGCCAAACCACTGGCAATGTAAGAAGGATGTTTCGTGGAGGCTGGGACTATTAGTAACCATGAGTCCTGGCCTCTGGACTACTGGCTACATATCCCTCAGTACTGCAGGCAAGATGGCTCCATATATCAGCTGTCAGAAACCATGAATAGGAGGATGTTGTTGAGCTCATGCCTTGCTAGTGAGCTTCCCATTGGCAACTGGACAGTCACAGAATGCTGGACAAGATAAGCTTTTGTTTTGATCCAGAAGGACTTTTGTTATGACCTCAAAACCACACTGAAGTTTGCAGGGATGGGCAACTGGCAGCCCTTCATATCATGCTGGTCTTCATCGTTCAGTGCTGCAGTCCAAGAAAATACAGGAAACCAACATTCCCCATTCTTGCCTTAACTGTTGCTAAGATTTGCAGAAAAGAGTAAAAGTTCCATCAGTCACCAATCTCCAAAGCAAAATATTGTTCTTTATTGAAATGCTTGAAAATTGCATGCCTTAGGAAAAGTAGAAACATGCAGTAAGATACAGGTACAGATATAATAGAGAGCCAATGTGCTGTAGTGATTTGAGCATCAGTGTTCAGTTCCCTGCTTGGCCATGGAATCCCACAGGGTGACCTTGAGCATGTCACAAACTCTCAGCCCCAGAAAACCCCATGATAGGTTTACTTCAGAGTCACTATAAGTTGGAAATGACTTGAAGGCACACAACACCACCATAGATACAATAATCTGAGAGTGAATGGTTGGGCTGCAAATCTGATCTGTTAAGGATGTGTACAAATACATTGTATCTAATGTATAAGTGAATTTTAACAGACATTATTTGTTTGCTACACTTATAACCTGCCTTTCTTCCAGTGAGCACGAGGGAATACATACTGCACGCCTCTTCTCTATTTTGACCTCACAACTCTGTGGAAGGCTGAGAGAAAGCGTGACTGGCCCCCAAGCCATGCAGTGAAATTCACAGCTCAACGGAACCTACAACCTGCATCTCCCAAGACACACTTTAAGCACTTCAGCGCACTAGCTATACTGCATTTGTGTCTGATGATGGAGGGAAGGGGTAATCTTAGTATCAAGATAATTTTCTCTTTCAATATATTGTTACTACACATAAAGAAAAAAAATGCATAAACTGTATTTTTCACCCCAATACATTATCAATACACACCAGTTCCACAGCAGATATCAAGGAGAACAGTGTCCTTGTCAACTGAGCTCAGTTTGCCAATGGTCTGGTATAGGACCTCAGCCCCGGCTGTATTGACCTGGAAGAAGGCATCTGGGGAGATGCGAAATTGCAAGCCCTGTAGCTCTTCGAAGATATGTGGTATACCATACAGAAGCTGGTAAGGAGACTGCTGGTGGGAGCAGCGAGTCATGGTGCTAGAAGGAAACCGAAGAGTTAAGACAAGGCTGCTCTTTAACAATGTTATCAGATTACCAGATTAAAACTCAACAGCATGATGTACTCTGCTTGTTTTTTTTCTTTATTTGCTCACTATACATTTGTCAAGCTTTCCTCTGAAACCATGCAAACTAGCAACTTGCCAAAAGAACACACAAGGATCAAACCAAATGTAGATTCTGAAGCCAAACTTTTAAAAATGTTCAACATAAAGCAACTTGGAGAATGAGAAAGGAAAAGCCATCTCTAACATGGCTGTTCCAATATATCGTTACCTGCAACGCAGCAGTGTCAGTGCCAACAATTTCAATGTCGGTGTCCATAACAGCTTCACTTTCTCCCTACAACCAGGCTCACTTCCTATTAACATCCCAAAGCCACGATATTGTAAGGCCTTTATTAGGACCCAAGTCTCAAAATGCAATGAGCAAGCATTTGCAGCCTCCAAAGTGTTTTGTTATGCTGGAAGTTAAATAAACTGGGGGGGGGAGTAAAAGCTGAATGTGATGCTGTCACCCCAAAATCTTGCAATTCCTTACAATGGTGTGCAGGAGGAGTCATGCAGGCATAACTGATGGATTAATCTTATTACAAGCAAGACAGACTGCAGGATGTAAACGGGATTATTGGGGCAAAAGAACACTGATGACTGTTCCCTGATTTTTAAAGACATCACTCTCTCCAACAGTAATCTCAAGTGGCAAATGCCAACAGAGCCACTGAGAAATAAAAGGAATACATCAAGATACCTAAGGGAACTAAAAGTTTGCAGCATTTCACTAGGACTATAGAATACTGAGTATCAATTGCAAAAGAGGATGGCGATGGGATGGGAAAGAAGGATGAATTGTCTTACTTCATTCCTCTAATCTTGAAACAGTCATGGTTGATGACTAGCAGACACCTTGATCTGGCACACTTCTATCGATGAGGGACAATATATAGCAATATTTCATTGCAAATCCTACTTACAACATCTTTTACTACATTCTAATTCTTATATTAACTGTAAGATAGGTCCTACTCCCATCCCCTTGAAACACAAATACAAACCAGTCCTAAAAGTCAAAGTAACCAAGAGCTTCTTCCTGCTACACAATGACAAAGGGTCAGTTACAACTGCTGCATGGCTCTCCTTTTTGTAACTGAGCACTGGCAGGTGACAGAATGGCATATACATTGGCAAGGGTGGTGGGTGGGGAAGGAAAGAAGGCAAGAGAGACAGAGCAATGATAAAAAAAATTACTGACAGCTAATTAGATACCATGGTTTAGCATCCCACCAGTAGTTGAATTATGGCGTTTGTAGTTTGTGGCATCTGGAAATTGCCAGATTATATAAGCAAATAGCAGACTGTTCTCACTAAAGGGCAACAGCGTTAACCATATTAGTATATGCCATCTTCTCCTAGAATTTATTTTAAAACTAACCAATAACTTAATGTTCAATTTAACAATTAATTTAATCTGTTAGGAAATTTTCCTACTAATGGAAATGTAAATTGAATTAGGTTTGGGAGTCCTCTAACTAAAATCTTGATGAGTTAGGATGAGTTAGGCTTTTAATAGACACCCTGCTCTGTATTCACTGTGTATCAGACTCTTCGTTTATTTGGCACAATATCCTAGAAAAAGCTAAAATGCCATAGAGCCTTGAAGTTATCCTAGAGAACACTTTGAAGAGCAAACAAAGGCCATGGACCACAACCTCAACCACTATTTCCCTAAATGAGATTAGGTGGGTGAAGGCTATGGCCTGATTTCGAACCAACATCACTCTTAACTCTGGCCTCACTCACTGAGGCTCTGGCACCTCTCCATTTTGCCTGTAGTTCCACAGCCTCTGGGCTCTGGTCCCACCTACTAATGGAATTCAGATTCCCACCCCTCCTCCCACCAGGTTTTGACTGAGCTAGCTCAGATCCACACTAGACATTAATATCTCCACTCCTGAGCTAAGCTGTCCCACTAACAGTTTTGTTCATCTTTCATCTACGCTGCTTTTGCCTCTAGGCTAGTGCTGGAGACAGCCAGTGCAAATGTCTCATCAGTGGAAGGCTGCTCAAAGATCTCCATTTGTCACATTGAGATGCGTTTGTAACTGAGTACTTTGTATTTTTAAAAAAGCCCTCCTATACTGCAACTCTCAGCAAAACAAGATGTATTCTGATCAAGGGGCTTTATCTGAAGTTAGCAAGTTTAGGTCCACAATGTTAATCCCTCGGTTTTGATAGAATTTAACATGGCTTAAATCTAAATCTAGTTTGATCCTGAATCAGATTCTGCAGGTTGCACAACGTCAGCTGAGGCAGCGGCCCTAGAACTCTGTTGTTGTGTCATCCACCTCATCCCCTAGAATTTCTCTTAAGCTTTGAGATGTACTGCAGTGAAGTGAAGGTTGTTTACCTCTCCTGGAAATAAAGGGAGGTCAGAGCACAGACTGCTCTGGGGCCTTGAAGGAAGAAGTCCTTGATCTGCTCTCTCTGACTGCAGAGTTCCTCCTGTGATGAACAAAGAAATGAAGGAAATGAAGCAAAGAGAGACTCCAGAAGTGGATGTAACTTATTCCAACACTAGTTCTTGTAGTGGCTTTTGTAAACTTTATAATCATACAGATTTCATTAACTAAGTTAAAAGCATTTGCATGCCACTGTTCAATTGGAAAGGCTACTAGAGTGGCTTGTAGAACAATTAAACAAAAGGGATGGCGTGCCATTTTCAGAGTTCATATAATCTCTGAGTTATTTATTTATAATAAACAAGTGCCCTATATAAGTACAGTGGGCTCTCTGTATCTACTGGGGTGCCAATCTGGGGCTGCCATGAAGCAGAAAAACGATGAGTGTCCCATATTATTAAATAGTGGTGATGTTTGCACAGATCACAGATGTTTGTGTCCACAGGCACATCACTGCCATTTTAGGTATAGGATGTGATATTCCACAATCATTTAAATTTGCAGATCCAGGAGTTGTTTATATGAGGGCCACTGTATTTGCCTGCATATAAATAGGACCTAAATTGGGGAGCGCATGTGAATGGAAATGTAAGCATTTTCTCCCCAACATCCCCACATACATGGTAGATTGCTAGATCTTTTCATAGATCAGGCTGCAAACAGTTCTATATGTGCATTCAGCTGAGCTCACATGCTTTGCAATCTTTGCACTGAATAGATGAAATCCTAGAAGGCAACCCACATGCAAAGGATATTGCAAACCAACATTCTCTCCTCATTCTAGCTCCGCTTGTGTTCAGATGAATGACTGCATTGGGCTTAACAGACTCTATGAGAGCGGGGAGGTAAGCCTTCAGCTATGACTGGATCAACTTCCCTTGCGGGGCTGGCTTTGTTATTAGGTAGAGTGAAACAGCTGATTCAGGCAACAGATTTCACCTGTCATGAATGGGCAACAAAACATCTGTTTATTAATACTGCTACTGCCCCCATAATCATTGGCTTTTTTACTGCTAGGAAGTAGGAGAGGCATTTGTGGGATTTTATGTCTCATATCCAAACAGCTCAGCCAACTACATGCACCTTGACTTGGGTGGGTGGCTACTCCACTTCAGGCAGCACAATGTCTTGTGTCTTGTGCAGCCCTATGTTGGACTCTTGCTAGTAAGATGCTTACCAAATGCACATGAAGGAGATATTAATGCACAACAAAAAAGGCACCATTCACTCATTTCTTTGGCTTCACTACAATTGTACTAGACTTTCTAACCTGAGGTAGTGAAAACTGTTCCCAACTGTCAGGTTACTCACTGGACTTAGGTCCTGGGGATGGAAGGTAATGATAGCCATGGTGTCTCCTTTCCTGTTGCTCCGCACAATGATCTCTCGCCAGTGGCCACCCAGATGAAAAAGAAGGCAGGGATCCAGAGGAGATTGATGGAGAAATTCCTCATAGCACTAGATTCAAAAAGAAGTTGGGATTAGCACTATTATCAATGATACCTTATCACAGCTACTTTTGCTGAATCCAGAAGAGGAGTAATTCTGTGTTTTGAATGATGGTGAACAACAGTGCTTCCTCTGCTATAAATACAAATGTACAATTGCCTTTTTTTGAGTCATGCCACAACATCCTTACCTGAGCTACCTGGAGGTGGGTTGGAGGCATGTTCAGCAAGTGGTTGGCTCGCACACAAACAATATCCCTGCCTGCAAAAATGGGAAAGAAAGGACATTCCACCTTGGCTTTTGAAGCACAGCAGCCAACAACTGATCTCGTTTTCTACTGGTGGCAAAGTTTTCTACTGATGGCAAAATTTTAAATTACAGAGAGACAGATTTGGATTCAACACAAGGAAATGAGGATGGATACACCAGTCTGATCCATAAAGCAGTGGCCCATGTTAGTCTGACATGGATTCAGTAATTAAAAAAAGCCCTGTTCTGTCCAATTTCTGTCTGTCTGCATTGAAACAGAAACAAAACTGCAAAAAAAAAATCAACACATTTCTCATATGTGATTTCCATTAACTTATGCATTTGAGGACAATGGTTTAGCTGAGAAATACACAGCAAGCTTAGTAACAACATATGCTGCAAAGGGCAACAGCATTCTGATCTGCATATTAGTCCCAAAAATGCATATCAGGTTGGTTCACTTAAAAATGTGGCCCAATTTTATTTCTCTTCCATTCCTACTAGGGAGCATGTCTATTACCCAGATGGCTAAGTCTGCTGGATTTCACTGTGCAAGTTAAGAGTGTGTCTGACTAAATGTTTCTCTTCATGTGCGCATTGCAAGGGGAGAATTATTTATCTTAGTATTATTCAAAATCAATACACAATTTAATAAATATTCAATATTAAAACCTCTTATTACTTACTGTTATGACTTATCTTCCCTATGAGGAACCAGACTGCCCCAGAATCATAGAATCACAGAAATTCAGAGTTGGAAGAGACCACACAGGCCGTCCAGTCCAACCCCCTGCCATGCAGGAACACCCTCAAATCAATCCTGAGAGATGGCCATCAAGCCTCTGCCTAAAAGCCTCCAAGGAAGGAGACTCCACTACACTCCGAGGCAACAGATTCCACTGCTGGACAGCCCTGACTGTCAGGAAGTTCTTCCTGAGGTTCAGGTGGAATCTCCTTTCCTGCAGCTTGAATCCATTGCTCCTTGTCCTGGTCTCTGGAGCAGCAGAAAACAAGTCCCCTCCTTCCTCTACGTGGCATCCCTTCAAATATTTAAACATGGCTATCATGTCCCCTCTTAACCTCCTCTTCTGTAGACTAAACATACCCAGCTCTCTAAGTCTATCCTCATAGGGCATGGCTTCCAGGCCTCTCACCATTTTGGTCGCCCTCCTCTGGACTTGCTCCAGCTTGTCAATATCCTTCTTGAATTGGTGTGCCCAGAACTGGACACAGTATTCAAGATGGGGTCTAACCAAAGCAGAGTAGAGTGGTACCAGTACCTCCCTCGATCTAGACACCATACTCCTACTGATGCAGCCCAGAATTGCATTGGCTTTCTTGGCTGCCGCATCACACTGCTGACTCATGTTCAGCTTGTGGTCTATGAAGACTCCTAGATCCCTTTCACACGTACTGCTATCCAGCCACGTGTCCCCCATCCTATATTTCTGTATTCCATTTTTTCTACCTAAGTGTAGGACCTTACATTTCTCTCTGTTGAATTTCATTTTGTTCGCCCTGGCCCAGCTCTCCAATCTATCCAGGTCATTTTGAATTTTGATCCTGTCCTCTGGCGTATTAGCAACCCCTCCCAATTTGGTGTCATCTGCAAATTTGATGAGCATGCCCTCTATTCCTTCATCCAAGTCATTGATAAAAATATTGAACAGCACTGGGCCTAGGACAGAATGGCAAATCAAAAGCCACTGGAGTAAGTGATCCCTTTTAAGTTCCTTCCAACTTTGTGGCTCTACACAACTGGCTGCAGTTGCAATTTCAACACCAACAGAACTGCATGCTTCTGCTACTGCTTCTCTTCTACATGGACTGCATCATTCCTTGGGAGAACCTCTTGACTGAATGCCAAACCATATGGAAAGGCTTTCTGGCACACTGAAAGCCAGCAAGTCAGTAAGAAAAAAAGAGCCCATTCCTTTCTCCCACATATTATTCTATGAAGTACAAGGAGTGCTTTTCTCTGAGCCAAATGTTAGAATTCATGATAGACAAAGGGAATGCTGTGGATGTAGCATATCCTGATTTCAGTAAGGCATATGACAAAGTTCCCCATGACATTCTTGCAAAGAAGCTAGTAAAATGTGGTCTAGACAGTGCTGCTGTTAGGTGGATTTGCAATTGGTTGACTGACCAAACCCAAAGGGTGCTCACCGATGGCTTCTCTTCATCCTGGAGAGAAGTGACTAGTGGGGTGCCACAGGGTTCTGTCCTGGGCCCGATGCTATTCAACATCTTCATCAATGACTTGGGTGAAGGAACAGAGGGTATGATGATCAAATTTGCAGATGATACCAAATGGAGAGGGGTTACTAATATCGCATGGGACAGGATCAAAATTCAAAATAACCTTAGAGAATGGACAGCTAGGCCAAAGCTAACAAAATGAATCTCAACAGAGAGAAATGTAAGGTCCTACACTTTGGCAGAAAAAAATTAAATGCATAAATATAGGATGGGAGACACCTGGCTGGACATGTGAAAGGGATCTAGGAGTCTTAGTAGACCACAAGCTGAACATGAGTCAGCAGTGTGATGTGGCAGCCAAGAAAGCCAACACAATTCTTGGGGGCATCAATTGGAGTACGGTATCTAGATTTAGGAAAGTAATAATACCACTCTATCGTACCACGGAACTCTTTGGTGAGACTTCATCTGAAATACTGTGTCCAATTCTGGGTACTTCATGTCAAGAAGGATATTGACAAGCTGGAACATTTCCAGAGGAGGGCAACCAAAATAGTGAAGGATCCAGAAGCCCTGCCCTATGAGAAGTGGCTTAGGGAGCTGGGTATGCTTAATCTGCAGAAGAGAAAGTTAAGAGGGGACATAACAGCCATGTTTAAATATTTGAAAGGATGTCATATCAAGGAGGGAACAGGCTTGTTTTCCACTGCTCCACAAACTATGACAAAGACCAATGGATTCAAACTATGGGAAAAGAAATTCCACCTAAACCTCAGGAAAAACTTCCTGACAGTCAGAGCTGTTTGGCAGTGGAATATGCTGCCTTGGAGTGTGGTGGAGTCTCCTTCTTTAGAGGTTTTTAAACACAGACTGGATGGCCATCTGTTGGGAGTGCTTTGATGTGTGTTCCTGTATGGCAGGGGGTTGGACTGGATGGTCCCTGGGGTCTCGGATTCCAACTCTATGATTCTATGATCTCCCTCACCACCTGCAGGCTGAAGTGCTGGTAACAAGAGATGTGCCATCCAGTGGTGCCAGTCACAGAATCCCTTTCCCTTAGACTGGGAAAATGTTCTGAACACTGGAAAGAGGGAAGGAGGCCAGAAATAGTCAGTTGTGCTAATTGCATTATATAATTTGCTGAGCTGAGTTTTATGTCATTTGCTCACTGGAAATGACAATTAAATGATGGGATAGTGCAACATACTCAACAGTTTCACAATAAGCATCTCAACTCTGCCTCAAGGAACTTGAAGATTTTTACACTCAGAAGTTATGTATATAGATATGTTTATGCACACAGGTACTAAGGAGAACCATTAGAAACAGCAGCTATGGACAAAAAGCTCAGCAGTAGCACCAACAGCATTAGTTACAGGATCTAAAAGCTACTACTTCCATTTTCTGTTCTGTATAAAGTAGTCCGTAGAGAGTTCAAAATGTTTTTATCTATTTATGCAATGCTTACCTGACCTGGGTATTTCGTTTCACATGTGCATATCATTATTTTTTAAAAGTTTACTGAAATACTTTGAACATCTCTTCTTTTTTTGTCGTGTAAGAACCCATCCCTATTCTATCCATGTTATTTTGGCCTCTGCTACCAAAATTTCTGTTAAAGACATAATCTCCAGGAATGCATCTACTTTATTAACTAAGGTATATATGTAATCCAAACAAGTAAGGTTTTCCAAGCTCTGACTCCAACTCAAGGTGGGTACTCCGACTTTGCTATGACTTTGCTCTGACTTTCTTTCACCCAAGTCATTGATTAAGATGTTGAATAAGACTTTGCTTTTTATGTATGTAAAAAGTCCAGCTTCAATTCCTTCATCTACAGATGCTTTTTAAAAAGATAGAACAACATGGTGGGAATCACACAACTTTCCAGATGCTGGTGGGCTGAAACTCCTAGCTTTCCTCACCATTCATCATGCTGTCTAAGGATAGTGGGAACTACAATCCAACATCATCTGCATACTTACCCTCTGTGAGAGAGAAGATGGTGGGACAGACTGAAACTTTAGAGGGACATAACCAGGTACAGGAAGCCCCCGTCTTTTGACACCCTGTTTTCTGATGACTCACTCCATTAATTGAATGTGGGATCTGCTCTTTCACTAGTTCTTCTTGCCTATGGAGGCTTGCTTGGGACCGCTTGAATGTGTGTGCAGTTGCAAGTCTTGCCTACAGAAAGAGCAGATCCTCTGGTCAAATTAATGGAAGTTTTCTGTATTGCAAGCATTGAAACAGTGAGCTTCCATCAGTTCTTTTTGCCTATGGCTTGGGACTGCACATGCACTGCTGGCAAAGTGAGCTCCACAGGGGAAAAGAAGACACCGAGTCTGCCAAGAGACTTTACAAGCAGTGCACATGGTTGGTTGGTCCCAAGTGAGTCTCTGTAAGTCCTTCATGTTCCCTACAGTAGATTCATTCTGCTTTTCAACCATTTCTACTTTCGAACAGTGCTTCAGTCCCTAACCTGTCTGTCAGATAAGCAGGGGAAGCCTGTACAATATTGGCAAGATGTGGTGGGGAGAGTCTGACTTAGGATATAGCAATCTCCTGTTTGCCTGTTGTCTGTCTTGTGCTATACTGACCTTTGCCACTTCCTACATAGAGCCCCACAGTTTTGGGGTTTCCATCAGCTCCTCGGTTCACAGAAAATGTAGATTTGTTTCTGTAGCCATTGACAACAGGCTGGAAAACAGAGAAGAGGAAAGTAAAGCCAAGAAGCAACAGATGACTGTGGAGAAAAGCAGCGCCAATGACAGGTGAAACCTTTCTAAACCAAGTAGGATGTAAATCTGTACAAAACAAGAGAGATAAGACACGGGGAAGTAAGGGCCTATATTAGCTACAAACCAACCAGGAAGCAGAAGAATGAAAAGCCAAGCCAGCAACTCCATCATCTGATGGGAGTCAGTCTTTTACATCACATATGTACATGTACAAACACATGCATGTATGCATACACACAGAGCACTTCTGTGCACTAAAACAACTGGATTTGGCAATGGCACAAAATATATATGAATCTACATTATCCAACATACGTAACATTTCCTTAGGTTTTGCCTGTTTTGCATAATTTTTTCAGTTCCCTGTAGACATTATGAGGAAAAGAACCCTCTGTTCTTTCAACTATTAAAAAACATACCCAGGGCTGCACTACACTGTTATAGTGCTATTATCGCACTTTCAACATCCTATTGAATCCTGGGGCTTGCAGTTCAGGGAGGGGCCTTTAGAATTTTCAGCCAGAGAACTCTTTGGCCTCAGCAAACTACAAACCCCAGAATTCCACAGGATGTTGAAAGTGGAATAATAGTTCTAGAACAGTGTAGTGCGGAAAGGCCCCCCAGTCTCTCTCCTTTTCCCCCAATGTCTGTGATTTACTGGCTTTGTACACACAATTCCAAAGTTATCCAGGACTGGAAACATTTTAAAAAAATAACATCCAAGTTCCTGAACAATGTGCTCGGCATTCAACTTCACTGAGGACTACAACCCATTTCAGATCCTTGTCCTATTTTATTATTTATTCCCAGTGATGCGAAACTGAGACTGGGGAGCAGTGACTTCTGCATGATTGCCCGATTTGCCTGCAGCAGAAACAAGGCATGTGGTGCAGCTGCTGTAGATCTACATTCAGTTGTCCAACTCAAGTTCAATGTCAGCACCTGACATCTTTGCCCAGCTGCCAGGGCTCTATAAATACTTGTCAGAGCCCTCCTCTGACTTTATCCCCCATTCCCTGCTATTAATCTTGATCCACATGGGATTTGAGGAAAAAAACCCTTGCACTTGGTGTCCCACAGGACACCAATGTATTTCAGGAGACAAAAATGCCCCTTGTCCACAGGTGTGCTTGTGAGTACAGAATGAATGATGTTCCACAAAAACATTCTAAGCAAAAAAAAAAAAATCACGTAAGATGAAACATTTATTCTGACAAGTTGACAGACTTGCTTTTCTGCCAAAAAATGTAAAACATTTTCTCTAATTTCTGTGTCCTAAAAATGCTACCACTGCTATATCTAACTGGAGAAAAAACACTTTCTTATCAATCCTTAAAATTAGGAAATGGACATAAAAATAGTAATTTTCCTTTAGAGTGTATTTATTTGCAGGAAGACCTAGCAATAATGGTATCATGGGGTAATTTTTTGACCCAGTAACAAAACCGTCTTTACTGAGGAAATGTCTCCATCATAAAGGTCCATGTTTTGTGCCAGCCTCTCTACAAGCAACTAAAGCATGTCACCTAGATGTTGCAGTGGTCTCAGCAGCAAATTTCCTACATTTGTTGCATCCTCCGCCTGTTTTTTTTTTTTTTTGTCAGCTGCTCTATTACAGAAATAAAACTGTATGGAGATTATGGTTTATTCTGTTTGTTAGGAAATCTTCTGCTAGGTCTAATAGGTGTAAAAACATGTCCTCCACTACTTTTAATCCACTATATTAAAACTGTTCAGTTACTGGCTGTCACTTTGCTAAGGACCATGACAAGCAGGGCTTCAACCCTCAATATCTAAACCATTTCCTTTCTCAACAGGGTATTATCATTCTAAAGAAAAGGGCTGGAGCATCCAGTCCTTTCATTCATTCATTTATTCGTCCATATTTCTTATTACAAAAAAAAAAAAAAGGAAGAAGAAGAAGAAAACCCTACCATGCAAGCAGGATATAAAGGAGCTCCTGATTTCTTTTTGTTAACATTACTGAAATGTTCCATTATTTATGTTGCTGGCAAGTTGCTATCATTAGGACAGCCCTGATACAATAATATTCTGCTTCCCTTTCTCAAAGGTAGCGTTTGCCATGTGCAAGACTTGGAGATGCACTTTTCAAAAATCCCCATAGATAGATTTTCAAAGTTTACAAAGAGTCATATTTTGTATATGTGCAACTCCATTAAATTTACTGTATTACACTTTATAGATCAGTGGTTCTTAACTTCGGGTCTGGAGACCCCTGGGTGGTCTACAGAGTCCTGCTGCTAGACACTACCAGCAGCAGTAGCAACACGGTTGTGGTAGCAGGGGTATACAGAGATGCCAAAACTGCTTCTCTATTTGCAAACAAGGGAGCAGGTTCAGCACCTGCACATATACTCCCACTCCTGCATCGCTGATGAATGGGACACAGCAGCAGTCATAGAAGCATGCTGAAACTATGACTCTGGAGACCAGGGTTGGAATCCCCAATTGGCCATAGAGACTCACTGGGTGAACTCAGGCAAGTCAGGCAAGGTTTGCCTTAGGGTTTCAATAACTCAGTTTTCTAAAGGGAGAGAAATGATAGCTGGAAAGAACCTCCCCCTGTCACTTTGTTGTTGTATGCCTCCAAGTCACTTCTGACTTAATGGCAACCCTAAGTTGAATCTATCACAGGATTTTTTGGGGGGAGTCAAGATTTGTTCAGAGGGAGTTTGCGTTTGTCTGCTGCTGAGACAATGTGACTTGCCCATGGTCACCCAGTGTCTGAGCAGGGATTTGATTCTTAGTCTCCAGAAGTCTTAAATAAATATTTGAATATTTAAATCTAAGTTTAAATATTTAAATCTTGAATTAAGACTTAGGGGACCCTGGCAACAAATTACCTTTACAGGGAGTCCACAGTAAAGAAAAGGTTAAGAACCTGCTGTAGATTTTAATTTCATGTGTACATCAATATGGGATCTAAGCATATATATAACTTTTCTATCCAGTTAACTGATGTTTTTTTCTATGACTATTACAGTTCCCTTCTATTAAATTATGCATGCATACATCTTTCCCCCAGAAGCCCAGACAAATATATCATGCATGAAACATGTGAGGCTGTTTTTGGGAATAAAGCTTATCTTTTGCATATCCTAGACTCTGCCTCTCTTTTGCATCCATCTCGTGATAAGCCTGGTTGAGTGCTAGAGCTGGGTGTTGAATTAAAAGACAACCTATCAGAGAGCATTCTGAGCCTTTTCAAGGCTACTGCCAACCCTTGTCCAACTTACTGGTGTGTAGCATGGACAGAGAGCATGTAGGTCCAGATGTGGTTGGTTTCTGACTCCCATCAGCCACAGCCAGTATAGCCAATGGCCAGGAATGATGGGAACTATAGTCCAACAACCTCTGGAGAACCATAGGCTCCATGCACTCTGTGTAAAGCCTCTCTCAAATGGCTGTTCATCACTTGAAGAAGCTTGCAAGAACCCAAAGGCCCAACTGTGGCCAGCACAGAGACAGCTTAGAGACCCCCCAGTTCAAAGATGGAAGGTCCTTTTCCCAAACACCACAGCTTGGAAAAAGTTTTTTTTAACTACATCTCCCAGAATCCTCTAGCCAGAATGGTCAATACTCACCAAGAGAACAACAACTACTCACAGAGGGGACTACAGATTGCAGTGGGCAGCACATCCCATCCTCTGCTTGTGTGATCTTTGACATATCTGTGCCCAGCTCCTTAAGACGAGATGTCAGTGACTGCAGAATCATCTTCACTTTTTCATATTTCACCTGGAGCACATATATGCGTAGTAAAAAGAATGGCTTTGTCAATCACATTATGTTGAACAGCTTCACATGACTGACTGAGAAGAAGAGCTCTGCAAAGTGGACCCATGTGTAATGCCATTTATTCTTATATTCTGCCACCACCCTTCAATCACATGTTTAGAGAGTTTAAGGAACTTGGGGGGGGGCTTAGAATTCTCAGCCAGAAAGCTCTTGGGCCTCAGGCCAGTTACTATGGAGACGAGGCCTAGCAGCAAGAAGAAAGACGGCAGTGTATTCCTTCAGGAACTCAACCTCTGTATGTTAACAACTCTGAATACAGTTTGGATTGGGGAATATGGGGAAAGTTACAGGTACTGAGCAAGACAGTTTGGGGAATTAGGAACACAGGAGCTCAAATCTGTGTATTTCAACCACATCTAATTCCCAAGGTAAGGTAAGATAAATCCTAAGGTATTTCTAACAAGTATTGCCTATGAGAAAATAAAATCCTGGGCAACACTGGATATACATGCTAGTCTTCAATAAGTATCAGCTTCAACAGGTTTCCCCTTATTTCATTCAACTAAGAACCCAGCATAAGATGAATATTTAGGCTCACAGGAGATGTTTCTTGGGCTATCAAGGCATATTATCTGATTTCAGTTCACTTTTTACAATTGTATCTTTTTCTTCCTGCAAAGATTTTAGGGCAGTGAAAAACTGAGACACTGCCATTTCACCATCACAGCAATCCTACAAGTGAACTAGGAGACAAGAGCCTGCCTCTGGTTCTAAGTCCTCCTGAGAAGCTTCAGGACTGAATTTTAGGACCCAAATCCAGAACTCTCCAGCCCAAGTCTGCCATATTGTTCTATTATGCCATGCTAGGTTGTGTGTAGAGCACCCGCAGCAAGCCCATCTCACCTTCAGTTGCTCTTCATACGGGAGTCCACACAGTGGGGTAACTGCACGTGACAACCTGGCAAACATAACATGTTACACTTATAAAGACAGGGAAATCCATTTTCTTCCTAGACAAGGCAATCCACTGCCTAGGAGCTACACATGCACTGATGCTGCACATGAAACAGTTACTTTTTGCATTGCAACTTCCAGGATTGTCCTGTTAGCACTAGGGATTCAAGAAACTGTATGCCAAAAAGTAACTTTCCCTAGATCTGGCAGGCATGTAGACAGACATTAATTGAGGCTTCTTATTGGGTGTAGATTCCTACTCAAAGGAGCCCTGCCTCATTTCAATTTTCTGTGCAAAAGCAGTATCTACATGAGCATAAAGTAGAAGATCACAGCACCTCCATAACCCCTCAGGATGGATATCTGACATTTATAAGAGTGAATTCAACTTTTATGGACTCCTTTCAGTTCTGAGCTGCTAACTGGTGACTGATTCCTTTCATATGGGAAACTCACGAGGGGCCCATGCAGACTACAGAATTACAGTGCTGTGGTTCCACTTTAACTGCCATGGTTCCGTCCCATAAAATCCTAGGACTGGCAGTGCAGGGAGGGGCTTTTAGAATTCTCAGCCAGAGCACTCTAGCCCCTCACTAAACTACAAAACCTCAGGATCCCACAGGATGGAACCCTGGTTGTTAAAGTGGAATAATAGCATTGTAATTCTATAAGTGTGAAGGGACCCTAGATTTCAAGGAATACAAGTGACACCTGCACCAAACTGCAGCAGTGTGGAGTGCTTCTGTTTCAGATTTTTGAAAACAGATTTTTCATACAGTTGTCCATCAGTCCAGGCACACTGAGACCTTACTCAATTGTTTTGGGGGAATCTCCTCTCCAAAATTTTTTTGTACATCTGCAAACCTTGTACAAACTTTGAGTTTCTCCAGAGCTGCTGATACTTTACTCTTTGCATGGACAATGACATCTTTGATTATTTCACATGTTGTGGGACCATGATTTCTGCCCCCAAGCTATGATAGTTAGGGCTAATTGGAGTTGCAGTCCAACAACTGAATATTTTCTCCATCCAGGAGGTAAACAGTGTTCCTCACACTGAAAATGGAGAAAACAATCCTTCAATGATCACAGAAAACTTTGTTAGAGTGTTGTGTATGCTCACTTAAAGGCACAGTACATTACCACTAAGCAAAGCTTGAAAGAGTTACTTTTTTTGGACTACAGCTCCCAGAATCCCCAACCCACATGGCTACTGCTGGCTGAAGCACACAAAATACTGTCGAAAACCATTAACTTTCCCAAGGTCTGTCCTAAAGTGGGGGTCCTCCTACCTCTCTTCCCAGGGGATACCCAGGCCCCAGGAGCTGTTCCTCTCTTTTAGTTTCTTGTGCTTCCATCCTTTTTTCCTGGGTTTTTCCCTTCCAACTTCTTCACACCTCCAGTCCTCAGGTACTGTTGCCAGAAATCGGCGCCTCAGTCTCACTGTCCAGCAAACTCGGAAATGCAACAAAAACCTCTGTCCATAGTGGACCGCCATTCCTTGTGGACAAGAAATCTGGAATCCTTCAGGTAGTGAGGCGTGCCCTTACTCCATTCAGAGGTATGATAGTGCCTGAACTGCTTCAGTAAAAGCATCCAATGGAAACCAATATTAATGCGATGCAGAAATCAAGAATGTTGCATTGCTCTTTGGGAAATTCAGATTCAAGTTCCCGCTGAGCCAGAAAACTGTCAGGATTACCTTGGGCTAGCCCTGCTCTTTTAGCTTAGCCTACCTCACAGGGTTGCTACAAAGAAACAGCAAGGAGGAGAGCCCTGTACAGCACCTGGAGGAAAAAAGGTAAGATATAAATAAACCGGTGCCCGCAAGCTGCCTGCGCATTGCTTTTAATACATCCTTTCACCACATTTACTAACGCATTCAGCATTTGGGGTACTGTGTTTTCTTAACTTACATCTAGAGTGACAGGAAGAGCGGTGCAGTGATTTGTGTACTGGACTACGATCCTGGAGACCAGGGTTCGATCCCCGATTGACCACGGTAATCCTACCACCTGGCCTTGGGTGGGTCACACCCTCTCGACCCAGAAAGCCCTGTTATGGGATTGCTGTCTGTTGGAAACGTTGTGTGATGTGAAGGGAACGGAATGGGGCCCTATCTCACCCGAAGGCCTTTCAATGGACCATTCTGGCTGTTTCCAGCTACCTTTCAGAGGAGATCCCTAAAATCTCATATGGGCTTTCTGCACTACACAGTTATAGTGCTATCATTCCACTTTCAACATCTTTTGGAATCCTGGGGTTTGCAGTTTAGAGAGGGGCATTCAGAATTCTCAGCCAGAGAGCTCTTGGGCCTCAGGAAACTACAAACTCCGGAATTCCACAGGATGTTGAAAGTGGAATGATAACACTATAAAAGTGCAGTACAGAAACAACCCTCTCTATTTTTTTCCCCGGCTGTTCAGAAATGCAGCGTTTAGGGGTATTTTTTTTTGGTCATTTGGAAGAAATTAAACGTACTGGACACTTTAGTTATTTCAGTGAGCGTCCTTTGCCCTTGGTTTCAGAATCCACTCTTCCTCCACGTGCGCCTTTTAGCGCAGCCTTCCCAGCACCCGGCGCTGCTTACAGGTAAAGTCTCACCTAGGCCACTTCCGCACTAGAGTGTTATAGCGCTATTATTCCACTTTCAGCCTCCTATGGAATCCTGGGGTTTGCAGTTTAGGGAGGGGCCGCGAGGATTCCATAGGAGGTTGAAAGTGGAATAATAGCGCTATAACACTCTAGTGCGGAAGTGGCCATAGACAAGAAGCAGCTAAACCCCGAAAACTCCAAATACCTGCCTCCTCTCTTCGCCAGGAACGGGGCCCCCGCTCGCCCAACGCCGCAAAGTCTCTTTCTTCCGTTTTCCCACGCCTGGGACGGCCTCCGTGGCACGTGATCAGCGTCAAGCCCCACCTTTTCTTAAAAAGGCCCGGCTCTGGTGGCTTTGGGGCTTTTGAGCCACGCGCTCCTCTTCCTGTGACTGTCTTGTTGGGGTGGCTGGAAAAAGGGCAGTTTGGGACCGGGGAGTTCCTAAAGCTGTCGTGTGCCTCGAGGTAGACAGACGGAGAGATAGATAGAGAGACAGAGAGATAGATGCTGCTCGACTCGATTAAAACAGGAGAACTTTTCCAGTAGAGTTGGACCTGCAGGTGTTGGAGCTGCCTCCTTCATCTTGGAATCAGAAAACGGTCTGACCCCCTTCACAAAGTCCCACGTTTACTTTCGAGTTATTAGGAAGTAGGCTAGGGCAGATTGCTGTCTGCAGAGGAGATCAGAGCTTCCCTATAGCCAATTTTTCCGCTGTTCAAAATGATCTGTCAGCAGAACGAAGAAAGAACGTTCTCAATAGCTGCAGGATAATGCTGGGAGACCGGGGCCAGAACATCGAATCGAGACCCCAGGGGCCATCCAGTCTAACCCACTGCCATGCAGGAACCCACATCAAAGCACTCCCAGCTGATGGCCATCCAGCCTCTGCTTAAAAACCTCCAAAGAAGGAGACTCCATCACATTCCCAGGCACCCTATTCCACTGCTGGACAACTCTGACCATCAGGAAGTTCTTCCTGAGGTTTAGTTGGAATCTCCTTTCCTGTAGCTTGAATCCATTGCTCCTTGTCCTAGTCTCTGGAGCAGCAGAAAACAAGCCTGCTCCCTCCTCAACATGGCTATCATGTCCCCTCTTAACCTTCTCTTCTGCAAAGTAAACATCCCCAGCTCCCTCAGCTGCTCCTCATAGGGTTTCATGGTTCCCAGACTGTTCATCATTTTGGTCACCCTCCTCTGGACATGTTCCAGCTTGTCAATATACTTCTTGAAATGAGGTGCCCAGAACTGGACACAGTATTCCTGATGAGGTCTGACCAAAGCAGAATAGCAGAAAGCAGAATACAGTGGTACTATTACTTTCCTCAATCTAGGCACCATACTCCTATTGATGCAACCAAGGATCGCGTTGGCTTTCTTGACTGCCGCATCACACTGCTGACTCATGCTCAGCTTGTGGTCCACCGAGACATGACACTCCACTGCTCAGATTTAGTTAAGGATAGCTAGTTAAGGATGCCATTTTTCTAGGTTTGCAATAATCTTATGTGCTTATACTCCTATAAATTTCTATTCTAATTGCCTATCTCAAATGCAAAACGTGTGCCCAATTCTGCCCCCTCTATATTTTTCCAGTTGCATATTTTATGCCTTAAAAAGTCAAGGAAGCAAACAAATAACAGAACAGATGACAAATTAAAGTAGTAGACCATCCTGAGCTAGACAGACCTGATAACAGGCTCAATGCAAGGCAATATTCTGTGTCATTAACCCAAATCCTTGCACTTTTATCGAAAGAAGACAGCCCAAGTTAGATAACAATGCTCATTATTTGCATCAAAGTCATAATGACAACAGAGTGAGCATCACATAGCCCTAGATGGTACTGGAGTCCAACTCCCAGCATTCCTCACCATTGACAATGATGCCTAAGACTGCTGAGACTTGCAGTCCAACAACTTCTTGCGGGCCATATGATTCCCGTTTTTGTACTAAAATAGCCACCCACCTTTTTCGCCTGAAGGGGGAGCTTTGTGCCTATAATAGCTACACTGCAGACAGAAATACAACTGGTATAGCTTTAATCTTTGTAAGGTTGAAGGCAATAGGAAAAGAGGAGGACCGCAATACAGATGGACAGACTCAATTAAGGAAGCCACAGCCTTTATTCTGCAAGACCCAAACATAGCTGTTAATTATTGGGTGACATGGATGTCTCTTGTTCATAGGATCATCATAAGTCAAAATGAACTTGAGGGCAGTTCACAACAGCAATAACTTTCTTTGTGAGAGCACCTCCAAGCTGAGAAAAATGTCGTGTAACAGTATATACTTCCGACTACAGTTGGCCCTCCACATTTTCAAGTTTAATTTTCACAGATTTAATTATCTGTGTGTTTCTCCAACCCCTGCCCACCACCTCAGGTGCTTTTTTTTTCCAGGGCAACTTGCCCTCTCAGTGGCTCCTATCAGGCTGTGCAATTAAAAACCCACTTCTGTTCCTCCTCCTCCTCCTCTTTCTCCACCACCAGCTGCTGCCTTGCCAGTGAAAGATGGCTCACAGCCCAGTTTCTCAGCACCACAAACCTTCTCCTGATGCTTCCCCACCCAAAGAAAGAGATGGGTGAGGGAGAGGAAATTAGGGCCACCCCATCTCCTTTTCTATGCCTTGGCCCACTTCCTATAAACATACACATGCACGTTTTGATATCTGCAATTTTTCCACTCTTGTGGGGGTCCTGCACCCCTAACCCTATTGAATGTGGACGGCTGACTGTATTATGCAGCTGTGAAAGAAGCAAAACATTTGTCAGGGCAAAAAGTGAGAATTCTCACATATTGTAATTTCCCTGACCCTCTTCTTTGTTTTGCTCCGTAGGTTGCAATTTACACTGATCATGGTCTGTTGAGGGCAATGATGGAGAAGATACTGATCACTTCAGTATCTGTTTTGAGTGGTGGCTTCCAGAGATGCTTCTTGCAGATACAGCCATTCCTTGATTTAATTTAGTTCGTCTTTACTGAACCACCAGGAGGTGCAAAATTGCCACTAGCAGAATCATAAAGGCCTCTCAGGCCCCGGTATTCCTGGTAGAACTGGAAAAAGAAGGCAGAATATCTGTTCCTTGAGCCTTTGGCCATTTCTGCACTTGAGGCCCCTCCCTAAACTGCAAACCATAGGATGTTGAAAGTGGAATAATAGCACTATAACAGTCTAGTGTGGAAATGGCCTTTATGAAAAAAGTCTACAAGCACAGGATATTGCACAGCTTCCTAGCTACTGGTGTAAGAGAAGCAAAGGCCATTTCAAAGGCCTCAAAGGCCCCTCCCTAAAGTGCAAACCCCAGGATTCCATAGGAGGTTGCAAGTGGAATCATCGCGCTATAACAGCTTAGTGCGGAAATGGCCTGTCTTACAGCAAAGAATTCCACAGATTGACTATGTGCTGTATGGGGCATAGCGGTGGGTAGCTCTTCCCTCCAGATATTTCTGGACTGGGGAAAGATAATCCTTTATCACTGCTAATGTTGACTAGGGATGATGGAAGCTGCAGTCTCTTAATACATGGATGGCAACAGTTGCTTATCCCTCGATTAGAGTGTTGTCCTAGACTTGGAAGATTCACACTCTAGACCCCACTGAGCCATGATAAAGCCATTGGGTGGCCTTGGGTTGGCCTCTCTCAGTTTGTGGCATACTCACATCTCTCTGTCTCTTCATGCATACATCTGCCGTCCAGGTTTCTGATCATGGAAACTCTGTAAATTTGATCACAGGGCCCTCTTTAAATCTTTGTGTTAGACATTTGTGTTCACCACGCACAAGATTACCCCACCCATTTAACCTGACATTCAATTAGTATAGTGCCTGAATAGGGCTACTGTGACAGTAGGTGAAGAAAAAGAGAGCCAGCTAAGGCACCTTGAGTTTATAGGACAAAACACAAGGTATTAAACGTAGCCAATAGTGAAGCAAGGGTGTTTTTCCAAGAGTTGGTCTGAGCAAGTGATGTCTCGTCATTCCCTAGGACAACAGCGAAACAAGTTTTTTTCAGTAACCTGAAAGCAAGGAAGATTCCATACTGACTTCTTTTGGCTATCCTAAATTAGTACAGACAATTAGCCATAATTCCGTTTCAAATGCAGAGGTCTGGAGGACTGTATCCTGGGTGCTGGCATATTTTATTACTTGGGTTGTATGTGTGCATCCATATTTTTCTCCTTTTTTTTTTTTTTAAAAAGAGGCCTTTACTTGAAAAAAATGTTTTTCCTTAAAAATATTTAGACATATGTACAATTTAACATGTGTTACAACCATTGTAGATATATACTGCTTCTGGAAGTTGCCACAGCTAAGACTTTGGTGACTTTTGGGGAGAAAAGAATTCCAGTTTCAGAGAACTCCCACAGTTGTTCTTTTGCCAAGTGAGCATGATCAGCAGATGGCAATACAGAAGAGGCGCCTGACTGTCCGTTTCTATCCAAGATGATCTAAACATCGGAGCCATTTTTTTCCTTCTTTCATCTCCAGTTGTGATCCTGCACACGTTCCTGAAGACAAAGCATTAAATCTGCATACCAGATTATAGTTCCACAGTAGCAGAAAGACACCTCATGGTCAATTTGGGACTAGATTTTCAAGTAGAGAAAGAACCTTTAATACCAATTGCCAATTGTATTATAACACCTCTTCTTTGAATGCCACGCTGCAATAAGTTGGAAGACACTCCATGCTGCAGTATCTTTACACTCCATGTTGCAGTATCTTTCTCCCCCACTCATTCCACTTCAAATTCTCTGACATTTGTGGGACATCTCAATCAGGGACTGGTTGTAGATGGGGGCTTCGGACTCCCTTTCTGCATTTTCAGAGCCAACATGGCTCTCCGATACAAATCTGAGGAGGAGAGAGATATGGTTGAAACAATCTTGACTAGGTTTTTCCTCCATTCCTGTTTTTATTAGCAAACTCATAATAATATAAATAAAAATAAAATAATATAATATAATATAATATAATATAATATAATATAATATAATATACATTTGCTCATTTAAGAAAGAGGCAACAACAAACATCAAACACCAAAGCAACATCCATAAGCAGCCTTGTGCAGCTTGATGTCCTCCATCTGTGTTGGAATACAACTTCCACCATCCCTAGCCAGCAAAAGAGCCTGACCATGCTATGGGGAGGTAACAGAAATTGAGGTCTTGCATATTTGGAAAGCGCAGATTGTAGAAAATGCAGATTGTAGCCTAATCTGTAATGGAAGGGGAGTCTCTGCCTCATGATCAGCATCATATGAAGCAGCCATATTCTTTTCCCACCAGGTTTTGTGCTATGGGCTCCTCATTTAAACCATTACACCTGTGTTAATTTACTTGAGAGCAGCTCTGTCTCAGAATTTGACAAGCCAGTCTTTCAGTTTCAATGTCAGTGGCATCTTCTGATGCTTGGCAATTATTAATCTAGCTATTACTATCCCACAGAGTAATAGTTTCTTTTTCTTTGAATACAAGTCCTTTCAACAATTTGAACACAGTTCCACTCTGTGCAGTGCTGTATGCTTGCCAGCATGTTGTACCAAATTCTAAGATTTCTTCCAGAATGCTATTAATGATTTTCCCCATCTGATTCCCATTTGATTTCATCTGGGATAAATGCAGGGCCATCAACAATGTACAAAACCCCCACTTTCATTTCTACACTTTTTGAATATATCACAAAACTTTTTAATCATTTTATGTCACTCTGTCATTGATCAGCTGGTGAGCAAGGAGCTTCAAATGGAGATGAGATTTGAAGTGAGAGACTACTGAGTTAAAATTCACTAGGAAATCCATTGTCAGAAGCTTGAATTGGGATGAGGGTTGCTTCTAATACTAAATGTGTTAATTGGCTTACCTAATGTCTAGTTCATTTTAGCAGCAATACTTTTGTGAGTGGCTAGTGTTAATAAAATTTTCACTGCCAGTACATTTTACATTTAATTTTCTTCTGACATAGAGAAAACATTCATCCCCAGCTATGTCGACTGCAAATTTTGGGTAGTGTTCCCAAAATTCCCATGATAGCCATGTTGAAGTATTTGAAGAGATGTTATGTCAAGGAGGGAGTGGGTTTGTTTTCCACTGCTTTAGAGACTAGGAGAAGGAGCAATGGATTCAAACTACAGGAAAAGAGATTTCACTTAAACCTCAGGAAGAACTTCCTAACAGTCACAGCTGTCCAGCAGTGGAATATGCTGCCTGGGAGTGTGGTTGGGTCTTCTTCTTTGGAGGTTGTTAAGCAGAGGCTGGATGGCCATCTGTCAGGAGTGCTTTGATGTGTGTTCCTGCATGACGGGAGGTTGGACTGGATAGCCCCTGTGGTCTCTTCCAACTCTATGATTCTATGCATCTGATGAAGTGGTTATCATCCAGGGAACCTCATACTTTAATAAGTATTTTAGTCTTTAAGGTACAAGATGACTCTTAGGCCATTTTTGCATTGCACTGCACTGTTATAGTGCTATTATTCCACTTTCAACATCCTATGGAATCCTGGGGTTTGCAGTTTAGGGAGGGGCCTTTAGAATTCTCAGCCAGAGAGCTCTTTGGCTTCAATAAACTACAAACCCAGAATTCCACAAGATGTTGAAAATGGAATAATAGCACTATAACAATGTAGTACAGAAATAGCCTTAAACATTTTGTGGGTTGCTCTGGGAGGGAAATTCATCCTGTCAGCTGTTACCATGGTTCTGACATGCTCAGTGATAGCACTAGATATCTCTTGATATCAAACTTATTTGGCCTTCACTTGACCTTTCCCTGCCACCCCGCTCCACGTGTTTGCAAGGGCTGCCAGACAAGCACGTAAACAGATGCGGCCGTTAATAGTTGGACATTCCAATCCCCATTTAGGCAGGCAGATTAATGCCTCTCCGTTGCTTCAGGGACCATTTTCTTGCAGACACACCTTGCTTAAGCGCAACTTTACACAAAGACGCTCGGCCGAGAGCCGGCACTTTCTTTATGCTGAGCCATTTGCACACTGGCTATACTATTGCCATCTAGCGCTAAGCTCATCATGTAAAACCTGACCTTTTCCAACGCTTTTGTCCCGCTCCAAATTTCCTTTGTTCTCACTGAGCATGGCATGGCCTGTAGGTATAATCCACCCTATAAAACCCCCTCGATTCCGAGTGCTCCTCGGATCACCCTGGACTTCCATCTAGCCTTGCTGCCGCCCTGTCCAGTGAAGTTTTCCCCTCGGCGAACCGCGCTGAGCTTTCTTCCCTGCAACCTCCACTTCTCTCCAGGACTACGAGATAAGGTGTCGTATCACCCATTTTCCCTCGAAAATTCCCATTTCTATTCTAGTTAGCTGTGTGCTTGTGGTGTATTTTATGCTGTTTGTCCTTTAATAAAGCTATCGTTTTTACTATTTTACAAACTGTTTAACTGCTCTTCTGACCTGACGCTGTATACATAAGGTTACAAGATCCCTGCTAAAGTTACCCTGCCTCTTGTTTAGCTTAAGAGAGTGCTCAAGTTAATTTCCCCATTTTGTGTTTTATTTGGTTATTTGGGCGCCCCTCCCAGGACCCCTACAATACAGGGTCACACAGCATCCTATCAACAAACTTTTCTTAACCCTTGAAAGTACAAAGAAAAACATCAAAATATCTTAATAGGTTTCATAATAATTTAACAATTAGGTCTTTATGTTTGATTTTTTAGAAGATGTATGCACTGTCTTCCCTCCCAAGGATGCACCTTGTAGTAAAATAAATGGCCAGTGCAAACTTGCAACCTGTTATAGAAATTAATGTGATTTCTGGAAGGAATGAAGCAAGTTTGCCATCATCTCATATTTCTCAAAAAAGCTACACAGCAAGAAAAAGTTAAGGCAAGCACAAACTACAGATGTAGACATGGAAAAAAGATTCCCACCGTTCATGAAAACACAGGAATCTTTCTGCAATCCATGACAAAAGTATCTTTCTTGTTTTCTAATAAATATGGCAGCAAGTACTTGCCCACAATTTGGACAAATAATGGTAAACATATTGTTAATCATATTTGAAAAACCAACTCAATGAGAATGGGCGCCCTCATTTTTTTGGTGTAACGAATCTCATGCATGTCTTCCTACCAAACTCCTTTCTCTTTTTGAAAAATACGTACCAAAAGTACTTGATAGATTCTCATTTGGCTGAGGCTGTAACGCTTCTTCACTTTTGATTTTGTTTTTCAGTATTTTATTTTTCTTCTTGGTCCGCTGTCCTGAAAAAAAAAGAGAAACAAACAAGTATATCTTGGCAAGAAAATTTTTCAGCTTTGGCCAATGAAATGTGTTTGTTTAAAAATCAATTTGTTATCCTCGTGAAAAACTACACCTTTTATAGTTACATTATAATTATATAATTTACATCAAGTACACCTAAGGCAGTTGAGGAAAATCTGCAATAAAAAGTAACATAAAATAGAACCATCTAAGAATGGAAGAAGAGCATACTATATCAAGATAACACTCTGCTAAAATATAATTAAACTAAAATACTCCTTGACTAAGTAAACCCTATGAAATTCACAACGTTGTCTTAAATTGACAAGCTACTTGAAGTCACATATACACGCTCACACATGTACACACAGGTTAAAATACAGAGCTGCAGAGAAAATTAGCCAGCAGTGTGGGTCAAATGCTTGTTGTAATAAAAAATACTTCCTACCAGATGACAGAAAGTCTCCAACCAAGGGGCTTGGTGGGTCTGCCATGATAGGAGCTCCAAGTTCTGGGCAAATGTGAAATAATCACCATTGACTTCAGTGGGACCTACTACTACGTAAATGTGTGTTTGAGAGCCAGTGTGGTATAGTGATTTGCGCTCTGAACTACGACCCTGCAGACCAGGATTCAATTCCCTGCCCAGCCATGGAAAACCCACTGGGTGACTTTGGATGTGTCACACACTCTCAGCCTCTAGAAAACACTGTGATAGGGTTGCTATAAGTCAGAATGATTTGAAGGGACACAACAATAAATGTGTGTTTAAGGCTGCAACTATCATAGACTATTACATCCCAATATGCTTACTGGTACCACTGCAGATACAATGAACTTCTTATATTTTTATTTGACTTTATCTTAATACATTACACATGAAGGAAGGGGGGCAGTTGTCTTAAGAGTAAAGGACCTCCTCCAACTGAACTGATTTCACAGTCACTCTATCGGAAATTGTCAGAGTTGACTCGTGGACATTTTGCACGTATAGAAACTGACTGGACTGGCAGTTAAATCATATTTTATTTTTGGTAAAGGGCAGGGTGATGGTGATGATGATGAAACCCCCACTCCCAAAGTTAGAAATTCCCTTTTTCCAATCTGAACTCAGGGATAAGAGATGCCCATTCCGTGGAGGCCATAGGGTCACATAGGCTAATAGTTTATGAGCCTTGGCTCTATCCTGTGTTTCAACATACAGGTGAGAAAGGGAGCTCTCTCCTTGATTTACAACTGTAAATTACATTCCCTTTTTCAAGTAACAGATGCTCTGAAATATACAAACACCCAAGTTCTCATTGATTAAATTTCACATGCTATCCAAAAATGATAAACAGATTGGGACAGTTTGGAATTGCTGATAGATGCCAGATAGAGAGGATGTACTTTGAACTAAGTGTTAATTGTTTTCTGAATATTTACATGAAGAAACCCACCTGTTTAGTACATATAAGGTGAGCACTGGGAAATGTGTTTTGGGCCTCCACAAAATATGTACTGTACCTATTTCAGCTGCAGAAATAAACTTTGCCTTTCTCTTAACTCCTTGCTCACATTGCTCTGCTAATTTGGACCATGCAACTGGGCAACAGAGCTCACTCTGGTGACAGGAAGAACTTGAAAAATTTATTTATTTTATTAGAACCTCCAAAAAGTAACTTTTTCATGTGCGTGACTAGAGAGTGTCTTCCACCACTTCTGAGGGCAGCAGAATAGTCTGGCTTAAGTGTTCAGGGCAGGTGCATGCACATTTCTGTATTCCAACAGCCTGGCCCTGGCAGTTACTGAAATGGAGTCCAAAGTTGTATAGTAGTTAGAGTGGTTGGACTTGGATGGGAGAAACCCTCGTTCAAATCCTTACATACACTGCCGCTCTCTCTCAGTTTAATATTCTTACAGAGTTGCTCTGAGGACAAAGTGCAGGTGTACTCAGCTGTGAGGAGACAATGTACCCTCCCTTGAGTTCCTTGGAGAAAAGGTGGAATATAAATGGAATACACAGCTGCAAATCAGCTTCCATAAAGAGAGCAGCCAAAGGTTAAGATAGCCTGATTGCTGATATTTAGGTTATTTTAGGGTTGTTTTTTTAAATCTGAGCTGCTCTCCTACATACTTGTTGTCGTAGTAGCTGATACTATAGCAGTAAGATGAACTGAGTAACAGTTCCCCTTTAGGGGCATAACTATTCGGGTTGTCATAATGAGGGCCTGAATTTGAAAATGCACCATTACATCACTGTCACTACTCATGTATTTCTATTGTTTGTAAGAAATGCACATTTACCTGCTGGGGGCAGAGATGTTTCCAGAGCACTGGGCTTCTCTTGGGCAACCTTATTGCTGTGGAGGAGGCCAGAGATGGCTCCCGCTTTACTCCTACCTGCTGCTGCTTTGTCACTGTCATCTTCAGGTATGGTATTCTCAGACTGCACTGAACTTTTCTTCTTCACCTTCTGCTTGACTTTCCCCTTCCGTTTCTTGGATGCCATTGCTCTTTCCTCCTTCTGTGCAGCACCCCCCAAGAAACAAATGGGTGAAAACTCTCTCTCATTATATTCAGCTTTGGAATCTACCAGCCCAAATGTTCCACCCCTTGTATCAACTGCCACCTGAAGCATTCCTCCCCACATGGAGTCCATAATTCTAATCACAACTGGCCCAGGACATACATATCCCATTATTGCTGTTCATTGTACACTACTGCCTGTTTATCAGTAATGTATTTAAGTCTTTTACTCCAAGTCTCAAGTCACATCTCAAGTCTCTACCTTCAAGTCTCAAGTCTGGAAGCCAACTTTATACCCCAACCAAAATTCCAGAATTTCTGGACAGAGTCCAATGAAACCAGTTTTAACAATTTAAGCAGAGTTGGCCCTCCACATTTGCAATTTTGCCATCTTCAGCTTTAGAAGTGGAGAATAGGATCCTTCTTACTCCCCCTTCCTGAAGCTGGAGGATTTTGTGCCAATGGGCATAAAAGATTCTGCAGCTTTGGAAGTGGGCAACAGGATCCTTCTTACTACCCATTACTGAAGCTTCAAAACCTTTAGAAGGAAGGATCCTTCTCTTCAAGCCTGTTGACTAACACATTTGCTGTTCCCCTCTGAGAAATGCACCCTGTACTCTGAGGGTGAGTCTTGTCTTCAGCTCTTAGGAAAAGTTTTAGATGGCTCCTCTGATATGCAGCAGGGACCGGCTGCTGCACAGACCTCAAGCCTGCCTCAAGCCCATTGCCTAACCACACATTTGCTGTTCCTCTCCAAGAAATTCACCCACATTTTGGGCCTGAGACAGATCACCATGTGACCAGTAGGCAAAAAGAGGTGGAAGTATTGTTCACAGTTGTAAGGTTTCTGGATAAATGTGTTATTTTATTGAACCAAGGGCAGCAAGTCAGTCACTGAAAATATACAAGTCTCCAGTCAAGTCGAGTCAGTGCCTCATTTATTGCTGAGTCAAGTCCGAGTCAAGTCACTGAAGCGACTGAAATCTGACTTGAGTCTGAGTCTATCGACTGGAGTCTACATCACAGGCTTCTATCAGGACCTGACCAAAGGATTATTGCTTTCTCCTGCTGTGGAGTGGCAGGGTCTCTATGCAATATAGCACAACTCCACAGTCATGGTACAGCATGTAGTGCAGGTCCTCATGTGACAGTGCCCTTAGTTACACTCCAAGGAAGTTATTTTTAAAAAAAGTCTTTAGCAAGAAACTGGCACTAGCAGTACAGTAGGTCCCCTGTAACCACGTGACTGGTATCCACAGTTCCACAGATCCACTCCAGGACAGGGGCTGCCACTGCTGGTTGGGATCCTTGCTCTGCTCCCCCTCGCCCTTCTTTCTGCTGAGAAAGGAGATAGATGCTTCTTCCTTGGTGAAGAAAGGCACACAAATTCTCCCTCCTCCTGTTACCCGCATTTTTTACCATCTGCATCAAGTCTGGAAATGTATCCCTCATGGATATGGGGGAGCTACTGTATTCATTTTTACCAGGAGCAGTTACTTTGTAAAGCTAATGACTTCAATTGCTCATTCAAGACTATGCCATTCCCAAATACTTTGCATAGCACTAGGGATATCTCAAAAGAATATATGGTTGCTGGGAAAATACATTTCCCTCTCAGTTGCTGTGAGGACCATAGCTAAACAAGGATGGAGGGTGGCAAGTGATGTCTCTGTCCTTACTACTCAAAATGAGCCTGCAGCAAAACAGGCAGGTTAGCTGAAGTTATTAGGTGGATTTCCGAGAAACTGCTAAATTAGAACATGTACCCAAAATGTCCATAGTCTGACATTAGCTGAGATTTTATTTAATATCTTTATTTGGCTAAACAATGCCTTAAAAAGTGAGCTATTATAACTTTATATGCTATATAAATGTCTCAGGAGTTTTTCTTCCAGTTAGCCAGAAGCGATTGAACTGAAATATTTGATTGGGAAAGGAAGAGAAAATCAATAAAGCCCACTTAGGCTGTAATCCTATATGCCCTTACCAAGGATTTAGTGCAGTTTGCCTCTGTATAGACTCAGTGCAGTTTACCTCTGTATAGACATGTATAAGATTACACCATTAATGTAGTGAAATGTTATATTCAAATAAATTGAAAGCTTTGGTTAGGAATTATTTTTACTGGTCTGCTTATAATATTTCCCCAAAACATTCACATGTTTCTTCTCCCCATAGATCCCTTCAATGGCTACCAGTTTGAGTCAGAGCCCATTTCAAATTTTTGGCCTTTGTATTTAGGGCTCTGTGCAATAATCTCCCCCAGTACCTGGAAGCTTGGCTAGCCTGGTACGTACTAAATAGGAATTTAAGGCAAAGGATTAAGGCAAAGGATTACTGTCTTTTCCAGTGATGCTCACAACCGTGTCAAGGCTTTCAAAACTTGGCTCTGCAGCTGTGAAACTGTCTTCAAGCTGGAGGAGGATCTCACCCATTTCTGTCAGTGGTTGAAGACTTTCTGCTTTGATTTGATGGATTAATCTGCTGATCTGTGCCAGAGGTTGTTGCAGTGACTGGTGGGATGTTGGGGTTTTTATGTATATTTAGTTACTTTTTTTTTGTCTTTGAATGTATGTATGGAAAGGGCGTTATAAATAAACATGATTATTTTAAGAAAGGGTAACTCAATAATATGTATTTCTCCTATATTGATTGGATTTTTTTAAAAATATATAAAATTGATAGAATCATGGAATCATAGAGTTGGAAGAGACCCCAGGGGCCATCCAGTCCAACCCCCTGCTATACAGGAACACCCATCAAAGCATTCCCAACAGATGGCCATCCAGCCTCTGCTTAAAAACCTCCAAAGAAGGAGACTCCACCACACTCCCAGGCAGCAGATCCCACTGCCAACACCTGATGGCAGCACAGAGAACAGTTCACATTCTGATTTTATCATCCCTCAAGAGTTGTGTACAGGGTAGCCCTCCCACTGGGCAAAATAAGGACTTGCCTTAGGTGGCGGCTGCTGGGAAGGAGCAGCAGGGGGTTGGACAAAGGAGCCATGAGCCATGCTGGTTGCCATGAGACCCTTAAACTAGTTTTCTGATCTTAGGTGTGGTGGAAGATACTGCCCTGTTGTCACTGTTGAAGAAAGATTCAACCACTAATCCAGCTGGGTTTTGTAAACGTAAAGGAGGGAGGTGCCATTTTCTTCACTGATTCAGATAGCAGAACATCTTGGCCTGTCTCTGGCTGCACACACAAATATATGTGCTTCCTTGGGACAGTCCCACCAATAAAGTTAACCAGAACTTTGCGTTTAGATTTAGATCATATTGTATTCCTTCCAGTTGCCCAGTTTGATTGGTACTGCCCATTCTTTGTATTGCCAATGAACTGAATGAAACAACACACTTCTAAAACTTGGGAATACTTTCTGCAAAAAAGTTATAGGAGTGTCACTGGTTACCTGTGAACACATGTCCTGGATAGCTTCTGTGGATTTTTTCTCCTCCATCTTGGAAATCCCTAACTGTTTGCTCCCCTTTCTGGAACGTGGCACCCTGATTGGAGAAAGACAGAAATTAAGCAAAAAATGCAAAAACAGCAATACATCAGTTCTTGTGAACTTAATAATTGAACAGTAGCACTAAAGATAGCTCTGCTGTCTTGTAAGCTGCCTGGGTAGTGATAAAGAAGGCCACAGAGGTGGTCCCACAGATAGAATGATGGATGCAGACGTCTAAAAACTTGGTCTCTAATCCCTACTTTTGTAACAGATTAACTGATAGCCCCTATATCTCATCCTGAATTCACCATCTGTAAAATGGGAATGATTTGTTTCCCAGGACTGTGATTAAATCAAATAAAATTGTGTTAACTTAAATTTACTTTTTACATTTGTACCCCACCTTTCTTCCAGTGAGTTCTAGGGTCTCCTCCTCCAAGCTCTGTTTTTAAAACAATCCTGAAAGAAAGAGAAACTGACTTGCCCAAGGTCCCCCAAGGAGGACTTGATTGTAGATTTTCTAGCTCCCAGCCCAACACACTAGTACACCTCACTGATTCTACAAAACACTATTGTAGACACAAGAATTGGATCCGTGACACTGGTCTTATTAACACCACAGGCTAACTGAGCTACTAAAAAGAAGGAAGTGTGAGACACCATTGCCAGAATGATGGCTTTCATCTCTGCTTAGTTTCACTTCAAACCCAAGCTGATGTTCTCGATCATGCCAACATGATGCCAACCCAAAGACAACTTGGCATTCCCTACTACTTCAACTGTCCACCCAGATTAGCAGGAAGAAGGGAGGACCTGGCTTCCTGTGTCCTGCTCCGTGATTGCTGTGCTTTCCTGGGCACCTCTTGGTCTGCTGTCTCTTGTAGTTGAGGTCTGTCTTCCTGAATGCGGCCACACAAGACACTGTAATTGATGGCAATTGTGTGCAAGAGCCAGTGGAGTCCTTGCACGAGGGTCCAACACTGAATTTTGGGAAGCCTTTTGGTAGCTGAACAGGGTTCCTATGTTACGAAGGCAAAAGACAGAGCCTGAGAATATAGAACCATTTAAGACAAAGAAGAGAGACTGCAAACACGAGGCATGACTTATAACTCTTTATTTAAAATAAAGCAGAGCAGCAGCAGAGGTGGCAGCAAATAACCCATGAATAATCAAATCCATGAATATAAAACCTACAGATGCGGAGGTCTGACTATATATTTTTTCATTTCTTTTTTTCTCCCTGTATGTTGATTATGCTATTGTGAATCACTTTGTCTGTATTAAAATTAATAGAATATGAAAAAAAGTGTGAGTGGTTTGGTCTTGTACAAAAAGTGTAGAGAAAACATATTTCATCAAGTGGAAGATACAGACAGGCAGATGGAGAGGGGAAATCCCCCAATATGCCTGTTGGGTTGAGAGGAAGTGTATGTTCTTTGTAACAGTTGGAATAAGTTGAAAAGAGTGTTTGGGTTGTGTGTGCCCTCTCACCAGCCACCCTCAGGAAGGAGTGCCACACGCTGCTCTAGGTCAGATTGTTCAATTCTCAAAGGGGAACAGGAGTGATAGGTCTGATGAGAAAAAGGCTAGCAAAAATGGGGTGAATGGTGGCAAAAATAGCTTTTAATAGGTATTGCACCGCCGTTAACTCTCAGCAGAAGAAAAGGAAAAAAGAAACCTCCTCTTTTTTGTGAAGGGAAGATTAAAGAGCTAAACTGCTTTAATGCCTAGGAGAGGAAATTATTGAGCTTCCCAGACAAATGCTATTCTGGATCAGTGTTGGCTAGATATCACTAATACAGGCATCCCTCACTTATCTGACAGGTTAGGGAATGGAGCACATTCAGAAAGCAGAAATGATCAAAAAGCAGAACCCATCTACTGTAAAGAACACAAAGGACTTATGGAGGCTTGCTCGTGACTGATCACATGCACAAGCTGCTTGCAAAGTCTCTCAGCTGCCTTGGCACTTTCTTCTTGCACTGAGCTCGCTTTGCAAGCAGCATATGTGTAGTCCCAAGCAAGCATCCGTAGGGAAGAAGAACCGACGGAAGCCCGCTGTTTTGTTGCTTGCAATACAGACAAGTTCTATCAGTTTGACCAGAGGACCTGCTCTTTCTGTAGGCAAGACTTGGGACTTCATGCACATATGAGTGGTCCCAAGCAAACCTCCATGGGCAAGAAGAACTGATGAAAGAGTGGGCCTGATGTCAAATTAATGGAACTTGTCCTTAATGTGGAAGCATCAAAAGAGCAAGTTGTCAGATAACAGGGTGCTGAAAGGCAGAGGCTTTCTGTACCTTACCTTATCTTTCTGGATGAAATCATTATTAGGTGGTGATGTAACAAAAAATTCTTATTCCTGTAGGGACCAGAAACCAAAAGAAGACCCTGGGGTGCTTGTGCTGCCACTTGCTGGCTGAAAGTCCTTATTCCAATGTGCCTCTGCTGCTTGCTGCCTCCCTGCTGGAGCAAGATAATGCAATGCTCTCAAATCCTGTATCTCCCTGCTGCCATGGGCTCGTTGGATTTGTTATTTCAACACACCACGGTTGCTGCTGGACTTTCAAAGTACACCCAACTAAGGAGTGCACTATGTATTGCATTGGAGGCACCCTGGACTATCAGAAAGGATAGAGACTTCTATTGGCATATCTAGACATGGGGGAAGATAAGGTGGAAGCTTTGGACTAAAACATAAATTTTGCAGTTCACTTGAATGTCCCGTCTCTTGTTGTTAACTAGAATGACTGCTGCTATTACTCAGTCATTCAGATCTGAGTCTCTTACTTTTTTGTGTGTGGAGGGCTTGAGCCAGACCTTAAAGGAAATTAATAATGACCCTTAGACACCAAACCACACCCTGGCTGTTGATCTAAAGGTTACACTGGGATCAACTATTAAGACTTTTTCTTCTTGATGAAGCTGCTTAACTGGTAGGTCTGGTTATAATGGACTAACATAGCTACTCGCATTTTTGGAATTCTTTGGGTATAGTGATAGGGACTGTCCTGATGAATGCCTCCATTTAAACATTTACATCTAAGATGCTAAGTGATACTTAAACTGAGAATGGAAATACACGGAATGTGGAATAGATGGATAATTCCTAACCACTGTGGTGCTCCTTCATTTCAGCAAGAACTTCAAAACACTCTTGATACTGCAGCTGCACAGAGGGCTTTGGGGAATAGCACCATGTTTTATTTTGCTTTTTACAAAGGAAACAAACAGTCCTTTTATGAATGAAAATAGTGACAAAAACATGGCTCGGTAGGGAGCAATGCTGGAAAACCCCAAAGGGGAAAAGTTACGACTTACATCCTCTCTAGGGAGATTTTCAAAGGCAGGAGCAGCTGGCAGGCTGCAAAGCAGCACAGAATGTGTTTGAAAAGCAAGAAATCAGACCCATCTACATGGTGTGGGGACTGAATGTCTACTCAATCAGGAATTGCAAAGGGGCAAAGTAGCCCTTATGTTGGTAGGATTCAGACATCAGTTTTGCCAAATTTTATATACAATGGAGGGGAGAACATCAAAGATAGCCAGAATGGTGTAATGGTTTGAGCAACACCAGCAACTAGGGTTCAATTTCCTGCTTGGTCATGGAAACCGACTGGGTGAGCTTGGGTGTGTCATACACTCTCAGCCCCAGAAAACCCCGTGATAGGTTCACTTTAGGGTTGCCATAAATTAAAAATGACTTGAAGGCATAAAATCACAGTAAAGCATCAAAGGAAGCGGGAATCCTATTGGCACGTACTTCCAGGTTAGTTTAGTGCTGTGGTGGTGAGGTAAAGAAGACAACATTTGTCAGCTCACAGCATCTTCTTTCACCCATACCTTTCTTCTTTCATATCTTTCTTCTTTTGCCCAAGTAGTAATGCCAGCTTAAGGTGCCCACTAGAATAGGCTATGTTAACAGTGATTTCCAGACTTGGGTCTCCAGGTATCCTTAGACTTCACCCTTCAAATCCCAATCCAGCATTGCCCATGGTATGTCCAAGAACACCTGGGGACCAAAGTTGGGGAATCATTGGGTTACAGGATACATTCCTCCCATCCCATGCATGCACTTTTCTTTTACAGAAATCACTTATTCCCACATCATTCTTCTAGATAGTTTTTCTGAATTTTTACCAAAAGTTGTTTGCCTCTGTTGTTCTTGCCGTCAACTCAGCTTTGACTTATGACAACCCTGTGAATGAGGCTTCCATGAGCCCCAATCATGAGCAGCCTGGCAAACTCATGGCTGTGGCTTCTTTGATTTAATCAATCCATCTGTAATGTGGTTTTCCTCTTTTCCTACTGCTGTCAGCTTTCCCCAGCATTATCATCTTTTCCTATAAGTCACGTCATCTCATCACATATACAAATTATGGCAGCCTCAGTTTAGTCATTTTGGCTTCCAGGAAGAGTTAAGCTCAATTTGATCTCGGACCCATCTTTTGATCTTTCTGGCAGTCCAGAGTTTCCCTTGTTTGCTTCTACACACCTGATCATCTTGTATGTTGGCAAACCAGCAAATTATTACAAAACACCAAAAATTCCTAATGACCCTGTCAAGCAGAGATGAGGAACCTTTGGCTCTCCAGATGTTTTGGACTTCATCTCTGAGAAGTCCCAGCTAGCATGGCCATAGTTAAGGAATCATGAGAATTGTAATTCAAAAATACAGAGAGAAAATGTTTTCCCTCAAAACCCTATAGTAAAGGAAGACTGCCTTGGTTTATCTGAGCAGAAGAAAGTGGAGTGGAAAATACAGATAACTGGAATGGAAATGATTTATTTCCTGCCCATATTCATCAGATCTTATTTCCCCAATTCCATGGCTTATATGACCAAGAATTAAAATGGTTATATAATTAGATTAAAAAGCAAGGGGAAAATCAGTTCCTGAAACTCAGCGGCAGTGATCCTGAAGCAGATTTTCTCCATTCCTTCAGCCTGAGGCAAAAGACAAGATGGTACATGGTTCTACCTCAACCCTCAGCAATTTCATATATAGAAGCTGACTGGACTAGCAGGTAAATCTCACATTGATAAGGGTGAAGGGACAGCATCTCCACCTCCTCTCCAAGTAGTATGGTACTATCCTCCAAAAGAGAAAATAGACATGGGGTTAGGAAAACAACTAGGGATTTGTTCTTGCTGCCTATCATCACCTGCCACCTGAAGTAGTTGACTCATCCTAAAGCTAGGACCATTTCTAGTATTGCCAAAGTGAAGAGAAAGTGTCATCTCATACTTACAATCCGACACAATGACTTGTTTTCATTGGCCAGCTTCTCCAAAGACAGGCACTCAATGATCTCACAGGGCAAGAGGGCATCCACTTTGTCTTGTTTGTTTGCCAGCCTTGGACATCCATGGAGAAATTAGAAGACAGCACAGTCAAATCTTATGAACAAGCTGCATGCTCACTGTTGTAGCTAACAATATGAAACTTTCCAAAACTGGGGGAGCCATACTGCCTCTAACAGCAGTTCTAAAATCCATATTGTGGTAATGTCTTTTGGCTATTGTGCCAATCAAAAAGACACAAAAATCCATGCCAGCTTTGAAGACCTCCAAGTGTCTCTATAAGGCAAAGCTGTTACAAAAGGTACATAGGGGAGTGGAAGCAGGAAATGACTGCATCTTAAAAACACAGCATCACCATGTTGTATTGAGATGCTATGGTAGGAAGAGTCTGCAGATTTAAAATGGAGAATCCTAGCTGATTGTCTTTTCCTGTGGCGAGAAAGTATATGGTACAACTGTGCATTTTCTGACTACAGAAGTGACCAAAACAGTTATAACTAAACCATTAAAGGAGTAACATTATTCTTGTCACATTGCAGTCATTAAATAAGTTATGACTTCATTGTTTGCAGAAACTAACTACATGCAACTTCTTATTTTGTAAAAAAGCACTATCTCCTGTAAATTGTCTTGTGAGTTTGATCATAAACCAAAAGATGGTACAAATTCTTCTTTTTACATCCACCCATTTACCACAAGGTACAAACTAAGAAGGGAAAAGGATGAGAATCTCACAGTAATAGAGGCTTTCCTGAAACTTTTGAGTGCCCCAGAACACGGGACAGAGTTCTCTTGGCCTCTTCCATCCGAGCCACATCGCCAGAGTCAAGCACGAAGATTATCCCGTGAGCCGAGCTGTAGTGGTCCTTCCAGGTTCCCCAGGACCTTTGCCCCCCAGCCAGGTCAATGAGGGATACTTCAAACCTATCCACTCTGAGCTCTGTCTGGTTGGGCTTCGTGGTAGGCAGCACTTCACAGGAGAGGACTGCAAGACAGAAGGAAGGTCAAGAAAACAAACCCAACCCAAACAAATGCCAACTGTCAGGGTGACATTGCTCTCAATAAAATGCCTGGAGAAGTTTCTGTGTCACAGTAGTTTTCCCTCTTAATTTATTTTAAACCTATAGAACACTGCTTGCGGTTAGAAGTAATATCTTTATTCTGAGCAACCAAAATCCAATGAAGAGTGCAATATTTCGAGTTGCCCAGAACTCTTCAGCAGAGTAGGTGGTACAAAAATAATTAGGGGATGGGGTAGAAATAGAAAAGCCCTTTTGTTGTTCCCATGAAGACTGTGATCAAACCCAAGGCCCTTTCTGCAGCACCCTCCCATTCTGCCATAGGGACGGGACTGCAACGACACTTCTGCATGATGTCATTGCAGTCTCACTCTACTCCTATCCCCAGGTGGTGCAATCGTGGATTAAATTATTGATGGGTTTTCCCCGCGATTGTGCCCCCATCCCTGTCCTGCATTTTCCTGTCCTGCGGCAGTGCAGGAAGTGCAATGATGGTGCTTCCTACCCCAGCCCAGCCTGGGAAAATGCCCAGCTGCACCGCCAAAGGAAGTGGCATGTCCATCATGCTCCCTTCCTCAGTGAGCTGGTCCAATGTGGAGGAGAGTGCTGATGTTGCGCTCCCTTCCCAGCAGAGCTGCTGCTGGGATTGCCACTGGATGCTGCTGCAAGAATGGAAGATGCAGAAAGAGTCCAAGTCTCATGATGGCCATGGCAGACTGAATTAATCTCTGGCATGTTTTTCTTTTTTTGTACTCTGCCCCATCTTTTAAGTGGAAGGGAGGAAAGAAGATTTTTTTTAATGAGCCCTGTCTGGATTAGGGTTGTTGAGTATATAAAAAACCAAGGTATCTTTAATAGGGCATGTAGTTGAGCCCATAGATGAAGCAAATTATGGCTGGAGTCTTGTTGGTGCATGACTCTAGCAGTAGCTCATGCTCTCTGTTTCCAAAATGATGACAAAGGAAGACAAATAAAATCTGCCAGCTCTGAGAAGCCTGGGTCTCCAGTATCTTTACTCCCTTCATGGTTGCCTCATATGTGAGCCTTTTTTTCCAGCTGCCAATGCCTACAATGACATAATTATGCTAGGATAATTTTATTTTATTTTATTTTAATCCTGTCTTTCTCCCAAATGGGATCCAAGGCTCATCAACTGGATTCCAACCAGTATGTTTGGCTAGGTAATACCCTGTGGGCAAAAACACAATAGCAACACAATTTAAAAAAGGAAATATAGAACCTGACTCAGAGATCTGATTAACAAATCAACAGCACCAGGAAGGAAATAAGTAAAAGGTGAATGTGTGCGTTTGTGTGTGTATACACACAATATTTATTCATAATGAATAAATATTTGCAGTAGATCCACGTACACAGTTAGTAATCATAGTACATGCATCCATACAGATTTCTTACACTAATGATCATTAGCGAAAAGATTCATGCAAACAGATCTTCACATTTATTGTGCTTTTAGTATTACAAATTGTTGTTGTTGTGTGCTTTCAAGTTGTTTCCAACTTATGGCAATCCGAGCTTTGAGGAGAGGCAAGTAACAAATAAAAATATTAGTAATTATTATTATTGCTACCTATTAAAGGGTTTTCTGGGGCTGAGATTGTGTGATGTAGCCAAGGTCACCCAGTGGGTTTCCATAGCCAAACAGGGAATCGAACCCGGTCTCCAGGTTCATAACCCAATGCTCAAACTATGATACCACACCGGCTTTCAAGTGTTCACATGTTTCAACCATTATACCACACTGGCTTTCAAATACACACAGACAACTACATAGACAGAGAGACAGACAAGACTGGTAGATTACACTTATTTATTTTGTGATTCTGTTAGTTTGTTAACACATTTGAGTTTTAAGATATATAGGGGAGGGCTTTCTCTCAGCCCCACCACCATCATAGGCACACCTGGTGAGGATGTGGGAGAAAACCTTCTGGGTGGCTGCTTGCAAATTCCGTGGAAGGTTTGGTTCCCTCCTCCCCACCCACACCATCTTTCTGCTAGCAGACACAGACCATTTAATTTCAAAAGGCCTTTGGTTTTTAACTTGTTGCAGCAGATGGAGCTTTCATGGGGTATGATGTGCTTTTGTTTTATTATGCATTAAATGTATGTTAAAAACTGTTTCCAACTAGTGTTTTTAAAGCAGAATTGTGGTTTAATTATTTATTAACTTTTGTATTAATGTTTTTTTTAATTGTATTTTGTTTTAAATGATTGTAAGCTGCCTTGAATCCTGTGCTGTGAGAAAGGCAAAAAATAAACTTTTTAATAAGTTAATTTTGTATATATAGAATTGGAAAACTGGAAACAATTATAAGTCAAATCTTCTTGAAGAAGATTGAAACTAGCTGGCTGGTCCAGTTGCCAACTGCTATCTGCTGCCCTGAAGCCCATTCAGACCACACAATTATAGTGCTATTATTCCATTTTAACTGCCATGGTTCATCCTCTCTGGAATCTCAGGATTTGTGCTTCAGTGAATCACAAAAGCTCCTTGGCTGAGAATTTTAAATCTTCCCTCAACTGCCAAGCCCAGCATTCTGTGGGACAGAACCATGGCAGTTAAAGTGGAGTAGCAGTTCTGTAATTCGGCGATGTGACTGGGCTCCCAGTGTTGACTGTCAGTGGGCAGTTTCTAGTCCTTGGGGGTCTCTCACTTTGCTGTTATCTTTACAGACAGCCTTTAGGACATAGCATGCCTTCAGTCCTTCAAACAAAAGCATGACCCTTCTCTCTCGATATGACCCATGGCCACCCCAGCATTACCAAAGGGCAGCTTCTTACCATGGCCATTTCTGCAGTAGCCTGTTATAGAGCTATTATTCCACTTTCAACATCCCATGGAATTCTGGGGTTTGCAGTTTGGGGAGGGGCGAGGCCCCTCCCGAAACTGCAAACTGCGGGATTCCATAGGATGTTGAAAGTGGAATAATAGCGCTATAACAGGCTAGTGCGGAAATGGCTCATGTCTCATCTGATCAAGGGTGGCTGAAACATTCGACATCTACCAAAGGCCTTCTGCAGGACCTCAGAGGCATTCTTGTTGTTGTTTACTTTATCCTAAGTTCTCCGAGGCACTGGCATTGGGTTACAGAGTGGAAAGTCTGTCAAGGTTCTGTTTTAATAAAATCCTGCAGAGCAACTCACCTCTCTGAATTTCTTTGATGAGGGAACTTTTTCCTGCTCCATCTAGACCAAGGACAAGGATGGTCACTTTCCTGGCAAGGAAGAAGAGGGAGAGTTTGAAACTGTTGTCATATACCAGCTTGAGGGGCAAAGCAAGGAGGCTGGATTTCAATCCCCCCAAAAAGGCACAGGGAAGGACTGAGTTAAAAAGCTCTCTTTCCTCCAGCCATGATCTCAGTCTAAACTCCCCATCCCCTGGCCTCATTTCTGCCGAAGCTGCCTTTTGTTTAGGCAGTTATGCAAAGAAAGGCGCAAAAAATCCTTAGCGCACTAGTTTCTGAAAAGATGGAAAGCATACAATGTACCATTGGGCCCTGGGATTCTCTTCTACGGGGGGCACAATGTTTAGCAGTTCCCTATGTTTTCTTTTCGGAGAGCAGTGATGACCAGCAAGAAAAACAACAGATCAGACAGTTCCTTCCCCATCACTGAGCATCTCCACTCTGGTGGAAAGCAGGAGGCAGAATCTCTTCTCCATTCAGAGATGTCAGGCTTAAGCAGGCTTTGCCTTTAGTGTTGCTATGGTGATTTTTGTGGGGTGCCAGCCTGGCTGAAAGGGCAAAATAGACATGTGAGAAAAGGGGAGGGAGGGAGGTGATCACTGGACAACTAGCAAGCCTTCAGTTTATTGCCTTAGCAACCTTTGCTATGTACTGTGCAATTTAACTTGTTGAATTATTTAATACGCGTTTAGTCTCTTTAAACTATTTTTACTTTTTTGAATGTCTTAAGATTGATTTTATTGTGTGTTGCACTCAGATCCTTAGATATGGGGTGGGATGTAAATATTTTAATGAATAAAAGAATAAACCAGAGTTGGAAAAGATTTGGGGAGGGATTATGTTTAGGCAGAATGTTCTGAAAAATAAGTAGGCTACCTAATGCCTCCACCAGATGTTTGGACTGCAGCTCCCCAAATCCCTGACCACTGGCCATGGGCCATTTCTGCACTAGACTGTTATAGTGCTATTATTCCACTTTCAACATCCTATGGAATCCTGGAGTTTGCAGTTTAGGGAGGGGCCTGCCCCTCCCTAAACTGCAAACCCTAGGATTCCATAGGACGTTGAAAGTGGAAATAATAGCACTATAAAAGTCTAGTGAGGAAATGGCCATGGTGTCAAAGAATAATGGGAATTGTAGGCCAACACATATGAGAAATAGACCACTCAGTTCTTGATCAGATGACACATACTTTTCTATGTGATTTCACATGTTCCAAAGCTGAAGTTCCTCTTCAATTGATGTTTCAGGAGAAATAGCACCTTTAGGACTGGTTCATATATTACACCAAAAGCTTAAAGGCTGGATATTTCTGCTCCCCACCATGGGAGAGCGCTAGCAACACACACAAGTTACACTGTGGATTCCCTAGCTACTCTTTCTTTTGGGAAGATAATTCCCTGGGCATGTTTCTCTTACCTTACATTACCTTCATAGTTAATTATGTACATAGTGTTGTCAGTGTGCATAGCATGTTTTGTGAACAAAACGTCAAAAACAGGTCCCTGTCCCAAGGAGCTTGCAATCTGAAACTTCACACAGAGTGGCAGCAGAAGGAAAGTCGGACAAACGTGGACTGAAATAAAAATTTCCTGAATTTACCTGATTGGCTCTTGGATTGCCTGCAGCCAAGACCAGCAGTAAGACAGGAGGTGAAACATACTCTGGCAAGTCACCAGAGTTTAACTGCAGTTGGACTTCTTGGCCTTCTCTCCCGTTTTTGAAGAAAAATACAAAGCAACACGAATGCCAAGATTTTCTTCTACAACAATAAAAAGGTGGTTTCCCTTTTTTACTGATATAAGTTGTCCTGAGAGCAAAAAAAAAAAAAGATAAAGTGAAATTTGTAAATTTGGCTCTCTGCCGGAAGCAGAAGCTTGTGGCATGCTCTTGAACAGGAACTGTAGGGTTGAGATAGTGGCAAGCTAGGTTATGGCTGTACAGCCAGTCAGACTTGTGCTCCTGCCTCATTCTCAGTTGTGCTTAAGAGTGTGCAAAGAATCTGGTCTTGTGACCTTTCTTTACAGACTTTTCCCAGTCCACACATCAATGTACACACACCCTCGACAAGCTTGCTTGCACAAAAATGTGCAAACTTGAAAAAAGTAATGCCTAAAAGGGATGGCTCTTGTTGAATTAACACCAACAAACAGAACTGCCCACCAACAGTATCTGGAGATGGCAAATGCAGGGATGAATAATTACTGTGGTTTTCTCCTGACTGCTGGAGAAAATGGATATCTCACATGGCAGCTAGAGCGATTCAAGTGTTTCGGTAATTTTTTTTTCCTACACAGAAAAAGTGTAGGGATTTTTTTTTTCAGACAACCTACATTTGCTCACAGAAAACACTATTTCTGCATAGAAAATGTGTTTTTGTATGCGCACGCACACACACACGCACACACACACACAAATAAAAATAAAAATTCACATTTCTCTGCACAGAAAAATCCTCCGTGTTGAAATATTGGTGAAAGCTGCACAATTTTTCAACTGGGAAATGAATACTAGAGAACATTCTTTCTTTCCCAAATATAAACTTCTTAAATGGGTGCATCCCTACTTGTGCATGCTGACTGACTTAGGAGCTGGAGTAAAATCTTCCTAAGACACACCCAGATGTATATGTAGTGCGGAACCATTGTTTAAAAAACTGGCCATATGCCCCAACTACTATTAAGCAAAAAGCCCCCAATAACACAGGCTTATGAGTAATACCCGATCTCTGTTCAAACCGGACATCTGACATGTCAATAGCTTTGGAACATTAAAAACAGATTTACAAACTAGTGAGTGTTGCTGTCTGGAGTATTTTGGTTTGGAGTGCCAGTCAGTGAGCAGTCCAGGCCCTTTCCAGTGATACTCTGTTCCATTCTTCTTCCCTCAGCTTTCACAGTTTCCTTCTTCCAGCTTTCTGACAACATTTAATGGGCAGTTAGTATGACTGCTGTTCATTTTCTAGTAGGCATTCCTCCCTCTGAGTATTTTTGAGAGAGAAAAAAAAGGACTTTCAAACCCACTTTTCTGAGCTCTGTAGCAGTCATGTCCCAGAACTATAATCAAGGCTCAGGAACCCAGAATGGGGAAGGGCACTGGCACAGGTAGATTGAACTTCAGCTCCCAAAACTTCCAGCCAACACGGCCAACAGACTACGGTAGCAGTAATCTGAAATATCAAGAGGGCCAAAGGCTCCACACTCCTAGATTAGGATTGTTCTCTGCCCACGAGAGGCAAATAGTTCAGTTTGAAGAATTAGTTCTCAGAAAAGGGCATGACATGGTCCGGTGAGCAGCAACTGGCTCACTGACTGACTATTCAGGAAGGTTGTATGGCCATTGGCACCTTCGAAGCACAGTCAGGTTTGCAGTAGAAGCAACATGCTGGAAGGAGAAAAGAAAAGGCACTGGGTCCCTACTGAACACTTTTGAGAGTACTCAGGTTTGCTCTGCTGTTGGCTAGAATAAGGTGGCTGTTGCAAGGAAGAGATGCTGGGAGGAGACAGCTGTTTGCCCTCTCAGGTTGTCTGCTGCCTTCAGTGCAACCAGGATGCTGTTCCATCACTACTGTTGAGAAAATATTCAGCTGCCAGTCAGCTGTCTTTTGAACATGGAATGGAAGAGGCACCAACTTCTTTACCCCTGCAGCAAAACATTTTGAGTTGCCTCCCCCTCACCTCCCAAGCCTGGGACTTTAATGCGTGCTAACAAAAATTTTAAAAGTTGTTTTTGACCTCCTCAAAGAGAAAGCAGGGAATGTGAGTGAGTCAAAACAGTGGTTGTTTGAGAAATTGTTTAGAGCTTAAAACAGCGGTTTTTCATACAAGTATGGTACTATGATTCCACTTTAAGTGCCATGGTTCCATCCTAGGGAATCCTGGGGTTTTTAGCATGGCAAGGCACAAGAGCTATCTGGCTGAGAATTCTTGGTACCCCATCCTAAACTGTCAGTCCCAGGATTCCATAGGAAGGAACCATGATAAGTAAAGTGGAATAATAGCACTGGAATTGTGTAGTGTTAAATGGCCCTAAGACTTCTGGTACTAGTTCTGTACTTTATTAGAACTTTAGTCCAGGATTTGGCCATAGAAGATGGGGTACTATTTAGTGGATCAAGTTCCCGTGTTTCCCATCAGAACTCTTTAGAATCCTCTTAAAATAGCATCTATAGACCATCTATAGACAGTTAAGAAGGCACAGCCTCTGATATTACAGGTGATATTTAGTCTGCACAGAACAGAACATGTCCAGGCAGGAGGGAAACATGGCAGGTTCACATATTTATTTTCCGTAAGGATGTTGACATCAGAATAGAAACTCATTCTCACCTGTTTCTTTGCTCTCATGCTCTTCTCTTCGTTGTTAGTGTCCTGGAACATTCAGCTAAACCTAATCTGGATTAAAAGTCTTTGCTTCCATAGTTTTCTTAATCCCATAGTAGGTTCAAGCCAGGAAAAGAGCATATTCTTAGGACAGTAACTTTGAAGAACCTGCCTCTGCATCCATAATGGACAATGAGCAAGAAGAATATATCTAATTTCTTAAAAGCTGTGCCAGGGTGTCAGAGGAAAGTAGCAATCAGATCGGTCACTGGTTTTTAAACAGCTTGAGAAAATGAAGCATGCCAATTGGCCAGTTTAGCAAATCTCTTGTAATGGATCACCTCCCTGTTCAGTCACATGCTGTCTTAATCCTGGGATCTGACTACTGTGCTCTGCAGAAAAAAAACGGCATTCTCCATTTCAGGGCCAGCCCAAGACATTTAGCTACCTGTGTCAGAGAGGAAGTTTATGCCAGTCCCCCATCTCATTCCACACAGAGTGTGGGAAAATTTATTTTGTGAATGAACTAGAAAATGCCAAGTACCTCATCAAACAACAAATCCCAGGATATCATATGATACAGCCAAAGCAACTAAAGTGGCATAAAAAGGCTGGAATTGTGCACTATATAGATACTGCCCAGGATGCTTGGGGTGTTAACTTGCAAAGAGCATCAGTAACAAGTGTTTAAGCTTTCTATCAATTGTCCCTTTCTGAATAGTTTGGTAGTTCATTTCCTTCTGAGCTTCCCTTTTCTCCCTACTAGCCAGCTTAGGATAAAACTTCTTGCATTTTGACAAAGTAGACCTCAAAAACATATTCTAAAATAAATATGACAGACATTCTCTCTCTCTCTCTCCCCCCTCCCCCCGCTCTCTGTGTTTGTGTAACCTGTTTTCTTCCCATATTTTGCTGTCCCCTAAACCACAGCCTTCCTGTTCTGGTGTAAAACAGTTACATTCATCTTAACAAGAAGTTCAGTTCTCTCACCAGTGACTTGAATTAAGGAAGCACATATACATTCACTTACCATGATCTTGTTTGCTTATTTTACATATATTTATTCTGCTCTTCAGTTTAAAAAAACAGCTTCCATGGCATCTTGTGAAGATAAAATAACCACACGCTCGGGTTTTCAGGCATGAAACAGAAAGAAAACAGATTGAGCAGGAAGAGAGGAAAATAAGGCTAATTCATGCACTGATTCTTAAGTTGTAACAGGCCCCAAAGGGTAAAAGAAGCCGCCCTCTTCATAGCTGAGGTGTAGGGCCAAGCTGGTCTCTCTTTTACCTGTGATGCTCTTCCTGGGAGGCAGGGTGTCTGTGCAGAAGATCATTTGTGTGATCAGCATGGTTTTGTGAATGGTCACAGCAATAATTTTATGTTATAAGTTGTAATGAAATTGTCATAGTCTGTACTACTTGCCTTTTGTTTCCGCTGACCTTCCTCTTTACAGTTCTACATGCCTATAGATCCCTGCCAACACAATAAATGCTTCATTAATTTGGTGAAGTCTTATCCATGGTGGCTTCTGTCAGTAATAAATGTGTTATCTTTTAAGGTGCCATGAAACTCCATCTAATATAAAACACTGCTCCCTTTTTATTTGGCAACCAGTTATCTGCCCTAATTTCCTGTTATCATCCAAACCACAGGCTTCCTGCACCTAATCCTATTATTGTTATCCCTATATACAAATCCCTCTGGGCAGTTCTCCATTATTGGCCACACGAATAAGGAAAGCACAGTCACACTGTGATAGCAAATCTCCAACTGGCTGTACCTCTTCAGATTGAAGGAGGAAGCTCACACGAATGGATGCACCTTTATGAAGTATTATTCTAGCTCATAAATTCCTCACAGGCCATAGGAAAGCCTCACCTATGACTCTTCTCCTTGACATCCAATTTTCTGTTGTATGCACACCAATGTGCCTTTCTCTGTAGATGAGTAGTCCTCCCTCCCTTCTAAAGTGGTACAGCCTAGATACAAGTTTAGTACCTCTGGAAGAACTAGGTGTGGTAAATATGTTGTGGTTGTTTGTAGTTGTGTTGTTTTCAAATTGTTTCTGACTTACAGCAACCCTGAGGCAAACCTATCACAGAGTTTTCTGGGGCTGAGAGTGTGTGACATACTCAAGGTCACCCAGCGGGCTGAATCGAACCTTGGTCTCCAGGGTCATAGCCCAATGCTCCAACCAGTATACGACACTGGCTCTCGACTTGGCTGCAATTTCCCACTTTGAAGGCAGTAGCGTAATGATACATTTTGAATTGTAAACATTCACTTAGCAAATCCCATAAACTCCCAGAGGAGGTAGCAGGTCAACTCAAATTAAGACACCAGTTTTAGCTGTGTTCTTCTCTGCCAAGAGAGGGCTTTTTTTGTAAAGCTAATGGAACTTAATTGCTAATTGGTACCTCTGAACAACTTATTGCAGCTGGAAAAATCTGTTTTCTTTTTAACTACTTGCTTGTAGTGAAGCTCAAAGGGAACAGGAGTCTTTATCTTCTGCATATGGCTTTAGCCACCTGAGAAAGGTGGCAGATAAAGTCACATTCTCTGTTAAAGTATCCAGAACCAGGGACTCCAAACACCTTATCTCTGGCTATGCTATGCGGTGATGCACTCCACCCCACCCCAAGGCAGGCAAATCATAGAGCTAGAAGCTGAGGATGCTACAGAGCCTGCTAATTATAAAAGCTTTGCAAAGGATAAAACTGCACCGTAGATTAGGACTCCTGCAGCAGAGGACCAGCACTGCAAGGAAAAATAAAATAAAACAAAACAAAAGCTGAATAGCAAATCCATGCCGAAATGGCTACGCACCAAAAGATGGTGTGGTGAGCAGGCTGCAGGCTTTAGGAGCTGACACTGTTTGGTTATTAGAATCCCAGCATTAAATTACAGAAGCCAGACACAAAAGACACACAATTAAACAACAGAGCTGAGCTTGACAAAATTATTTTCTGACTGATCATTGGCTAAAGAAGCCAGGTTGGGCAAGCATTTAGGCCAAATGTGACCCTCCCACACCTTGATTTTGAGGCTGCCAAGAGTCAACCAGCCCCTCCAATTTTGACCCCCCCCCCAGATTTCTTCTTTTACTAAAATGGCTCCAACACCATTTAGGGATGTGAGGGGAGGCAATGTCTTCATGCTCCCCCTCACCAGCTGTTGTGGAGTTAGGGAAGGCCTTTTTAAAGCCAGGAACCGAAAACAATGGTTTAAAAAGGCCTCTCAGGTCTAATGGTTTTAAGTTACAGGAGGGTAGATTTCAATTGAACATTAGAAGGAGTTACTTTTTTAAATGGATTTTCTTCTAAGAAGAAAAAGAAAAAAAAATAAGGAAAAACAGTAAGATATATAATGAAACACAGGACAAAATAAAGTGTGGCTTTCAACTTTCCTTTGTCAGTTATACATACATACATACATACATACATACAATATAATCAAATTTCTTTCTATAACACTACATTGTTCACTTTCTCCACGAAGAACATCTTTGTTGTTGTTGTTTCTTCAAGTTGTTTCTGACTTATGGCAAACCTATCACAAGGTTTTCTGGGTTTCAGAGTGTGTGGTGGGTTTTCATGGCTGAGTGGGGAATCAAACCCTGGACTCTAGGGTCATAGTCCAACCCTTTGAACAACATCTTACCAATGGTCAGATCCAAAAATTGCCAAGGCCATTTCTGCATTAGACTGTTAAAGTACTATTATTCCACTTTCAACATCCTACGAAATCTTGGGGTTTGCAGTTTAGGGAGGGGAACCAAAAGCCCCTCCCTAAACTGCAAACCCCAGGATCCGTAGAATGTTGAAAATGGAATAATAGCACTATAACAGTCTAGTGCGGAAATGGCCCAAATCTTTTCTTTTTTCCAGAAGAAGTCTATAAGTGATTTCCAGTCTTTCAGAAATCTTTCCAACAATTTTTCTCTTACCACAGCCAATAATTTGTCCATTTCTGCTTATTAGAAGGAACTTCTTGACAGTGAGAGTGGTTTGACAAGGGAACTGTTACCGCAGTTTCTAGCCCAGACTTGTGAGATATTAGATATCATTTTGATATCAATAATTTGGCCTTCTATATACCCCTTTCTCTCCACATGCTTGTGAGGCCCCTGGACAAGCTCGCATACAGGCACAGCCGCTAATCGCTGAAATATTCCAAACAAATACAGGCAGGCCAGAAATAGCTGACCCGCTGCTTCAGGAGACCTCAAGGCAAGTACCACATTATGTACACATGCTACTTACAAAAAAACTCCCTGCCCCGAGCAGGCAGCTTGATTAGATGAATATTCAACTGTCAAGCACTCTGCATTTGCATACTGGCTACTCTATTGACAATTTGATCTTAACTTAATCATGCAAAATACTGACCTTTCAGAGGCTTTGTCTCCAGCCCGAAACTCACTGTTATCCCCGAGAATGGACTAGCCTACAGCCACATTTTCCCCTATAAGAACCCCTGACTTTGAGCACTTCTTTGGATTGCTTGGATTGCTCTTGGCTTCCATCCCGCCTTGCTGTCACTTCGTTCGGCAAGCCTTCCCCTCAGCTCCACGTGCTGAGAAACTCCATTTCCACAAACTTCTTCTTCAGACTACCCGGGCTTCAGGACAGGTGTAATATTTCCCATACCAAACCTCCTCTCAAAATCCCTCTATCCAACTCCAACCTTTATTTCTATAGTTCTCTGTGTGAGTGTGTTGCATATACTTTTTTGGCTGTATATTAATAAAAACCACAATTATTATTTTACTTCTGTTTGCTCCTTGACTTGGCCTCGCCCCATAGATATTGGGTAAAAGATCTCGCTCTGTTGCCCTGTCTCTTGTATTGCTTGCTTGTGCTCTTTTGACTAATTCCCAACTTTGTAATTTGGAGTGCACTTAGGTGTCCCTCACGGGACCCCCAGAAACCAGGGTAACAGAACCAATGACCTATAGAGGTGTGGTGGGGTGTCTCTCTCTGGATGACTTCAGAAAGAGGCTGGACAGCTACCTGCTGGGGATGCTCCCTCCTCCTCCTCCTGCACTGAGAGAAAGGGAGGTTTGGACTCCATGGCCTATGGGGCCTTCCCAACTCTATGATTCTCTTAAAACCTAAAAAGAATGCAGGGAGGAAAAAAAAGGGACAGAACTGTCCCCCACACCCACCAGAGGGCATGGGGGCATTTTGAGATCCTTTATTTCCAAAGAGAATTAATAGCAAATTTTGGGAGTGACGTTGGGTTTAGCCCCCCAAAGCTTCCTGTTGGATCAGTTGGAGCTTGAACCTGTACAACCTGAGTGTATGCATGGATGCACTTACTTAAGTGAGTAAACTTGAAAGTGAGTAAACTTAAAAAGACAAAGAAGGAAACTTTTAGCATTAGACCCTTATGAGGGCCACTTCATGTACGTGGGAAAACAGACTTCAGCATACCAAAATGTAGGCACAATGTTGTTTTCTTTTAATGACTGTGTCAGGGTGGATAAACAAACCACACCTCACCGTATCCCCAGGAGGACATGGAGCTGGCTTGAATCCCCAAACACAAGGTAGGAAGGTAGAATGAGAAGGAAAGAAAGAACGCACACGTAATTTTGGCCAAAGGATTCATCCAAGTAAGGAAGGATAATTCATTCTTTCAGGCTTCCCTTCTTATACTATCTTTATGTTTATATTAAAGAATGCTTACAGAAAGAAAAGACTCATGCATCAGCATTAGCAGAGTCACAGCTTGTACACATGTTATCTTTTATCTGACCTTTAACTTCCCAAATCTGTGTGACCCTGGGTCATCCCTGAAGACATCTCTGACGTTTCAAGAGTCCTTCACTTGTACATATTGATCATTGGCATGAACTAGGCAGAACAAACCATTCTAAAACAAGGTTGTTTGATGAGCCCTGAGTGTCTAAAACACCAATTAATGTCACAGTTAATGATTATCAAGTATTAATTCTATAGCAAGTTACAGAGCACCAAATTTCAAGACTAACAATTGGTTATTTCATAGCATCATAGAGTTGGAAGAGATCATAACGGCCATCAAGTCCAAACCCCTGTCATGCAGGAACACACACTCAGAGCACTCCCAGCAAATGCCTGTGTGGCTTCTGTTTAAAAACCTCCAAAGAAAGTGACTCCACCAGACTCTGAGGCAGCATATTCTACTGTCAAATGGCTCTAAGTGTCAGGAAGTTCTTCCATTGCTCCGTGTCCCAGTGTCTGGAGCAGCAGAAAACAAGCTTGCTCAATATTCAACATGACATCTCTTCAAATATTTAAACATGTCTGCAACCAAAACTCTTCACTGCTCAGCAAATTAAATACGCTTTCTATATGGTTAATAATACAATTGCTATATGATTGTGTATGCTTTTAATTACACTGTAATTATGTTACCGTAATTTGTAAAGTGCTTGAGTCCTAATCTGGAAGAATGACACATGAGGCATAAATAAAAGTGGTGGCAACAACAGCAGCAGCAGCAGTACTCTGACTTGGACCTTAGTTTGAATATGCATCAGGTTACACAGCTGAACTTCTTAGGCAGGAGCAAAGAGATAAGGATCTTGCTTTAGCTCTGGTTTCTGGAAGTGCACAGCTATAATTCACTCTCAGTTTTCTGAGAGTGGCTGTTGCAGAAGAAACATAGGAAAGACGGTACCAGAGTTTTCTATTTACACTCAAATTATTTCAGTCACAGATCTGGTCGATGGCCCCCTAAGATGCATCATCTGGCCTTCCAGCTTGCTTGGTGATGCAGGACTGGTTCTGAGTTTCCATAGGAACAGTTGCCAGGGAGACTCTCTGTAGCAGAATTCATTCTCTTAAGGTGAGAACAGAAACTCCCTGTTAGCTGGTCTGGACAAAAGAAAGAGAGAGCATCTCTTCATGTCCCCCACATATGCATTTCTTGGAGACTACCCATCTTGAGATGGACTCAGAGAAGGCAAAGTTATAGACAGTTCCGGGGTATATCCCTTTCTCTGCAAGCAACAATAATTTTAAACTGGGTGCACATTTTAAGCACTCTCTTCTGCTTCTGGTGCTTTTTCATCCAGTTTTAGTCCATGAGGATGGAAAGTTGAGTTGAACAGGTAATAACAAGCAAGACTTGACAGTTTGGCTCCCACACAAGTCCCTTAAAGGTAGCAAAATCAAACAGAAGAGCTGTTCAAACAGAAAAGACTGCTGTTCTAGGAAAGGGAAGAGCAGCTATCCAGTGGCTTTGGTATGAATCACAACTGTATATGAGTACTTAAAAGGTAGCCTCCCACCCTGGTCTTAGATTTGTAAAATCCTATTCTCTTACTTTTATAGGAATTGTGGGGGTGGGAGATAACAGATTAATCTAGATGATAACTGTGTCCCTGCTTTTACTTCCTGGCCTTGCTATTGAGCTTCTACCAATAATGACAACACGCCACACTTAAACAGGTGACTGTTTCTTCTCCTGCTTCATCTTATTCCAGAAAAAAAAATAGCCTAAAATAGTTTCACTCATTGTAACAAGCCCAGGAGTGCATGTGCACACACACACCCACATACAAGAAAATAAATAGGAGAAAGAGGCGAGGCGAAAGAATTTTAAAAGTTGCAAAGCTACTGAGGAAATCTCTTCCCAAGTGTATAATGACTCAAATTGCAATCGTATTTGCCAGGAAGAAAACTTCCTCTGAAAAGCATGAGTTAAACATGGAAGTTGGCATGTTCATTAAAAGGGTGACATAGAAAGTAGACTACAGAGTGGTCAGGCGTTTAAAAAAAAAAAGAAGGAAAATCCTCCTGCACCTTTTATTTTACTTTCATCCAAAACTGAGATCCAAAGCAGGTAGCAACAAGTTGAAATAAAGAAGATGCTCATAAGAACACATATAGTAATAATACACAGTCACACACTCAAAAATATTAAAATGCAATGGAATGAAAAGCAATCTGAAAGCACATCAGTAAAGACATACATAGCTACTCATTAAAAGCCAGCCAGTAGTCAAACAATTGCCAAAAGCCTATGAAAAACCCTTAGGTATGCAGAAGAGAGGATTTCAGGAGATGCAGCTCATTGCCTAACAATTCTCTGCCTCTAATTTAAATGCACACAAACCAGATTACATATTGTTGTAGAAAAGGAAATGCCCATACCCATAGGTGCATGTCAGGAAACAACTATTGTAATGTCAACAGAAATAGTACTACATATTTCACTGTGGTGGGAAAGCTGATTTGTTTTCTTGCTCAGTCTCCTCCTGATCTGATTAGACAGCCCTACAAACAGAGGACTGTCCTTTCAAAATAAGACAAATATTGCCTCGGCCACTCCAAGGCTTCCCGAAAACTAAAATTGCCTAGATCCCTTTGCCTTCAAACAAGGAGACATTCAACAGGTACTTTTTTCATATCATTGGACATTTCCGCACTAGACTGTTATAGTGCTGTTATTCCATTTTCAACATCCCATGGAATCCTGGGGTTTGCATTTAGGGAGGGGCCTTTGACCATTAGTAGGTCAAGTAGCACCTACTGCATTTCAGTTAGTTGGACAGCAGTTATAAGATGCAGGGCCCCTTTAAATTCTCCTTTCTCTCTGCCACCTCTCCTGGTCTGGCCATTAATGATAACTTGGAGAAGACAGCATTTCTAGTCTGAGAATTCATTATAGAACTGGTATCAAAAGAGAGCAGCTTCCTCTCACTGGGGAGGCAAACACAGGTGGCAGGAGAAGGAGGGTCTGATAAGGGCTGGGCTGTTGAAAGGAGAGACCGGCCACCAGCCTGCTCAGAGTGGAAAAGAACAAGAGCCAGTTAACGGGCTTAGTTAAAGTTTAGCTTTCAGATGTGGCACCAACAAGCAGATCCTGTTTGCACAGGGTTTGCCAGGGTGAAATAATAGTGTTTTAATCATTTGGGTGACAGGATATGTTGGCATCGTCTCCACTATTTCCAGAGCTTGGACTCTTCAGTTTCCTCTCCTCCTTCTAGCTGTGGCAGAGATGGAGGAGGGTTCTTAAACTAGTAGTCCAAAATAAGTAACTTTTCCAGCCATTGTCCATTCCACATACAGAAGCAAAGTGGATTTTTGGTGGAAGTGCCACTTTTTAGACTGTACGCCCAGAAACTCACAACCAGCATGGCCACTAGCTGGGGGATTCTGGGAGTTGTGGTCTCAAAAATGAAATTTCCAAGCTGCTGTATGTCTTCCAACATTCCCGAAGAGAAGAAGCAGGAGGAGGGGCAGGACAGGGATGCTGGACAGGCCATGTGTCACACCCAGCTCTGTCCTCTAACAGAAGGAAAAAGCAAGGGAAGTCTCAGACAGAATAGCTGCAAGGGTTCTGTTGCTGACCCCAGCATTTGCCGCCTCTGGCCATTTCCGCACTAGACTGTTATAGCACTATTATTCCACTTTCAACATCCTATGGAATCCTGGAGTTTGCAGTTTAGGGAAAGGCCTCAAAGGCCCCTCCCTAAACTGCAAACCCCAGGATTCCATAGGATATTGAAAGTGGAATAATAGTCCTATAAAAGTCTAGTGGGGAAATGGTTTCAGCTTTCCTCATCCTTCTAGTAAAGGTGGCTTTGCCCACTGCAAGATGAGCAGCCACAGAAGACAAGCCAAGATGTGCCACTTCAGAAGATTCAGGAGATTATTTGGCCATGCTCCTTATGCACAAAGGGTGCTGCTCAGGGCAGAAGGAGCACCAGTATATATTGTGCACTAGCATGACTAATGAACAGGAGGGAACAGCCAAAGATGGCTGCCAAGGCTGTTTTCTCCATGCAGGTGAGCCAAGCTCTGGGCTGCCAATGGTGCTCAGCATCCAATCCTTTGGCTTGAGCTCCTTAGTGCCATTGTACACCCAGCCTGTGACTCACTGTACTCACTTGTTGGCAGACCTTGATCTGTGTTCAGAATGTGAGTGGGGTGATAGATGCAGGCAAAAGCGGCCAGCATTGCTCCTGTGGCTTTCACTTTTGCTTCAGGTACAGACATTAGCATGCTTCCATGTCCCTGAAATTCCTATTAGCATGCTGTCATGCCCCTTGCTCTTTCCTGCATATATAAAAGAGTTTGGGAAAGTGTGGCTTGGTTGGAAATTCTGTGGGCTTTGGTTTGCAAGAAGTAACATTTTCCAACCTCTTAACATGAAACATACAGCTCTGCTATTAGGCACAGTGAAGCAGTTGTCTTGGGGAAGATGCTGAAGAGGGTAATGTGGTTTTGGGGAACAAAGCTAAGTGCCACATGGCCTGGCCAGCCACCCTAAGCTAGCCTTCAGGTGTGGGAGAGGATGCTGACCCATTGCCAAGGTTGAAGAAAGCTTCAGCATAAGTTTGTGTTATCTAAAAGGTTAAAACCAGACAAAAATATGATGCAGAAATACTGCTTTTACCCACCTGTAAATTTATGCAGCTTTTAATTGCGTGGCTACAAATTTGTTCAAAGATATTTAATGGGGTTGCAACTCCAATTACCAGTCACAAATAGCCGTTTCCTACACATGCCTAATCAAAAGAAATGGTGTTCAGTTGGGGCTTACTCTTAGGAAACTGTCAATAAGATTCCAGCTTTATAGCCCTAGTTTCCATTGGGAAACTCATTGAAGTTATTGGCCACCTCTGCAACTTGTGGCAGGGAGTTTCAGAAATTAATTATTGGCTGCATGATGCAGTACTTCCTCTTGCCAGTCCTGAGCCTACATCCAATCAATTTAATTGTATAAACCAAAGTTTTAAATATGAGAAAAGGGAGAAAATTCTTTTCATTCATGTTATTTTACAGACATCTTTAATTGCTCTCCTTTTTCTTAATAACCAGCAGTCTTGTTTAGTGAGTTGCTTTCTGTTGTCCTGCAGAGATCTGCTTTTTGGGACCTAGACCTGTGGAATCTAACTTTGTTATTGCAACTGTAAGATCCACTAACCTTATGCAAAAGAGAGGGGCACCAAGTAATTGTAAGAGCCAGCAAGGAACTTGTGACAAACACAACATGTTGCTTATGATTAATTTCCCCTCCCCACTCCTCCCATTTTTTTGCAAGAACTAAGATATAATTAGGCTTCATTATAATTTACATTACAAAGAATAATGCCACTCCTTTTAAGCTGTAGCTGTAACAGTTTAGTTATTTTTATAGTCACAGGGGTGGGTGGCTTCAGGTGTGTCTTGGATCAGTGGTGAACAGCTTGTAGCATTCTGATTTTTAACAAGTGGAAACAACCATTCTGGCTATTTTTGCATAAAGTATAAAAAAATCACTTTAAAAAATCACATTTCTAATGGTAACTAATCTTTTGAGGGCCTTGGAACCATAATTAAAAGTAACCTTTAATTTTTTTGTACTAACAAGTTGCTTCTTAAAATTAACTCTGGAACTATGAATTGAGTGTTGTAAGTGAAAAAAGTTCAGTGTCTTTCTGCTTAAGTTTGCCAGTGTGAAAAATGAAGAAAGCTCCTGCACCTTAATGGTTGTGTAGAAGATGGTATTTCAGCAAGTGTGGCTTGTTGCACAACCAGGTAACAAGCAATGCCTGCTGAGATGCCCTTTTCTATACAACCATTAAAAGTACAGGAGGCCTCTCCAGTTTCCAATCTGCTAACCCTATTTTGTGTTCCAAAATTTGCTCCTGGCTCTCCCCCATTGTCTGTTTCAAGTGATATACTTTAGGGCAGCGAGAAGGGGAGTCACTTGCTTGATGCTGTTATTAAATAATTCAGAGGCAGAAATCCTTGCAGAATGATTGCAATGCACAGAGACCTACCAATAGATCCTGATCTACCTTTTGATTTAGATCTTGTCAGAGCAGGAATTAGTCACTGGTGAGCACAGTTTGCCCTTAGGTTAAAGACTGGTTTCTGTTCCTTCAGACAGCCAGTGGCCTTCAGTACCCATTCATGACTATATTTGGAATCTTCTCATGTCCTACTGACTGATTTTCTCTCAGAGCAATACTTTCTCCAGGGTCCTAGTGCATCACCCTACTGAGGACAACAGAAGGAAAATTGCTGTTTACTAAATTTGAGGGGTGCTTTGTGGGAATTTTTATTATCTTAATTTTCTCTTCCAATGTATTTCAGAGCTTGTTCCAGAAAGTCAGAAAAGATGAACATAGGGACAAGGAGATATTTAAGCAGTGCATTGTTTGCATGTATTGCAATCGTGAAATGCTTTTGTCCCCCACCCAGGTTGGGCCAAAGCATGCTACATATATGGAATTCTCATTATGCTTAAGAGTTATTGCAATGCATGCACACACAAATCCAGATGCTATTTATATGAGGGCAAACAACCTGAGAGTATCAGGGTAGTATAGTGGTTTGAGCATTGAACTATACTCTGGAGACCAGGGTTCAAATTCCCACTCAGCCATGGAAACCCACTGGTTGACCTTGGGCAAGTCACACTCTCTCGAACTCAAAGGAAGGCAAAGGTCTCTGAACAAATCTGGCCAGAAAAACCCTGTAATAGATTCACTTTAGGGTTGCCATAAGCTGGAAATGACTTGAAGGCACACACCAACAACTTGGGTAAACTTGTTGGGTTGGATCCAGACTAAGAGTAGCAGTAGACTCACTGAAATCAAGTGGGGTGAAGGTAGTCAGTCATAGTGATACTCCAGTTGTGACTATACTTGGACCCTAACCCAACTACCCTCGTGTGAGTTGGGAGTGTAGTTGTATTTTTTACAACTGAATTAGTGAAATATACAAGGTCTTCTAAAATGACAAAAATCAAATGAGAATAGCTTCATTCTGCAGTTTTCACAGATAAAAGAAAGAACAGAAGGGATTATTGAACAAAATTTTCTTCCTCTCTCTCTCTAGTTTATATGGTTATGGGGTATTAAGATAACCTCCAAATCATGGCAGTTATTTTCCAGATCAGCACTGTTCCCTGCAATTGCATCCTAGGCCAGTTGATTCCAAAGACTCATGGTATGGCTAGAAAGAAAACCAGGCCTGGAAGGTAACTACAAAAGAACTTGAGACTTAAAAAGGGAAGAAAAAAAATGTTCCTATTAGTTTCTCCCTCTGTCTTTGTTTTGTGTCCTTGAAACAACTTGTAGGTCAAATATTACTAGTGATGAATACCTTTCTTGCATTTTCTCCATAGAGTTGAGTGAAGTATGTGCAGTTCTCTTCCATTTCTGTCCACACAAGAACCCAGTGTGGTTAAATTGAGAAGAAGACTGCATGGCCCAAAATCACCTAATAAGCTTTATGGTTGAGCTGGGCTTTGAATGTGAGTCTCTCCATCAGATTTTGCTTCACACTCTGAATACCATATCTCACTGGCCTTCAGGTGTGTCATTCTAGTTTACTGCCTGCCTGAGATTGCATTGGGAAGCAACTGGCAGGCCAAAATGCAAGGCCAATTTGTTTGGTCATGACAGATTCAGGACTTTCTCAGGCAGGGATGAAAAACATATGGTTCTCCAGATGATGTTGGACTCCAAGTCCCATCATTCCTCATCATTGGCTAAGCTGGCCAGGGCTGATTGGAGCTTCACTCTAACAATATCTATAGGGTTATATATACCCTCTCTTTGATCTCAGGTACTGCGCATCACCTTGGCCAGCTACTCTCTGCAGTTTTCCCAAATCATTTGATTTGTAGCAGGATAATGACAGACAATGGATTCATTTACTTCCCCGCATTGATCTTGGCTCCTGTTTCTCTTTCCACCCTGTGTCCTCTTTTCTGCCAGGACCATCTCTCCTGATCTTTTCTTTGTTCCAGACTATCCTGAGTGGAATATTCAAGGACGCTTCCACAGTTGTCACATGGAAATGTCAGTTCCCAGGCAGAAGTGTGTTTGCCAAGTCTGTTGTTTTTACCTTTGAGCATGATGCAATGTTAGCGTCAAAACTGATTTTCTCCAAGGTTGTGGGCTTTAATTCTCAGCTATCTCAGGAGGAATAGGAAGTGGGGCTGAAGCATTATTTGAGTGTATGTATTCAATTAACCTGATGAAAAATTTTCTGATGCAAACCACAGAGATTGCTGGGAAATTGTAGCATCCTGAAGCCAGCAAATTCTTTTTTTGTTCTCATGATCAACCTGGGAACATTGCTTCAAATTCTTTTGTAAGGACTCCTGTCAGCCTCATTGAACCTAATTTTTAAAACTAAAGGCTGATGCTCTCAGAATCCTGAACCAGAGCCATAGTTACACAGGGATCTCACCTCTGCAGACACAGCTGGTCCTAAGCGATTTCCGCATGAGACTGTTATAGCGCTATTATTTCACTTTCAACTTCCTATGGAATCTTGGGGTTTGCAGTTTAGGGAGGGCTTTTGGGGCCCCTCTCTAAACTGCAAACCCCAGGATTCCATAGGATGTCGAAAGTGAAATAATAGCGCTATAACAGTCTCGTGCGGAAATGACCCTTGATTTTTATGCCTTCAGTACTTCTCCTATTTTCGAATGACTTGTTATTTTTGTGTTTGTAGCATGTTTCACAACCTGGATGTACAGTTGGATTGTGTCTTCTATCACTCTTAATGTAAGACGATCCATTTGCACATTTTAATTTAAAAAAGAGACAGCTGTGATAGTTTGTTTCAGCTTAAAGTGTGTGTGTATAGGAGGAATCAAGCAGTGCCTTCTGAGACTGATTTATTTTAGCATGAGCTTTTTGTGGACATCAATCTCAGATGAACTGATGGAATTGGTTGTATGTCCAAATCACTTTGTGCATCTGAAGACGGATATCCAGATAAGCTTATGGTAAAATATATCAGTCTCGAAAGTGCTGTTTGATTCCTTTGCTTCATCCCATTTCCTTTCTTTTGTCAAGGCATCTAAACACATTTATAATCATTCACATGTCCACTACTTCGTGAGTGGTCACTGATGTTGGAAATAATGATAATAATAGACCTTTTATGCAACACTGGCCATTGAGGGCAACACTGTCAGTTTTGTAAGAAAAGATGAACTGTTTTGCACTAATTGTTTTAGTGGTTGAGTGAGTCATTGAGAAGGCAGCTAGAGACATTTCCCCATTTTAACCCATCCCCACCTTCAAAAAACCAATTAGCATTCTCCGTAATTCCCTGAGCCAGTTGCTCTAAAATGCTAGCCTCTGTAACTGACAAATAAAATGTGCTTATATATTGTATTTAAAAATGTAGCTCATTCATACTGAATATAGCTAGGTTCCAATTCTGCTTATTGAAGGATAAGCAGGGCTTGGTACAACCACTGGCAGAGAACATCAGGCCTCGGGGGCAGGTTCTAAGGATAGCAGTGGGAATCCCTGGGTCAGCCTCCATGCTTGGAAAATCACACCCCTTGTGCTGCTTCCCAAGCTGCCCCTATGGTGGGAAATCTGTCCCAGCTACCAGTGCTGAAGAAAAATTCAATGGCTAGCCCCGTTGGCTTCCATATATGGACTGGAGAGGGTGCCAATTTATCCTTTGGCTTGAGCAACAAAATACCTTAGACTTTACTGAACACAGCAGGGCTTTCTTTTGGTTGTATTTGCACGGGACCATCCTGTTAAATATCTTTTAAGCTTTAAAGCATTCAGCTCTGTTTACGTTTTGCCAGTTCTGTCTTGGTAGCCTCTTCCCCTGCAAATACCCAAAGCATGCCCTCCCTCTTCAGAAAATTTCCAGTCTGAGGACTAAACTGTCTTGTTGGCTCAGTTCCATGTACTTTGATGGCAACATAAACACAGTCATGACCATTAGCTAAGGATGGAATGCTCTGCCATACTAGGAGACATGGGAGTGGTGCCTTAGTCCAACAGAAACCGATACACTAATCTGTGGTCCATAGAAAAGCTTTCTTTGGGCTTTTGTCTCTGGCAATGCTCAATGGGAACTTGCTTCTATGTCAAGAATGGGGAAACTTTGGCCCTCTAGAAGTTGATCAATTGCAAGTACCATCAGCCACAGACAGCATACCAACTGCCGCTAAATAATCAACACACTCGCAAGGGATAGGCGATATTGTTGTTGTGTGCCTTCAAGTTGTTTCCAATTTGCAGTGACCCTAAGGCAAACCTATCACAGAGCTTTCTGGGGCTGAGAGTGTGTGATGTGCCCAAGGTCACCCAGTGGTTTTCCATGTCTGAGCAGGGAAGAGAACCCTGGTCTCAGTCCAATGCTCAAACCACTCTGGCTCATGGAAAGGAGCTATGGTTCAACAATATTTGTAGAATTATAAGGTGCCCACCTCTGCTCCAAGTAAACATGCTTTGGCTTGGACTTTTGGAAAGGAAGATAGAGGAGTCTGTGCAAACTAGAGGGAGAGACAATTCCCAGTGCTATTGTATAACTGTATATTTTCCATATCTGCCTTGTGGAACAGGAAATCATCCTTCCCATCGTTTTTCCCATGAACGCATCAGGCGGAGAAAGAGATGTGTGTGTGTGCCAAGGGCCTGCAGGAGACATGCCTCTTCCCACACTGGGGTCTCATGACCCGACTGCGTAACCCTGGCCTTCCGCAGGGAACCCAGCCTGCAGGGAGCTGAAGCAGATGGCAGAACTTCTGGGAATCTGGATTGTTAAGGTTCTTCTTGGCACAACACAGCTCCCTTTCAGCTTTTTAAAATTTCATTAATTTCATCTTCATAAATGTCTCCACGGAAACCAACTTCTTAAGGATGTTTGGCTTTAGCAAGGTTCTCCTTTGTAAAATGACTGTTATTCTTCTTCAGTCAACTAATGGAGTTTGTGTGATTTGAAGAAACGGTCATATCTATCTGGATAGCCTTTTTTAGCTAAGAAATGGAAAAGCCAACCTATTTAATATAGACTCCCCCCCCACTGGATTAACAGTGCCCAGGAAAGAGCAAGCTGAGGGCTCAGATGGGCGTCATGTTTTCAAGGGGGATGGTTCGGGGTTTTTTGGGTAACTTGAACCGCTGCGCGACAGGTGCTCATTCAACAGGTGAAGCTTTCCCCACCGCCTGCTGGTGCTGCCAGTGGGAGCTGTGGATGCTGACTATCTCTGCTTGCGCAAGAAAGGAAAGGGGCCCTCAGGGGCTCAAGGGGATTCACGCACGGCTTAAGGAACGAAACCGAGGCTATTTCCGCACTAGACTCTTACAGCGCTATTATTCCACTTTCAACCTCCTAGGGAATCTTGGGGTTTGCCTCAAAGACCCCTCCCTCAACTGCAAACCCCAGGACTCCCTAGGAGGTTGGGAATGGAATAATAGCGCGATAACCGTCTAGTGCGGAAATGGCCCGAGGTTGCCGGACCGCCGGGCGCTAGGACCCAGGGCCGCCCGGGCCGGCACACCTGTTTTCTCGGCTCAAGCCCAACAGACAGGGCGGGGGGCGGGCGGGCGAGCCAGGCAGGCGGGGCGCGGGCAGCGAGGGGGCAAGCAGGCTCCCCCGCCGCCCTGGCCCGGCTCCCCGGTGGCCCGACGAGGCGCTCCCGCCCCCGCGCCGAGCCCTGGGGCGCGTGGGATCGCCGGGCTCTGCTTCTCCTCCTGCCCGCCTCCCTGCTTCCCTCGGCGGCTGACGCCTCTCTCTCTCTCTCGCAGCCCCGGAGCGAGACGGGCGCCTTCCCCGCGGCCAGGGCGCCTCTGGCGGAGCGGCCGCCGGGTTCTGCTGCTCGGGCGGCCGGGCGAGGCGCCCGCGGGGCGAGGCGGAGGGCTCCGGGCGGGCGCCCGGGTTGTGCCGACCGAGCTCCACGTGCTTCTCCCGACGAAGACCCGGAGAGGCGGCGTCGCTCCTCGGCGGGACCTGCCCTTCGGCCGCGATTCCCCCGCCGCCGCCGCCTCGGTGCTGGGGGGGCCGAGCCCACCCCGGGCGCCTTCCTGCGGCCTTCCGTCTCCAGCCAGAGACCCCCTTCCCTGCGCCCTCGTCGAGCCTGCGCGGCCGGACCGAGCTGGGTTCGTCTCGGCGGCGCTTCGCCTCCTGCACTTGTTGAGCCGAACCGGACTACGGCCTCTGCTCCTCCTTCCTTCCTTCCTTCCTCTTTTGAGAACGGTCTCTGACGCCCCTGGTTGCCATGGAGACGTGTACAGACTAACCACGGACTCAGCCTTTCCCCGATCACGTCTGTGAAATGGGCGGGCGAGGCAAAGCGAGGCGTGGGCGGTCCCCTCTCTGAAAGGGCCGCCGGCCGGCCCGCCCGGGACACCGGGTTGCCCATATTCTGCAAAGGACTCTGCAAAGGAGAACCACTTTCCTTCGGGTCTGCTTTTGTGCCTGCCTTTTTTTTCCTTTCGGGAGCGTGGGTCCGCCTGCCAGAGGGAGGCTCAGAGGGAGGCGCCCCGCTGCCTGCTCCTCCAGTCCAAAGTCGGCGGAGACCGAGGCTCCCGGGGGGCCCCTAGGACCGAGGATGGACTCTGCGGGCGGCGCCTCCCTTCGGGAATGCCCGGAGGAGCCCCCTTCCCGGGGACGGGGAAGCCGCTCCCGGCACATCCTGCGCAAAGTGGCCTCCCAGGCCGTGACCCAGACCAACCCGCCCTTCGCCATCGTCTTCACGACCCTCCTGTACTGCGGGGAGCTGGTCTCTGCCTGCGTGGTGAGCGCCGCCTACAGCCGCTCCGACGACGTCTTCTGGCTCGCCCTGACCCTCCTGCTGATGCTCGTCCCCTCCGTCATGGACCAGCTCACCCTCATCTTCGTCCACCGGGACCTCACCAGCGACAAGCCCTTCATCCTCTTCATGCACCTGGTGCTGCTGGGCCCCCTCATCAGGTGAGCGGCGCGGGGGTCTCCGGGGAGCCTTCGGCCACCCCGGAGCCTGCAGAGATGACTTGGGGGATCCTCCCAGCCAGCTTGAGGGGGTACGGCCCTAAAAGGCAACTTTTCCAAACTCTAGCCCCCCGACATTAGGCGGGCGTCGCCAAGGGACAAAGGTGGCAGACTCCCACTGAGTGGGACCCTTGGTTCTTCCAGTCCAGTCCTCCCGGCACTAATTGGCAGCAGTTTTCCAGACCTACTGGGATGCATCAGGGATAGAAACTGGGATTCTGCCTGCACAACCAGTGCCCTTCCCTTGAGACACAGGGACATAGCAAGCGCTCTTACACTGTGTCAGACTGTGGGTCCCTCATTACCGTCTGGTTGATGTTGGCAGTCAAGGCGCCAGGCAGGCTGTTTGTCCTGCTCTGCCCAGAGGTTCCCAGGATTGGACCTGGGGCCTTCTGTGTGCAAAGCAGGTATTCTGCCACCAAGCTATGGCCCTGTGCACAGGGAAATGAGGGTTTATGCAGAGATCCTGCTCAGTAGGATTGTGTGTCTTGGGGGTATCTTGTTCATAGGATCACTATAAATTTTTAAAACAGACACACACAGAATCATAAATGATCTGAGAAGAGGTCTGATTTGAGATAACAATGCTGGGAAGTGGAGAGTATTAATTCTTCCCCCACGTTCTATTTTTCCCGGCAGAATCCACATCTGCAAAGGTGCTACTCCTACTTCAGATAAATGAAAAGACAGGCACAGTTCAGGCTAACTTGGATACTTCGTTTTTGGAGTATAACTCCCAGTGACTATGTTGGCTGGTGGGATTGTAGGAGCTATGGTAGAAAGAAGTAACTTTTCTAAGCTGTGGGTTAAGTTCCCTCACCTGCACTGCTACCACTCTGATTCAGTTACAGCTCCCTCGCTGCTTTTTAAGTTTTGCATTGAACTTATTTGCCCAGGGACTCTTGTGACAAAGGAAAAAAAATACAAGCAGATTCTTTTCTGGAGCTTCTCAATTGCAGAGGGGGAAACTTGTTGCAGTAGCACTCCCAACACTGTTGGACTCCCTCAGAGAGCCAGTATAGTCAGGGTTTAGGAATGCTGGGAGTTGTAATCTAGGAACCTCAGGAAGGCCAGGGCAGTTTCCCAGCTCCTGTTCTAAAAGTCTGCTTTGTCCACTCCAGAGTTCCTCCCTGGAAGGTGCTTGCATGTAGCCACTATCTTCCACAGAAGGGATTCCATGTTCCCAGAACAGCTTTGCCCCTGCAGAAGCCATGGGTGCAGCAGCACCTAGAAGGTTTGCCATTGTGAAAGTGTCGTCTGCTGGTGACCCACCAGTAGGCATGAGGATGGGGAACACTCTGAAACAGCTCTGGTTGTAGATGTGAGTTGTAGGTATGGAGAGGGTCAGCTTGAATGGGTGCTGGTGCTGGAGGCTGGCAGTGTGCCAGTTGACCCCCCCACCCCAGCAAAAGGGAAAGAGGGAAGGAAAAGAAAGAAAACAATTCCCAAGCTCTGCTTTTTATGCTGACACACCCAAGCTGGTTTCTGGGAGGCTCATGCTTTCTGTGATGCTGGGAATTAAGTGCTTTCTCATCGGCTTCTTCAGTGGAATGAAAGGTTGTTTGCTGACTCTTTTGTAGCCAACCAAACAGCAGAACAGTTAATTAGGAGTGTCCAGGGAAACTGGTTTGATACAGTGAGTAAACAATTGAGAGTGGGGGTAAATGGCGGCTGTAATTGTTAACCTTCTGCCTTTCCAGTTGTTTCATTCTCCCAATGAGTTGGTGAAATTCATTGCTAGAAGATACAGCAGTCGTTAACTTGTTCCCATGGAGTTAATAACCAGAGGCCTGGCAGAGGTCTGTTCAGTGTAATTGCACAGTAGACTCCCAGATTGTGGGGACTGACCGTTGCCTTCCTCTCATGCTTGCAGGTTATATCAAAAGAACCAGCAGGTCTCCGCTGCAAAACAGTATCCCAGACTAGATGGAAAGTTGGCTTGATTCAACAAGCACTGCTTATATTAACTTCCCATCAAAGCTCAGGAAGTTTATTTTTTGGACTACAGCTCTCCAAGTCCTCCACCCAGCTAGCTGGGAGATTCTGGGAGTTATAGTCCAAAAAAGTAAAATTTCTGAACTCTGCTGCTTGTTAGATTACACTGCATGTTAAGTGGGGAGCGTAAACAGACCAATACATTTTGCTGCCTGACACAAAGAACGAGATGACATCCCCTTTCAGACTATGCACAAATGCCATGTGGATGGGGGGCAAGGGATTCTTTCTTTAGCAATGGAGATGACAGAGTAGCCTCCATGACACTCTGAGCCGGTGGTACAAGTTAGGGCTTCCAGTACTTTGCTGCCCCTTCCAGTATCTCCCACTTGACTCAACCACCTCAATCTGTTTAATGTTAAAATCTTGCCTAGTTGGCAAGTGTCATTTGGATTTACAGGCTTGTTGTTGTTGTGTGCCTTCAGTGGCAGCCCTAAGGCGAACCTATCACTTGGTTTTTTTGGCAAGATTTGTTCAGAAAGGGTTTGCCCTTGCCCTTCTCTGAGGCTGAGAAAGTATGACTTGTCCAAGGTCACCCACTGGGTTTCCATGGCTGCATGGGGATTTGAACTCTGGTCTCCAGAATCATAGTTTAACACTCAAACCATTACACCACCCTGGCTCTCATTTACTACTTTGCAGGCCAAAAAAACATTGTAGCTTGATTTGCTTATATGCAGGACCGAAGAGGTCATGCTTGCTGCCTTCCCTTTCACCAACATAATCCTGTAGAAAATAAACCACTGGCTTTCCCAATCACCCTCCCCTCCACCCACTGTCTAGCCACTTGTTCATTTGTGGCATTGGTGTGTCAGCCAGCACATGAGGGTGCCTTTGATTGGGCCAGATGGAGGCGTTCCATCGTTCACTCCTACATCAAGCCCTTTTATTTTTAGCTCTCTTCTGCTGGTACCCTACCCTTCAATTTCAGTGTCAGTGTTTTCTCACTCTAACTGATGAGGCAGAATGAAGAATGGAGATAGTTGTGCTTTCTGTTATGTTCTCAGCATCTGAAATTCAACAAAGAGCCCTTGCTCTTACAGGCTGCACTTCCCTTTCCTTCCAAGCCACATGACTCCTAGAAAAATAAAATAAATACAAGGCAATGCATTGATGATGATCTTGGGAGGGGCTGGTTGAAGTCCAAGTGTAGCCCTGGAAATTGGCTTCAGACCCAGTGTTGAGCTTTGCAGTAGGTAAAGTTATAATACAGCTTTTAACGGGCTGCTGAGCATGTGCTGAATTTCTTTCCTTCCAGCACTAACCTGCACTTACTCAGAATTAGGGCAGGCTTGAGACCCAACTTTCTGTTTAGAAACATGGCTTATTGACGGCAGATACAGGATCAAACAAGATGATACATTACAATGCATAGTGTGTAGCTAAGAAATTGTTTCTGTTTTACTCATGTCAAGAACTGATCTGAAACAGGTCTACCATATTTATATGCACAAGAGTTAAACTTCCCTATATGGCAACTTAAAACTAAGAGAGATTTATTTTGAAAACTGTCTGGAGAGGTAGATTAAGCCACCTGGGTCCAATAGTAGGCTCTAGTTCTTACAAATATATGTGGTATATCTGGTATATGGGCTAATCCTTTGCATGTTTGCCTAGAGTAAGACTTAGTTTCGGGTAAAAGTTCCTAGGTTCATACTCCAAAATCCAAAGTACATAATGCCTTAGGGCTAACTGAAAGGTGTAAAATTGTCAAGTGAAGAAGATAAACAATGGAGATAATTGTGCAAGGAAGGTGCTGGTCTTAGAGCCACAGGTCTGCATCTTGCTTGAGGTTTCTAGAAGGAAGCTGTGTACAAACTGAAAGGCCGGGCTACACACCCTACGGCCATGAAGTGACTGAGAACAAAAATCATAAGAGAAAGCAATAAAATGTTCTCTTTGCATTTGCACTCACAAAGCACTTCCTTTCAAGGCTGGAGTCAGTCTCTGACCTCAGGCTCCTACGTAGATAGTGAGCAGTGAGTGAGTCCCTCAGGACTCATCCCTCAGGTTCATGCTGTAAGTCTTTAAGGCCCGACAAAATTCTTCGTCTCACCCTCCCCCTTGGGCTAAACTATGCAGTATGTTTAGTTCTTTTTTTTTTTTTAATTTTTTAATATCCATGTAGGTTTCTGACTTGGATAAGAACCATTGCAGATGAGTAGGGTAAGTCAATTTTTATTTCCGATTTCAAAATTAATGCCCTCGTGAGATGGAGTCGTAAGCTATCAGAAAAATTGAAACCTTGTTGGCTTACCAGTGAGTAGCACACACTCCCCAACATTTCACAGATGAAAATTGGGACACGTCTGGCCGAACACATCAGAGTGTGATCAGGATAGCAAAAGTTCTTACAGTCCTCCCTCCACATTTGTGGATCTGACCTTCATGAATTTGATTATCTGTGAGGTGGGCATGTATCTCCCCTGCTTCTCCGCCTCCTCCCATTCTCTTGTGTTTTGTTGGGTGCAGCGAAGGAAGGCAAGCGAGCTGAGGCAAAAGGCAAGGCAAGGGGTGGTGCTGGGGAGGCACATGTGCACCTTCCTTCTCTCCTCTCCCATTCCCATGTATTTTGCCCTGGCACAGGGAACAAGCGCCAAGGCAAAATGCAAGGGAATGTGAGGGAATGTATGCGTAGGTCTTCCTTCTCCCCTCTGGATCTCCCCCACCCCATTCCCTCACTAAGTTAATTGAGTGCAAACTACTTTTGGTCCTTGAACTCAGTTTGCTGCAGCTGAATGAAGCCAAGGATGGAGGGGGAAGGTAGGAGGAGAGAAACCGGGGCATTTAAAAAACTGTTGAAAAGTGGGTCAACAGAGGATTGATTGGGATTCTTCCAGCCAAGACAGTTGGAGGGTGTGTTAAGAGGGATACCCTTTGGGAATCCTAAGACTCTGTAGCCTTGGAGTATAGCCTGGAAGAGAAGAAGTGTAGGAACAGCTATGGGAAGCAGCTGGCATTTGAATCTTAGGGAATGACATCTCCCACCTTAGGAGCTTCTGATCTGGGGCAACATTCCCTCTCAGTTGCTCCAATCAGGCCATGTAGCCCTTTAAAAACCCATGTCTAGTCATCTTCCTCCTCTGCCAACCACTGCCTCGCCAGCTAAGGATGGCTCACAGCCTGATTTCTCAGCACCAGAAACCCTCTCCCAATGCCTCTCCACATACTCAGGGAGGGAGATGGGCAAGAGAGAGAATGTTTAGGGCCATCTTGCTGACACCCCCTGACCTTTCCCTGACCTGCTTTGACCATGGATAGCCATTCTCCTCACCATGCCTTGGCCTGCTTCCCACAGACACTAACACACTTTGATATATGCAGTTTTTTCACTCTTGTGGGGTTCCTGAGCACCTAACCCTAGTGAATGTGGAGGGCCGACTGTTTTCCAGACCCTTGGTTCAGCACCTGGCTCTGCTTATCCACCCAAGAGGCCTGGCCGACCTTCCTCCATTTGAACTGGCTTTGCTAAATTACAGTGCGTGGGAGATTGTTTGCAAGATTTATGCTGGGATGAGAAGTAAAAATGACACCAGCAAGATATGGTCTGAGTCAAGCAGGAAGGGAGAAAGGCTATCTTGTCCCCACTGCACCATCTCATGATTCTGTTTTTTGATGGGGGGCGGGAAGCAGTATCACACTTTGCTTTGGGAAAGACAGCTATGGGAATGTTTCTTTAAGTGTGTGGGAAAGTCTTATGCATAGTAGGCGTGGTAGGAAGCTGGGTACTGATAACATCACCTGCTTCTAGCTAAATGCTGAGGTTCAGAGAGTGTTATGGTTACTGCTTCTGGAGCAAGAGATAATAAACGGGAAGGAAACTGAGAATAAACTGGGCTCTGGACAGCTGAGAGCAAGTGGACTTCCAGTGCCATCTCCATATCTGAGGTAGATTTTCCATGTCCTTTTCTGAGCTTGAGAAGATTATCCTTTTGGACTGGAGATTCTGCAAGATGTAGTTTCCACAGTGAAAACTGGAAAGACGTCCTGCATCTTTAATGATTGTACAGAAGAGGGAACTTTTGCAAGTGTTGCCTGCCATGCAACCCCTCTAAAATTTCCTCTTTTATGCAACCATTGAAAGGGAAGGACGCCTCTGCAGTTTTCATTCTGGAAACCCTAGTAAGGTGTAGTCAGTAAATAAGTAAAATATATATATATAGCTCAAGCTCTTGTCCTCCTACCCTAGAAATCGAATAGGTTGAAATCAAGAATGTTTGTGAAGCTTTATATCTTGCCTTTGGAAATATAGAAAGAGTTGATACTGGTCATGTCCAGATGGAGGGGTCCTAGAGATACCCCATCATTGTTGTTGTGTGCATGCCTTCAGTTCATTTTGTACTTATAGTGACCCTAAGGCGAACTTATCATAGAATTTTCTGGGGCTGAGAGTGTGTGACATGCCCAAGGTCACGAGTGGGTTTCCTTGGCCAAGTAGGGACTTGAACCCTTGTCTCTGGGGATGTAGTCCAGTTCTCAAACCATTAAACCATGCTTGTTCTTGTTATCTGTTTACCTTCCTTTATATCCCACTTTTCCATTGGAACTCAAGATGGCATACACAGCTCTCCTCCTCCTCATGTTATCCTTTCAAAATATCTGTAAGGCAAGTTAAGAAAGATGTTTCTTGAAAAACACAGAAGGCTTATATATTGAAGACTATTTTCTGCACTTCTGTACAATTCAAGTAGAGCAGTAATGGTATAACAGACCCTCATCGGAACATTTATGATATGAACCTAGAAAACACATACAAATACATCCATCCTATAATCTACAAGAGTAATGAAAGATTAAATTTGGAGTAAAGGTTGCTCCAAATTTTTCACTAGTCACCTCTATAAGTTTTCAGAAGGAGATGTCTATAGGAAAGTTGATATCTCTGTTTGAGGAGAAATGCAGGACTTTACAAGTTGGATCAGCCAGGGACATATAATGTGCTGTACCTAGCTTGTTGCCACACTAAATCAAACACCATTTTCCCAGTGTCTTCAACTTCAGTAGATAGTAGAACAAATAATAAATAAATATGGCTTGCCTGGATGGTGTACCTTCAGTCTCCTTTCCTCAGGGAAGGAAGAAGAGGCATAAGAACACTGTGGCCGTTCTTCTTCCCTCTCTGCTCTTATTTTCTTTTTAAAGTCTGATAAGAGGCACTTGAGGTACAATGAGCTGAAGTGGTTTTCAACCATGTAAAAAGGGTTTTATGCACAGAGAGGAATTTGTGCACAGTTTTTGACCAAAATTTCAAAATCAATACTTGTAGTTTTAGGGGAAGGGAACTGCCATATCTTGCTTCTCGCCTACCTTTTTCTCACACTGAATGTGTCAAAAGAAGTAGTGAATTCTCAACAGCACACAGAGCTGGGTTTTACAGAGGAAATGCCAGAACTTTGGATCACCAAGTCAAACCCAAGTCGAATATTAGCTCTGCCCTCAGACTGTTAATTTAAAAAAAAAAGCCACATGAGCATTTTCAGTATGTATTCATTTCCCCCATTTGACGAAGCTCAAAGTTGAAGGGCTGGGGGTTCTTATGTTGGTGATAACACTGAAATGTCCTGGCCAGCTTAGAAGAAGGCTACCTGAAGGAGCGTTTTGCCTCATACGTTCCTGCCAAACTGTTAAAGAGCATCCTTGGAGAGTTTTCCTTGGTTACTAGAGGTGGCAAACAGAGAAAAGACCTTCTATTTGGTCCCACTCCACCCTGTCTGTAGAAGCCCTCCCTAGGGAGATCTGCCTAGCATCTTTATAAGACTGAGATCTTCCTCTTCCCCAGGCCTTTAATGTTTAATGTGTTCCCTTTTATTATCAGTTTATTGCTGGCTTTTAAGTTTCTTGCTGTTTTAGTGTGCTAATATTGGAGTCTGCTGTCATTGTTTTGAGCAGTGTTTTATCGACTGTTTTCAGGGTTTATGATTGTAAAACACACAGGGGAAATTGCAAACTGACTGGTAGATAAAATTAATTAATATGTGGACTCCCATTTTTCTCTCTCTCTCAATCTCTCATGCAGGTGCTTAGAGGCTTTAGTGATTTTCTATAGGTTGGGGCGTGAGGAAGAGCCATACGTCACTATCACTCGCAAGAAGCATATTCACAATGACTCTGAGTTTGAGCTGGAGCAAGAAGTGGGGCACTCGGTGCGCAGACTGATCACCCATCGCAATGCCTTCAAGCGCATGGCCGTTATCCAGGCATTCCTGGGTTCCACCCCACAGCTCACCCTGCAGCTGTATGTCAGCGTTGTGGAGCAATATGTCCCCACCAGCAGAGGTAAAGGCGGAACAGAGCAATGCAGGATTAGAAGCGGGTGGGCAGGCGCCGTTTTCTGGTAGGAATCAGTTTGCTCACGTAGGGTGACTGGCAATTCTTCTTGGGAGTTCTCTTAATTAATCTCTCTCTTGAGATTCAGGGAAAACCTGGACATGCCGCAGAATACAGTGACAGAATGAAGAGGTGGTGGAGTTGTTGTTGGCATGACTGACGAACCAGGGTTTGGGAAGTCTTACTTTTTTGGACTGACTTTCAGAATCCAGTAGTCAGTATGTCCACTGGCCATGCTCACTGCAGGCATTTCAAGTTCCATTCAGAATACAGGTGGGGGAAACCACTCCCTATTAAAAAAGAATCAACTCCATTCTGCTAACAGAAAATTGAGATATAATAAGGTAGTCTTCTCTGGTCTGGTGTTTACATGTGTGTTGCAGTGACACTCTTTTCAGTGCCTATGTTTTCTCAGAATAATGGCTGTTGCAGTTCTGCACATCTAGAGGGCATCAGATTGGGGAAGACTGTAAGAAAGCCTAAAGCAGGCATTTTTAGGACTACAGTTCCATCAATCTCTTCCCATTGGCTGTTGGCCTTAAGAACTGGACTGATAAGAATTGTAGTCCCAAACAGCTGAAAGGCCAAAGATTCCCACATCTCTCACATAATAGCTCTACTTCTGCTCTTTGTCTGTTGTGTATATTTTCTGTCTACACCAAAGTTAAAAAGCAACAACTACTACTACAAGGGAGCATTTTCTAATGTGATTTTCCACCCAATAGGGTGAAAGTGCTTGCAATCCATTCCATCAGTGTTCTGGTACAGAGAGCTCAGGGCAACCAGCATATCACATGGCTCCTTTATTCACCCCCTTGCTGCTGCTCTCTAGTATCTGCTGCCTAGGGCAGGTGCTTATTTTCTCCAATGGGAAGGCTGGGTATGTGCCTTCAAGTTGCCGGTTGACTTATAGTGTCACCATTAATTGTGTAGGGTTTTCTTAGGCAAGGAATACTCAAAGGTGATTTTGCTAGTTCCTCTGGAATATCATCTACAGCACCTGTTATTTATTGGAGGCATCCCATCAAAGTACTATCCAGGACTGACTCTGCTTAGCTTCCAAGATCAAACAGGATCTGATGTCATTAGGGTATTTAGGCCTCACTTGGGAACATACCCTCTCCCTATGATATCCCATAAGAAGGCTGCATTTTCATTCTTTCTGGAAGAGGAGTGCAAAAACAACCTGACTGCCTACATCTCACATGGTGGATTGTATCATTATCTCCATCTTTCTGTTGGTGGAGCCCATGGGAGATGGAATCAAAACTCTTCTGGAGAACCAATGTTTCCCGAACTCTCATCCTTAATGAGAGGCTTGTGTACTCATCCTTAATGCTCATGACTGTGGTATAGCTCATGCTATGCTTATTATTTATTATCTAATGTATTTAATAATACATAATACAAGCTAACTTTCTTACTCCATAGTGCATCCAGATGCATCCAGTGAATCTCTCCCTCGATGAGGACTCATCAGTGGGGAAAACTTTAAATGCTTTCTTCTGCAAAACAAGCCACTGTTTAAATATAGAGAGAGTACAATCAGTTGAAAGATGGCAGCCCTAGTTGCAGCTGTTTGTACATTTTGGGCTTCTGGTCATAGCACCAACCTGGCTTTTGTCTGTTGAGTTTGCCACTTTGTTGCTAAGTTCCTCTGTGGCATTCTGAATGTCACAGGAGGAGGCTTTCTCTTACAAAGCAGACTTGAGACTTGCAAGAGGAAAGCTCTGGAAGTGGAGCGGACACAGATGTTAGTGCCACTGAGCCACACTCAGGAAAGAGCAGAAGCAAAAGGCACAATGTGAAATTAGCCAGTGAATAGCTGACGGCATCTATTGTTGTTCTTGTGTGCCTTCAAGTTGTTTCTGACTTATAGTGACTCAAAGACAAACCTATCATAGGGTTTTATTGTTCAGAGGGGGTTTGCCTTTGCCTTCCTCAGAGGCTAAGAGAGTGTGACTTGCCCAAGGCCACCAAGTGGGTTTCATTGGCTGGGCAGGGATTCTGTCGTCGTCGTCGTCGTCTTCTTCTTCTTCTTCTTCTTCTTCTTCTTCTTCTTCTTCTTCTTCTTCTTCTTCTTCTTCTTCTTCTTCCTCCTCCTCTTCCTCCTCTTGACCTTCAAGTTGTTTCTGACTTATGATAACACTAAGGTGACCCTATCAGAGGGTTTTCTGGGGCTGAGAATGTGTGATGCACCCAAAGTTATCCAGTGGGTTTCCATGCCGAGCAGGAAATTGAATCCAAGTCACGAGGGTCATAGTGCAATGCTCAAACCACTACACCACCTTGGCCCTCAGAGATTCCATCTACCCAGGAGAAATCTGGTAACAGATACTAGCTAGGGACTAGTATGGAGTTAAGCTCTGATCAGTGTATTTTTCAACTGTCAGGTTTTGGGGAGAGGTGTTTTTGGGATTTCAACCTTATGTACCAAAATAAGTTGTCTGTCTTTTGGTACTGTGCACCTTGACTTGTGTGTGTCAGAGGATGGGCATCTTCAGTAGAGTTTGCCTCAGGCAGAAGATGATTTAGGTATCTGCTTGGCTACTGTCAGAGCTAGATGCTGGACTATTTTAGATCGTACCTTTTTACCACAAGAGGCCCTCAAAGCGACTCATAATGGAATTAAAATTAAAATGGGGCTTTGATTTTCACCTTGGTTTATTTCAAGCATAAGACATATATTTTCAAAATATATGGCATATGGAAAGCTTGTTTTTCTCACTGAAATGATGTGGTGCCAGCTGCAACAATGAGGTTGCTTACCATTACATCATAAACGTGGTGAACCAACGCTCAACTTCAGATTCTGACTCATGGCATTATATAATTATGTGAGCATCTTTTGCAGTTCCAGAAAAACTTGTTGGTGCTGGCTAGGAATGCTAAGTTTCAAAAGCAGAAGGAAAATCAAAACAAACTGATAACTCATCCCATCTCCCTGACCTGGCAGTTTTGTTACATACTTTAGTATTTACATCTCTCTTAATATATTGTAGGGTATTGCAGTGCATATGCTGAGCGAAAAGAAGAAAAACGGATCCCAAAGACACATACAGTCTAAGGGCCAGGATGTGTGTTTCACTGGAGATGTGTGACTACATTTCATGACATTCTAGTATGAGATTAAATGTGGTTACAAAAGGTTTAGAGAGGGCTCAGCAACTTGTAGGTTGTAACTCCTGTCATCTCTTACCATTGGCTATATGGGATAGGAAGAATGAGAGTTGCAGCCTAACAATAGCTTAGGGACTATGTAGGGACTGTGAAAGTCTCCGAAACCCTACTTACCAATAAGCAGCCACTGAGATTGATCTGACATTTTCCCTTTCCCTAGCGTGAGTGATCTCTTGTGCAAGAAGAATTTGCGACAGAGATCCTTTTTCTGCCTGTCATGGCCAAGATTGCTCATAAGAGGGGTGAAAAGTCAGCCACTTCTCAATCAGCAGAGGAGTGGAGTTCTGTCAGTCCCTATGTCTGCTTACTGGTAAGTGAGGTTTGGAGATCTGGTCGGAATTCACTATACAGTATGAAATCATCCTACAGGATTCCATCACTTGTTTGAAGGGATGTCATGTTGAGGAGGAAGCGGGCTTGTTTTCCTCTGTTCCAGAGACTAGGACAAGGAGCAATTGATTCAAGCTGCAGGAAAGGAGATTCCACCTGAACCTCAGAAAAAACTTTCTGATGGGCAGAACTATCCGGCAGTGGAATATGCTGCCTCGGAGTGTGGTGGAATCTCTTACTTTGGAGGTTTTTAAACAGAGGCTGGGTGACCATCTGTTGAGAGTGCTTTGATGTGGATTCCTGTATGGCAGAATGGGGTTGGACTGGATGGCCCATGGGGTCTCTTCCAACTCTGTGATTCTATGATTCTATGATTCTATCCAGAACTTGGAAAATTATCCCCAACCAGAATGACCAAGAAGTAACTTTCCTAATTTCTGGTTTTATTCCACTGTTCTTCCAAGAAGCTGAGGATGCTACAGGTGGGATTATGCCCATTTTGTTCCTGCAGTCAGTGAGCAGGGTTGCTGTGGTGCCGTCAGGGCGTGGCTTTAGGACAATGGAAATTGGTGGTCCCCATGTCAGTTGGCAGAGAATCCACTCAGGTTTTAAGTCCAAACTTTAAAAGAGTTATCTAAGGTGTTAAATCTGTTTTGGAGGTATGAAGCAAAATGAACCAGAAAGCTCTCCAGTGCAATAGGGTTGTCTTACCAAATTTGAAAGAAGGGACATAATACAATTACTATTGAAAGAAGAGGGTCACACTAAGACCAGGGTTTAAAATTACATCACTGCAGCAAAGCTGAGCCTAAGCAAATAGTGAGGGGTCCAAAGTCTGGCATTGCAGTGGAAGCAGGGCTCATGAGGTCACAGAGACAGGACTTTTTGATCAGCTGGGATGAAAAAGTCCCCTGCAGTCTTCATTCTCCCTGGTGTAGGTTGTGGATTTCCCCAGCAACAATCTATTGTTGTATGTAAATTGGCTTGATCTTGAATAAGCCTTGAGATTTACGAAAGACCTGCTCCTGATTAATATGAAAACTGCCAGAACTGGTTTGTTGACTAAGATAAATTGAACTGATAAACTGAACACTGTCTGCATTTTTTGGTGCAACTTGAGGGAGTGGTTGTTGAGGTGATGAGCCTCAGTGTGTCCAAATTTAGCTCTGCCAAGGTTTCTCAGTGACTCAGAAAGCATATGAACTTAGAATTTTTCCCAGCCCAAGTCTTTATCTGCCACCCTTTTCCCCACTCTGTCTATTTAAAGCAGAAGTCAGCTAGTATACTGAGAACTGAAGCCACGGCAAACCTTATAGAACTGCTCAGCGAAAAGAAATCAGGTGTTTGGTGTCAAATTCTTCCACCAAGTGTAAATGGCATCCAGGGTGTTTGGATTTACCCTCAGACTATGTTTGAAATCCCAAGGTTGTGAACAGCTAATAGACCACGGTGCTTGTGGCTTCAAGTTATTTGAGTAATAAAACAAGACCTGGCTTGTGTGAGTGAATATGAGAAACATAATGCAAATAATTGGCTGCCTTCCAGAACCCAGGTCTTAACCTACCTTTACTGGAGTATGTGTGTGGTTCCGTTTTGTTTTGTTTTGCTGGATAATTTGCTTTGAAGTTACTTGAAATGGCATCCACAGAGCTCCGGTACACCAATAAGAAGTCAAGTAGAAAAGCTGTTTCAGGGCTGTGCCAATTCATTTTTCATGAAAGAGCTCAAATGTTTTTCTTAGCCATGCTTACTGGAGCTTATGAGAATTTGGGTACATTTTCTTGCATGCAGAAAAGTAGTTTCTCAGAGAGAGGCCTAAGATTGAATTCTGAATAAAAGTGCACAGTGCCCTTCTTCTTCAGACCTGAGGAGCCACCTAGTCATGACTGGGGGCTGTGCATGCATATCCTTATCCAAACATGCCTTAATTGTGTGCATGCATGCATGTACACATGCACACTTCCTGTCCCCACCATATTCTAGTGCACTCTAGTCTTCCAGCAGCCCCTGTTAAGATGGCTGTTTCCTGGCTATTAGCTGCAGGAAAACAGAGGTGTCAGAAGCCAGGGAAAGGTGGTCTTTCTCCTTGAACCCAGATAGAGAGCTGGGCTGTCAAGGGAAGCAGGTAGGAGTTTAACCAGCTTCAGGATGTTACACATGGAGTAGCTGAGGCTCCTATGACAGATTATGTACCCCGCTAAATGATTCAAGTCGTCTGACTTGTAGTGCGGTCTTCCAGGAACAGCTATCTCTGCATGTGCCATTTGTGTGAACTATGTGGTGGACGTAAAATACAGAGCATGTTAAGCTGGAGAGCTTTTCTTGCTGGTAGTTTTGTGGAGAATTGCCCCTGTAATAATAGAGATCCCTTTGGTATGTAGTTTAGCATGTTAGTATGATAACCAATGGCAGGCTGAGAGATACCAGCCCAGCTGTCTACTGTAGGTGTGGAGAACTTGTGGGCCTCTAGCTGTTGTTGCACCCCAATTCTCATAAGCTCCAATAAGCATGGCCAAGAAAGATGGGAATTGTAGTGCTGGGGGCGCACATATTCTATCCTTGATTTAATCCATCCATTTGTCCTGATGGATGTTAATTTGCCCACTGATCAGTTTATTTCTTTCCAGTTAAGCTGTGCCACAGGTGAACTTTTAAAATCATGGCCTTCTGATTGGCATCAGTTCAACTGCAGGTGGCTGGGATGGCAATAAATTTGGTGGTGTAGGCAATAAATTTCATTGGAATAAGTCTCCAGATTCTGAGTCATCAGCTTCTGTTTTCTTTTGCAACTCCAGAATGAAATCTCTGGGTGTGGTTCAGCCTGGGCACCTGTTTAATCGAGGCTTCCAGCTCAGTTCCCACAGATGTGGTTGCAGTAATGAATACTTACAAAGTGAAAGGAAAGGAAATACTCCAGGTGCTTGATCTGAGGCAGGGTGCAATATGCTTTCAAACATGCAAACAAGGGCACAACACTGAGCCAGTGTGGGAGAATCATTAGAGTCAGAATGGGAGGAGGAAGAATCAGGTTGAGGGTGCAATAAAGGTATAATAAAAACAGAGGTGCTTCTGACCATGCACAAAGTGCCTTTCCTTCACCATTGGTTAGCCAGCCACTGATTTCCTGTAAATGTTGAGTGGTGCAACAGTGAGGTGCTCTTGCTGGAAGTAAACTAATAGAGGCACATATGTGTTCCTGAATCCTTCATTTTGCTGCTAGCCAGCCCTGGTCAGAATTCCATTGCAGTGCATATGGGAACAGTGTTTGTTGGAGTTTTTGGAACAAAATTAATAGGAAATCCCAAAGCTACACAAGAATCCATTAAGGTGGGTTGAGGAAGTGGGAGGCCTCCAGATGCACAGGAATAGTTAACTAGTTAAAACTTACTAAGCTTTTAAGAAATGTGCAGAGGTGAAAGTGCAAGGTAAAGGCAGGCTAGACCTGTGTTTTCAGCGGAATTGTTAAATGACTCTGACACACAGAGCTGGCCCTGGCATTAGCAGAGTGAGGCAGTCACACTGAGAACAGGGAACAAGGTATTTTTGGTGGGGGGCAGCATGCCATGCAGCCAGTCTGGAAGCCACTGAGCTTGCCTGTTCTCTTAAGGTGTGGCAAGGGATGCTTTTCTGTCACCAATACTGAGCAATGATTTAGCTGTCAGTCCAGTCTGCCTTTGTGTCTGGAATGGGAAGGGCTGCCATCTTCTTATGTGCCACAGACAGCAAAACATCTAGGACTGGATCTGTTCATATAACATCTGACAGAGAAAAGTAAATGCTTCTTTAATCTCTCTTGGCCCAAAACCACCTGGGAGGAGTTAATGAAATTATTTAATTCCTGTGCACTTTTGACGTTTTCTCTTTTCTTTCCTTCTTGTACAAAGAAAAGATCATGAACAACTGATGCCTCCTCTTCTCCGTTCCACCTTTATTTTCATTGTTGCTTTTGTTATACTCCATCCCAGAGCACATGTTGTAGAGCTAGTGAAAGTTTAGAAAGGAGCAGCCAGCATGGTCAAGGAGCTGGGGGACTTCTTTACAGACTCAAGGAAGAGATGGGAAACTTTTATCCCTCTGAATACTGGACTGCAACTCCCATCTGTCACAGGCCAAAATCCTTTTAGTGGCTTTTGCTAGCATAACCACTTTGCCAATAATGCAGAAGGTGGTATCCAGTATCTCCTGTGTTTTTTTCCTGGAGGGGGGGAACCAATAGGTGTTGGACAGTCCCCAGGGGCAGTTCTGCCCCGACGTAAATGGCCACCACTTGGATGGAAGAATGAGCTTGAAACATTCCTTTGTGCTGCTGCCCAACTGGCACCCATTACTTCCCGAACCTGCAGATAGTTAGGATCACAGATCCACCTAGCGTAGCCAAGGATGGTGGGAATGGAAATCCAGCACCATTTGGGGGATCACAAATTGCCTAGCACTTAGATAACATATGGTATTCACTGTCACAAGGGACAGTGGTGGGGTTTTAACAGTTTTAAACTGGGTGATCTCCATTGTCCTGACTGGCTCATATAAGCAGTATCCAAAAGGCAATAACTGGGCAACCAGCAGCAATTTGCATAATTTGCACTTGGCATCTCAGAGGGGATGTTTCCACTCGCACTTTAACTTTGCTGTTGGTGCTCATGATCAGGGGCATAGCTAGGCACTAGAAGGGTCGGGACAAAGGGCTATAAAATGCAAATCTGCATAACATTTGCAAATGCTATTGTATATCAATTGTACACACAGCAACATATCCAGGGCCCTGAAAAATGACCACACACAGCCTTAAATGTATCCAGTCCTGTTTGATTTCAGGAACCAAACAGCATAAATCCTGACAAATATCTGGAGTGGAAAACACCAGTGAACACTGGTGACCTCCAGGCAGGGCCAGGAAATGCTTCTGTCTGAAACTCTGGAGAGCCACTGCCAGTCAGAGTTGACAGATACTGGGCTGGATGGACTGATGGTTCAACTCAGTATAAAGCACCTTCCTCTATTCCTGTTTGGAGCAACACCCTTGCTGGTCTGATGCTGCTCGTCCAATAACATACCAAATGAAGTCCCAGAGTTCCAGCACTTCCTCATGCCTCCTCCCACCTCAAGTTTCCATCCTACGTTGGTTTGCATACTCCTGATGTTCATAATCTATTTTAAGAGCAGAATTTCAGGCCGTATTTGAAATTGGAGGAGGCTACTGGGTGTTGTGAATTTTTCTTTCTTTAAAAGTTGTTGCCTGATCAGTCTGGAATGATTGTTTAAGCACATTCTCCCCTATCCAGTTCTGTTTAAAAATAAATCAGACTTCCACCTTAATACTAAAAGGTGAAACCATTTTGGACTTTACACATGTTTTCATCCACGTGTGCAGGAAAGGCTGCACAGTTCCCAGCAGGAAATGTCTTCATTGCCTTTGAAACAAAGGCCAGCTACATGAAAGCCACAGATCGAAGGTTGCAGCAGTCACACTTGTCCCTGAATCTCTGGCTTTGTGTGTGTTGTTCCCACAAAACTGCTCAGCCCACCATGAGCCATTGGTGATTTTGGAAAAGGCAGGTGATGAAAAAGTGTCCTACAGCCCCAACTAGTCAAAAATGCTTTTCTAAGCCTTGGTGGAGAGCAGAAGTGGGGCCAACAATTATTAATTAAGCACAAAAGAGTCAATAGTACAGCAATGCCTAGTTAGAACCAAGACTTGCACATTCATTACTGCTCCCTGTTGCCGTTGTGCCCAAAGCTAAGCCAGATTCCATACCAAAAGGTTCCATGATGCAAATTGGCCATGCTGGCTGATGGATTCTTAGTGCTGCAGTCAAGGAGAAACTTCTTAGGGATAATAGCAATGTAACAATGGAATTTTTATGTCAAAGGAACAAGGTTCTCTCTCTTGCTGAAGGTCTTTAAGCAGAGACAAGACAGCTGTTTTTTGTGGAAGCTGTTGCCCTGAACTTGCTGTATTGAGCATAGGTTTAGTTGTACTAGATGACTTTCTTTTTTAAAAACTTATTTTTATTGAAGAAAAAGAAAATGCAAACTCTGTAATTATTACATCTACCTCAAAATTGCAATGTTCGATATCCAGAATTATTTAAAGACAAAAAGTAGAACAAGAAATCCTAGCATCTGTATCTATATATCCATATTTAAGTAAGCTTCAATGTTCCATTTTGTAATTTGTATTAACTTCTAGTTGAAGCATAAAAATTTAGTAAATATTAAAATATAAACTTAAAAAGAAAATGGAATTACAGAAAAGCAAAGACTACTGTAACAGCTACTTCTACTATGTACATTAAAAAAAATGGAAAATCGAAAAGAAAATGTGACTCCCTCTTCAATCAGTGGTGAGCGTTTTCCTGAATTCCAATTCTCCTGAAATAACTCGTATTTGTACTCATGCAACACAGTAATATCCAAATAAGTTCCATTAGATCCATCCAAAGCTAAACATTGTCCCTACAGCAGACATTCACTTAATCCATATTAAAATCCACAATAAATGGCTGGATGGCTTTCAAGGACATTTCCAGCTTAACTTTTGACATTCCAGGAACCATTGCTTATGCACTTCTTGCTATATTTTCTTTACAGCCACAACCTGTCTGTTGATTTTACCTAAGGATCCCCTCTTTTTGCACATTTTGCAGTCGACAATCCACACATGTTTTTCTGTGCTCAACCTCTGGTTTTTCCGTCCTTTTTCCAGCAATCCTCATGGGCATCTGTTTGCTGTCGGTCACCTATGGAGCACTGGTCTGCAATGTCTTGGCCATCCAGATCAAGTATGATGACTACAAGATTCGCCTGCATGCACTTGCCTTCATCTGCATCATTCTCTGGCGTAGCTTGGAACTGTCCACTCGCATCACCATCTTGGTTCTTTTTGGGAGTGTCTTCAAGCATTACGCAATGGCTGTTGGTGGGGCCAACTTCCTGGTATTTTTCTTCCTACCGTGGGTCCAGTTTTGGAAGAGTGGTGGCCAACTGCCTGACCAGGTGGAGAAGAATTTCAGCCGGGTGGGCACAGTCTGTGTCCTGTGCTCTATCACATTGCTTTATGCTGGCATCAACATCTTCTGCTGGTCAGCTGTGCAGCTCAGGTTGGCTGAGCGAGACTTGATTGCCAAGTCGCAAAATTGGGGGTGTTTAGTTTTGTACTATGTCTTTCGGGGAGCAGAGAACACTGTGCTGGTCCTCTCTTGGTACTTTTTCAAGACGGATGTCTACGAGTACATCTGCACGCCAATGTTAGTGTTGCAGCTAATGGTGGCCTACTGCTTGGCCATCACTTTCATGCTTTTCTTCATGCAGTACCTCCACCCCTGCCGCCGCCTCTTTACACACAACATTTCTGACTTCTTGCAGTGCGTCTGCTGCAAACGAGCACAAGCAGCCAAAGCCATGAATCTGGAGCCCCCCTGGGAACCTGGTGTAAGGCATAGCATCGTCTGATGGAAGAGATCCGGACTCATCCACAAGCCAATTTGCTGATGCAAGCAGGAGCTACCCATACCTTGCCTAAACCTCAGCACTCCTTTACCCTGAGGAGCTAGGCCTTAATTTTGTGGTGCTACGATCCATATATGGCTGGTGGCGTGGGGGTGGTAATGGCCAGATTGAGCTTTTTGCAGCATCGTCTGGACCAGGGGGGCAAGTCATGATTGGCCATCAGGGTACATTTTTTATTTACAGATCTCTCTGCATAGCCAAGAGTGGTCAAACATGGTATGCCCATTCAGCCTGGGCAAACAGAATTGGAATAAGTGACTTCCACTAGCAGGGCTGTACCAGTCAGTGAAGAGACTGTGCTGTCTGTTGGCTGGAATGTTTGTAAAAAGCTTGTTTGAAGGATATTTCACCTCGTTGGAAGGTCAAAATTGGCTTATTTTCAGGGGAGTGGGTGACCCCCTTGAAGATCAACCACTGTCCATGAACCTCCTTCTAACACACAATATCCTTATCACAGCAGGCTTCTTGAGGTCACATCCAGTTGTGCCTCAATGTGTTAAAGGGGCCTGGATGCACACCTTTGACTTGCCAATTGTAGGTTTTATGATGTGTCTTCTTTGTCCCTTCCTAATTGTATTTATTTATTTGTTTGACTTGAGAATGGGTAATGTTTTAATCCAAAGTGTGCCAGGAAACATTTTAAAGGAATATGGCCTAGTCTAATGTTCTTGTTTCTCCTGTGCCATTTGGGACAGCGTGACGCCTGCTGAAGTTGAGAAGCTCCGATCATCGTGGGGAAGGGGCAGATGACTCTCTGCTGCTCATCTCCAGATGGTGCTCCAGTAGAGCTAGAGTATTTGTATTACAGGAAGGGGAAGTTGAAGAAGCCCTTTAAACAGCACCAGAGCCTGGAAACATGACATTTTTGGGCTACAATTTCCAGAATAGAGAATATTCCCCAAATACCCCAGGGATTTATCACACAAGGCAAGTAAATTGCAATTACAACAGGATAACAGTGTAGTCTAGCAGTTTTTAAGCATTGGACTGTGATCCTGGAGATCAGGGTTCAGTTCTCTGCTCAGACACGGAAATCCACTGGGTGACCTTGGGCATGTTACACACTCTCAGCCCCAGAAAACCATGTGATAGATTTGCCTTAGGATCTCCATAAATCAGAAACAACTTGAAGGTACACAACAATAGCATCTTTGGCTGGGACGTATCACATTACCCCTGTTCCTCTTCTGTTGTTCTCCCAGTGTTCTTTTTACTTAGAGGTCATTAATGGATTTTCTGCCTTGTGTGATGAAGCCCCCAGACCATCAACCAATGAGAGTTCTAGCAAAACAAAACCAACCAACCAACCAAAAAACCCTCCCTTGCCCAAAAAAGACAGATGCTAAGGTTTGAGGAGCATCCTTCTGTATGGAAGACGTGGTGGAACTTTAGAGCGGAGATCAGCCCCAGTTGACTGTGCGTGATGAATTGGGTCAGGTGGCTGACCACTTCATGTACATTATCATGTTGGAGAAATTAGGTCATGCTTATCACACTCTGGGCATGATCTGAGCAGATGTGGATCACTTAGATAATGCGTTTTCTACACATCAATATATGATGAGGTAATAGGACTTGTTGTTTAGGTGATCAAACCAGACGCCTACAAGTAGTGTCAGGGAAGCCTGACAATAGCCAGTGGCTGTCATTTTTATATAGAAAGGAGTTCTCATTTTATGTGAACCTTCCACCAGGCAAGGCTGACAACAGGTTTAAATGGCCTCTGAGCATAGTGATCTTGTCCCTTTAGCCTGTGGGTGCCAAATACTGATGGATGGGTAACTGGGCTTACACTTCCTCCTCCTCTTCCTTCTGCCCCAGTGCAAAGTGCTGTTGGAGCCTGGAAGTGACAGTGATAATTGAGGAAAAGAGGAAGAAGAGCTGGTGCCAGAGGAAGAGGTGGGAAGCAGAGGACGCTGCAGTCCTTCTGAGAGGTTCTTGTAATAAGGCAAAATACACCATTGCAGGTAATGTGTGCTCATACAACAGTGGCCATGCAGGATTCATTGTAGCAAATTCAAAGTAGGCCCACTTTGAAAGGTTCCTTGCTTATATGTCAAATTCTACAGTGACTGGGGAATTCTGAGAGTGGTGATCCAAAAAAAGTAATTTTTCCAACCTCTGATCCAGTGCAACAGCATAAGAAATCAGTGCTGCTTGCTGACTCAGGCCTCTCAGCCGGGGCCCATCTGGAGACTAGCTTGGGCCATGCATTCACATTCACTCCCAGCAAGTGTAAGAATGCTGCATCTAAATGATCTTCCCAGAGCCCTTCTCTGGCTCTTGGTTGTAGGCGGCTGGAGAATTGTTAGATGTGCCCTTAGACCCTTTCCACACGTGGAGGGAGAAATGGGGTAAAACGTGCTGAAACAGAGCTTACCTGCAACCGGGTAAGTCCGTCACCATGTAGGGCAGCGCGAGTTCGCTGCTCCACACTCATCGGTGTCCTGCGGCGTCCAAAATGGCGGCTTACGGCTGGCGGAGGCTCTCCACCAAACGGAGAAGCTCGCCAGCCAGAAGCCCATCCCTGGAAGATCTGCAGGCACGCACTTGCCTGCAAATCTACACCAGGCACTGCGATGGGGCTGCATGGTCCGTGCTTTTTAAAAACCTCATGAAAAGTGGTTTGTAAAAAGCGCGCGGCACCACCACTTCCGGTCGCTCCTGTGTGGATTGGGGTGTGGAACTATGCTAAAGTAGTCCATCCCAATCCACTTTACAGTGTAGACGACCTCCGTCAGAGGTCGCTCTACACCGTTTTATTACCCCTGTGTGGAAAGGGCCTTAGTCCTTCAACTAGCCACTGTTCAGATGTGTTGGACTGGATTACTTGCTGCCCCCAGCCAGTATGCTCTGTCCCCCAACATATCTGTAGGGGAGCAACTTGTGGCAGACTGCCATATACACTTCCATTAATGGTATTTAGAGCCTTTTACAGCTTTCAAGTTTCTGCCCTTTGTGGCCACTTCTTTTCTCATATCGGGGGAAAAAAGGCTTCCCCCTCCCCCCTGTTTGACATTTCCAGTTTTCCTCTGTTAAGTGATTAGCTGCCTGGAAGCCTGGCTCATAGTTGCCTTTTTCCCTCCACATCCCAAGCAATGGGAATGCAGCATGGAACAAACACTGATACAGGAAAGGGTCCAGCTAATTCACCCACCTTCATTTTGAACTGCGGGTTCTCTCTGTTTCACATAACATGCATCACAGAGCAGCACATCCCAAGCCAGCCAATTCAATCAAATGGCAAATGAGTTCTGCAGAAATACAGGCATGGACACTCTTGAATAAAGCTTTACAATCAGCAACTTAGTTTTCGCTGAACTGCAAGGGAAGGCCGGCTCCAAGTAAGATTGCAAAACAGGAACTAGGCTTGAGAAGGCGTTTAGCTGAAGTCTGTATGTTCTAGCTGTCATTAGGCAGAATGATTCAGGTGCCTCAGATTTTGGGAGAAAGAGCATAAAATCATCTGTTAATGAGATATTATTGAAGTTTTACCATCAGATGTGGGGAGAGGTTATCTTGCCACTCGTCTTGGTAGCTTTTTCAGCAGCAACCCCCCACCACACCCCAGAGACAAAAAGGAAAAGCATGAGGACTCACCCACTTCTTATGCAGCCATTTTTTCCACGGTGATAGAGAATGAGGCAACATAAGCAGTTTGTAATTATATTATGTTTTAACTAGATCTCTCTCCTTGTGAAGTCAGTAGGTGTGTGTTACTGACTTGGAACAAAAGCTGTCACACCTCTGCAGTGGTATGTCAAGATACAGGTTTTTTTTCCAGATTGTGAGTGTGAAGTTATGTAATGGAATGCATTCACTTGTTAAACATATGCATTCGTGTAAATCACCACCACCCCAGCTCCCCTGGCATAGGAAACTAGTGATACATTAGGGAAAAGGCAGTCTAAACCACCGTTGGAGCCTGAGGCATCAATCAGAGGAGGCAGTAAAGCAAATACCGTGGCCCCTCGACTTTCACAAAGGTTCAGGACTCAGAATCCTTACTAAAGTAAAAACAAAACCAATCCTGTGAATGATTCCACTTCCACCCAAGTGAGTGCTCCCCCTGCCATTCCCTTCCAGGGCTCCCCTGCCTGAGCACACTGCTTTCCTTCCAAGTGCCCAGGCAAGAGACAAGCGAATGGGAGGGGGCAGCCGTGCACCTTCCCCCATTCATTTGCGTTTTGTCTGGGCACACTGCCTTTCAGGCACCCAGGCAATAGGCAAGTGAATGGGAGAGGCAACAACATGACTGGAGAAGGTGTGCATATGCCTTCTATGTGTATGGAGGTGCCCCCTGGTGTTCACTTGCCTTTTGCCCAGGTATGTGGAAGATGTGTGCCTAGGCAAAAGACGGGGGAATGGGAGGCGGAGAAAGGGGGGCACCTCATGAATAAACAGGTTTGTGAATGTCAAACTCACAAACATGGAGAGAGGACCGTTCAGTCTCCATGTCTTCTCTGCACCAAAGTGTGCATGCCTCCGTTCTCTGCACCAAGACAAGAGGCAAGGGAATGGGAGGGGGAGCCCCAGAAGGGAATGCAATGGGAAGCATGGGGAGGAATTATTCACATTTTTTCCACTTTTACAAGGGTTCTGTGCCCGGAACCCTGGCAAAAGTGGAGGGGCCATTGTACTCCCGTTTTAACATTTTTAAAATAGCTACTTACTCCCTCTGTTTTTCATGCATGAAGGTATGCACTATTTGTACACAAGACTGAGGTAGTAACAGGCTTGTGGGAATGTCCCCGTTTCTAGAAATCCAAATAATGAAACAGGAGCTTAAGGATGGAAATTAAAAAGAATCAGCCCAGTGAAAACAAATGGGAGTCAAGGTCATGAAGGAAGGCATAGACAGGAACACTCCACGTTGCAACATTTTGTTGCACTTCTCATCTGTGCTTCATTCAGGGCCAGAAATGGACTTTCACGGTGGCAAGGTTATTTCTGGAATGTTTATAAATAATCTATCATGCATTTTTTCTTCATTTGAAAAGAAACTGTATGGTTGATCCTTAGAACGTGCAAAACAACAAGACAATGGTAGGATTAGAAATGCTGCCCACAAGGATGCAAGAAATCTTCCGTTGCTCATTTAATAATAGGATCTCAGATCAGTTTCTGTTACCATTTTAGTCATAACCAAAGAAATACTTGTACAGGAAGAGAGTTACACCAGAGGGCAGACTTCACATGGGGTAATGCAGAGTATAGCTGGAAAAGTCAAGCTGGAATGAACATTCACATTTATTTGTGATTGCCCAAAATCTCCAGTTTTGCCACTTGTACCTCAAATGTGAAAGAAATCCTGAATTTAATACTGAAATTTGCATTTTGAATGTAATTTTTTTAAACCTCAACATTCAAGAGTTTGAGACGTCATGTCACTCAGATTGCCTTGGTAGGCCTCACATATGGAATGTTATAACCTGACAAATGCTGCACGCCACTACATGTTGTCTGTGAAATGCTGTTGAGTGCCAAATGGCAGTGATGACCTCAGTTATTGGATACTACTGCATGCCAGTCACCAAATATTGCTAAATACAAAATATTATTATTCCCCAGCTATTAAATACTGTGAAGTGTCAGTGATGAAATAAAATATTGTAGTAGGATGTGTAATACAAATTTTAGATTTTAGCAGATGATCTACCATAAGAATGCTATGGAGCATATTGAACAGCAAAGTTTGGAGAGGAAAACAAAAAATGAGAATTTCCTGGAGTAAGTTTCATTTTAGCTGTCCCAAGACATGGTTTTTCATCCTGTGTTCATCCTGATTGCAAAAGTCAGATTGCAACAGCATGGCAAAAATTAACTTGCATAACTGGCTCTTCTAGGAAGAAAACCTTTAGTGGGGGAGCCATAAAGTAGAATCATAGAAAATAAGAGTTGGAAGAGATTACAATAGCCATCAAGTCCAACCCCCTGCCATGCAGGAACAAACACTCAATGCTCTCAGCAAATGACCATCCACCCTCTACTTGAAAACCTCCAAAGAAGGTGACTCCACCACTCTCCAAGGCAGCATATTCCACTGTTGAAAGTTTCTGACAGGAAGTTCTTCCTGATGTTTAGCTGAAATCTCTTTTTCTGCAGTTTGAATCCATTGCTGTGTCCTAGTTTCTGGAGCAGCAGAAAACAAGCCTGCTCCATCTTCAGCATGACATCCCTTCCAATATTTAAACATGGCTGTCATGTTTCCTCTTAACCTTCTTTTTGTCAGGCCAAACATACCTAGCTCCCTAAGCCTCTCCTCAAAGGGCATGGCTTCCTGACCTTTTACCATTTTGGTTGCCCTCCTCTGGACACATTCCAGCTTGTCAATATCCTTCCTGAACTGTGGTGCCAAGAACTGGACACAGTAATCCAGGAGAGGTCTAACCAAAGCAGAATAAAGCGATGATATTACTTCCCTTGATCTTGATAGTTAAATGGGGCCTTGCAATTCTTGCAAATGACCTGTCTTGAAGTTGGAAAATGTTAATGGCTACAGCTGCACCAAACTGAGGATCGTATAGGATTCACTAGTCCCCAGGTAATGCTAACTTGTATTTAAATGCCATAAAGAGCATGTAATGGCATATATGTTTCACAATCTCACATCCAGTGCATACCATCCAACATTTTACAGATTAAAACTGGGATGCATGTGGCCAAGAGTGTGTTCAAGATGGCAATGAGGAAGAATACAGAAGCTAGGAGAGGTTGTAGCAGTTTGCTTTTGCCTTGGCTTACTAAGAAGGGCAAGCCTCTGCCCTTCCACTCTTCTCTGCTGAGTTGAATGCAAACTACTTGGACCCTTGGAGCTCTGTTTGCAGCAATTGAAGCAGGTGGGGGACAAAGAGTGAAAGTGGGAAGAGGAGAGAGAAAGTGGAATATCTTAAAGGCAGTTGAAAAAGTCAGATGGCAAAGGACTGATCTAGAGCAGTGATTTCCCAGCCTTAGGACCTCCAAATGCTTTAGACTCTCATAAGTCCAAGCCAGTATGAACAATGTTCAGGAATTCTGGAAGCTGAAGTCCAAAACATCTGGAGGAACAAGGGATGGGAATGACTGACCTTGAGCATCCCTGCCAAATTGGGGCAGTTGTGGGGTATGTAAATAGTGGAGCCAAGAATTGCTTAGTGAAAGCACCAGGATTTTCAGATACCATCCACTACGCCCTTCCCCAGCCTTGCCCATATCCATACTCAAGCCCTCCTGCCCCTTGTTCCAGGATCCATGGGTGTCTGTGCACACTCCCCCTCCAAACAGATAGACACATAAATGGATCTATGCATTTCTGGACTCTCGCAGGGGTAGGGGGACTATGGAGACTATTCATGTGTTTTGGGAAGGAGGCTATGGGTTCTATGATAACCACTGTGATAATTTACCATGATCTCATTGCCTCTCTTGTGAGGTATGTTAGGTTGAGAGAGAGCAACCAGTTTAAGGTTGCCCAAGGAGGTCAAGTACAGGGCCCTCCTCCCCTTTTGATCCTCACAGTGGTGCTGTGAGGTGGGTTGTGCTGAGGGAGAGTGTCTTGCCTGAAATCACCAAGGGAACTTCTTGGCTGAATCTGGGTCTCGAAGATGGAAGCCGTTGCACTTCAAGTTACCTTTGCCAGTGAAATGTGATATGTTTCCAAATTGTTCTGCCAGCAATTCCTGTGCTTACTATATTTATATCCCACCATCCCTCCTGTGAGCTCAAGGTGGCATACATGACTCTCCACTTTCCCAATTCATCCTCACATCAGCCCTTTAAAGTAGGTCTGGGCCATGCATGTCTGCAGAACAGAAGCATGGATGGTGATAACCCTCCCCCAAATACTATACAATATTATATTTATTTTAATTTTTATGAACAGAAACACATCCAGGGAATCTTCAAGAGATTTAGAGTGATACCTGCCAGCCAGCCTGAGACTCTTTACACTGCCTGGAAGAGAGCCTTCCTGGGCCAGCAGGCACCTCAGATGAAGGCTGCTTGTTTTAATCTAATGTTATCATTTCTATATCATGATAATGTAAACCCATTGCTGTTATATTGCAACAAGTCTTGAATTTGGTACTTTTAAAACAAAACTAAGAAACTCAGCACTGAATTCTAAATGCATTACTGAATCACATAATATCTGGCTACCTATTCTCATACTTATGATAGACTTTGGAGAAGTTACATGTGGGACTAGAGTTATTATAATTCTCTAGCCAGCCATGGTCACTGGCCACTGTAGTCCAAGACAATGATGTTTCTGAGTACTGTCTCTGAACAGTTCCTGGTAGCACACTGCACAGTTCCCCACTTTGGTGGTTCATTTTTCCTAACTGTATGGGGATTAGTGGGTCTGATCTTGGATAAGCAGCCCCTCTTCAGGTGTGGAAACCAAGACCTGTGAGGAAAAGTTGATGTTTAGCTTGGAGAAGAGATGACTGTGGGGTGATATGATAATGGTCTTTAAAATATCTGAAGGGATGTCAGATAGAGTGAGTTTGTTTGTATCTGCTTTAGCTGATAGGGCAACAGAGTTAAATTAGAAGAAAGGAGATTTTGGCTAAACTTTAATGAGAACATCATAACGGTGTAAGCTGTTTAACAGCAGTCTGCTTTGGAGAATGGCGGACTTTCCTTGACGCTTTTAAGCAGAGGTTGGATGGCCTCCTCTCAGGGATGTGTTTGTTGATTCCATCATTGTCAGAAGACTCAATGCGATACCCCCTTGGGGCCCTTCTAACTCCTATGATTCTATTTTATAGTTGCATAACGTCTACAATGTTCTTACAGTTTCTCTGCATTTTGGGGAGAGGAGACAATGACAAAACAATAGGTTACTGGTAACCACTAGTACGTCTTCACATCTTCACTCCCAACTCCCTGTCAGCCTCTAAAAGGAGAAAACCTCATCCCCTTGTGTTTACAACCATTCCCACAACAGTTTTTGCCTGGTGAAGTCACCACATGTACTCACAATGGTTTGTGATACAGCAGTAAGTAAATGACTTCAAAAACATAACGGGAAATATCCACTTTGTCACAGATCAAATGGCTTAAACTGGTACATAAAAAAGATAAAACCCTATTGTTTCATTTCCTCCTTAGGGTACCCTAAGATGAACCTATCATAGGATTTTCTGGGGCTGAGAGTGTGTGACATGCCTTAACAATAACAATAACAATAACAACAACAACAGCAACAAATTCATAATGTAGGGCTTTTCTGCATTACACTGTTATAGTGCTATTATTCCACTTGCAATATCCTGTGGAATTCTGGAGTTTGTAGTTTCCTGAGGCCAAACTGCTCTCTGGCTGGGAATTCTAAAGGCTCCTCCCTAAACTGCAAACCCCAGAATTCCATAGGATGTTGAAAATAGAATAATAACACTATAGCAGAGTAGTGCAGAAATGGCCAAAGACTTGCACGCATAATGTGCTCTCTTAGTTGACCTGTGTCATCACAGTAAGATCGGGACTTCACAGTTTTGACAATACTCGTTCTGTCTCTAAGGATGAACCAATAGCCAACTTGGGTAGGTGGCTTCCCTAAAGGACTGAAGAGGAAGCTGTTGCCTCCAGGTCCCTGCAGGGAACATACAAGTAAGTCCAGCAGTCCTTAGCATTGCTAAATCAATTATAAAAAGATGTTCAGTTTCCTCCTTTAAATCTCAAATTATTTATAGCAGGAATGGCCAACTAGTTGATTGATTTGTAATTGGCAACTGGCAGAATTATTGGGCTGCACGCATATCCATCCTCTACAGTGCATCACAGGTAACAAAAATAACAGGAGGAGCACCAGCAGCAATATATGACCTTTTCTTTACTTTCTGCTTTTGGCAAACAATAGAATGCTCACAAAATTTAAGTTGGTAGAAAAACTTTAGGTCTACAATACTGAAGAAGATCAAATGTGGAATAACCTACGAAACTGAATCTGTACCAGATTCAAATCCCTTCTCAGTCTTGCAGCTCACTGAATGGCCTTGAACCAGTTACTTTCTTTCAGGCTAACCTCTTTCACAGGGTTTGTTGTGAAGAGAAAAATGGGAAAATGTCTTACTCCTTTGAGTCATTTCAAGGAAAGGTGGGATATAAATGTAAAGAACAGACTAATATGTCAAGATTATCCATGCAGTTCCCTCTTTTTTTCAACAATTTATAACTACAAGTCAATGGTTGCTTCCTGGCATGTCAGCAAAGAAGAGGGGTAGCCATATTAGTTTGTTGCAACCAAAATAAGAGTCTTGGAACACCATGGAGACCAGGTTTTACTTGGCATAATGTTTTGCGGATTCCAGGCCACCTAATCTGACCAATCCAATTATAAATTAGGCTACTGTCCATAAAAACTGAAGCCAAATAAAACCTGTTAGTTCTTAAGATGCCACATCTACAGAAAAAAGGCAATGGCAAAAGGATTTAGGGTGTGATGTAATTCATACTGTTAGCTTTCTCTGTGTGTTGAACAAAAAGCCAGCATGGGACCCATTAATGAACCGGGGTGTTTAGGAATCTAGCATAGCACGCCTATAGTGCTGACTGGTCTTTTCAATGGGAACAAAAGCTTCCACTGAGGAAGTAAGAATTTCTTGTCATGAATAGCAGTGGGAAATTGGGAGAAAACTCTCCAAGGTATTGCTGGTTTCTAAGAGTAAAAAGGAAGGGTCAGGAAAAAAGGAGGCCCCATGATCTCCCTTTGCCGTATTAAGTATGGACTCAAAGAGCACCATGTACCCATTATGTAGCATATATTTGGTGCACTACAATACATAGTATGGTAATAAAAAGAGAGAGATTGTTTGTGGCAGTTGTGATTCATTGAAACATTTTGCAACACACTCAGAATCTGATAGCTTTTATAGTGTGTTAGTAGTATCTAAAACAAGAAGGCCTCAGATGCTACTAAACTATTATAAGGAATCTGCACGGTAAATTACTTGAGACACTTTGTTGCCTCAGGTGATGGGCAAGACGTTGCCACCTGCTCCGTTCTACAAACAGAACAGGAAAGATTCTTGCAGAATAAAAGGCTGATTCAAGACTAGCAAGCGTTTCTTCAGTCAACTGGAAGTGGAATTTTAAAAATCATCTCCACGTAGTATCCTAGCAATGCTTGTCCTCATGGACAGATCCCTTTATGTTTCCTTGGGTAGTCATGTATCCTACTGTATAGCATATACTCCTCTATTTGTGTCCTGTTGTTGAAGGATGCCTTTTCATGCTCAGTCTAAACTTAAAGAATCATAAGAAGAGAGAACAGAGGCCTTGCAATTGCCCATTAACAGTTAGCACCTGGACAGCAGACTGAACAGGCGTACAGATAACACCTAGGCACCATTTCTTCTGCTAAAGTGAAGATGTGTGGTGTTGCAATTCAAATATTAATCCCTTTCAAACATGCTTCAAGGCATATATATATAAGCAACTAGGATGACTGCAAATCATCATCTCAGCAATGACAGCACCATTTTTCAGGAAAATAAATTGAGGAAGGAACAAAGGAAACCAGTTATCAAAGCTAACCTTCTCCCTCACAGTTCCCCAGGAACTGTTTAATGATGATGTGATTACAGGATTATTAATCAGAAGTCCATTTGCCATGTTGAATAGAAAAGCATTCAAGGGGTTCAAAAGCAAAGAAGAAGCTTTTTGATTCATGTTACACGAGACGTTTGCTGAACATGAGACTTACCTCTGAATATTAGCTATTTCCATTGTTGTTGTTGTGTGCCTTCAAGTTGTTTCCAACTTGTGGTGACCCTAAGGCAACCATCACGGGGTTTTCTGGGGCTGAGAGTGTGTGACATACCAAGGTCACCTGATAGGTTTCCATGGCTGAGTGGAGAATGGAATCCTCAGTTTCCAGGGCCAAAATACACCACTCAAACTACACCATGCTGGCTCTCCACTATCGCCTTACCAGTCACCAAAAAAAAGAAAGAAAGAAAGAAAGAAAGAAAGAAAGAAAGAAAGAAAGAAAGAAAAAAGAGGAGGAGGAAATGCCTTGCCAAAAAAGGTATAACAAATTTGCACAATCTTTGCATATACTACGATAAATGTATAGATGCATATTTAAAAACTGTAGTCCAACAACATCCGGAGGGTTGGATGTTTCCCACTCATGCTTTGGGGCTGCAGCAATCCTAAACAAGCTTGCTTTGGAATAAGTATCACTGAACTTACTGGAACATGCTCTTGAGTAAACATGCATATCATCAGTTAGGAAGGAGAAATATCTGTTTTCTTCAGATTTTCCCCACAGTTTTGTCCCACTAAACTTTTATCAGGTTTATTGATCCATTCTTACCAACATTTTTTATTGGGTTAGGATTGGAATCACTTGAATAGCGTCAGTTCTACTGGTAACTTGGTAGGTTTTCACTGTCTTATCTAAAGTTAGCTTTTAGGATGGCCACTTTAAGATCTGCAGTCTTATACATCTACATAAGACAAACTGGACAACATGTACCTAGGACAAACTGAAAATAGATGGACGCAATAGCTGATATTAGGAAAGACAACAGCCTCACTGGAGGGTGTATGGAAAATGACCATAAGGCCATTAATTTTGAGGAGGTTAGAAATGTTCTGACCTTAGTTTGTTCTTCTGTATTCTAATTTGCCATACTGTTGCTAAGAATGGTCTAGAAAGGCCTTCTGGTATTCTTCCACTCTTAGTTTCTGTCTGCTACTACTAAGAATTCTGGGCAATTAAACATATTGTCTTTTGGCTTGATTTTTGTCTTTTGCCTTGCTCTCTCAAAGTCAAGGACTCTATGTTCGCTAGCTTGAAACTTAGACAAAACAAAAGTTGCAAACAATACCTATTAATGGGCACTTGCCCTTGGCACAGGCAAGTAGCACTAGACAGTGGGCACGGGGAAGAAGTTAGCTTGTCCCAGATGTGTGAATTCTCTTGAAAATTCTATAGAAGATGGCCAGGTCTCCCAGGCCAGAGGGTATAAATACTCCCTGGACTGTGCTCTCAGGTGGGGAGCTCAGCATGGGCTGAGAGCTGCAATGCCATGCATATTGGCTAGTGGAGGGATGGTCTCCTTTGCTGCTTCCTGTATGGGCTCCTACCAGTGGCTGACTGAAGGAATCTGCTTGGGTGAGAACATCCATCTTCATTTCATCTAGGCATAATAGGTGTAAATGAATTCCATCTGTCATCTGTAACTGTATGCTAATGCTGCTCACATGCTTATGCTGTTTAAACCGCTTGCTGTTGAGTAAATCTGAGACTTTTTCACCTACAACTGGTGTCATTTGCTGCCTCTAGATCCTCTAAAGAGAACTCCCTTGCCTTTGGTAAACTGACCAGTCACCTTTGGCAAGACAGAGGGCAACCCTTTATTGCTAAGCTGAGTCTGAGTCAAGTCATTGAAGTGACTTAAGTCCGACTTGACATTTTTAAAAAAGATTGGCTGGCATAGCACTATATAACAGTCTAGTGCAAAAATGGCCAGAATGTAAAGTTCCGCTGAGGTGAAAGTCTGCTCTGTTTCCCCTCTCCTCTTTTTCCTACAGGTGCATCCCAAACATGACTATGTATGTCACTAACGGAATGCCAGGCAATCTTTTTTAAAAATGTTACAACAAAGTCAAGCAATCCTCTATTTCTTCCCTCTGCTGCTCCCATCAGCCTGTTCCCCCTCGGTATAGTCCCCAAGCCTCTATGTTCCTCCCTACCTGTCATATTCCACCTCTTTTCTCCATTTTCCCTTAATGCTCTCCAATAAGTCATAGGTAGCATTTATCTATGTGAATAAGAGCAAGCCTGCACTTTTACTACTAATTGCCTTGACACGACTTCAGCCTGTGTATGACTGACTGAACACATGATGTAACAATGCAAACAATCCTGTACTTACACCAGTTTACAGGCTTCCAGTGATGTAGATTCGAGTCGACTGACTCGGACTTAAGTTGGACTTAAGTCTCCTCAGTAACTCTACTCGGACTTGACTCGGCAGCAAAGATGCACTGACTCAACTCGACTCAAGATTTGTATATTTTTTAGTAATTGACTTGCTGCCCTTGGTTCAGTAACATAACACATTCATCCAGAAATCTGACTACTTTGGAAAACGCCTCCATTTCTTTTTGCCTACTGGTCACATGACAATCTGTCTCAAGCCCAAAGTGAGGGTGCATTTCTCAGAGGAGAACAACAAATAGGTTAGGCAATGGGCTTGAGGTGGGCTTGAGGTCTGCTCAGCAGCCTGTCCCCACTGCATGTTGGAGGCGCCCTCCAAAACTTCTCCTAAGAGCGGAAGGCAAGAGTTGTCCCCAAAGAATAGGACATGTTTCTCAGAGAACAGCAAGTGTGTTAGGCAGTGGGCTTGAGGACGAAGGATCCTTCCTTCTATAGCTTTTGAAGCTTCAGTAATGGAGAGTAAGAAGGATCCTATTCCTCATTTCTGAAAAATTCTCCAGCTTCAGAAATGGGAAGTAAGAAGGATCCTATCCCCCGTTTCCAAAGCTGCAGACTCTTTTATGCCCATTGGCACAAAAGCCTCCAGCTTCAGGAAGGGGGGTTAAGAGGGATGCTATTCCTCACCTCTGAAGCTGCAGATAGCAAAACTGCAAATGCGGAGGGCCAACTCTGCCTAAATTGTTAAAACTGACTTTATTCAATTCTGTCCACAAATTCTGGAATATAGGTTGGGGTATAAAGTTGGCTCTCAGACTTGAGACTTGAAGGAAGAGACATGAGACTTGACTTGAGAACTGGAGTAAAAAACTTAAATGCATCACTGCAGGTTTCTTCCACACATTGACTACATCAGTTAAGATTTGATTTCAGCTCTCACCAGCAGCCTCCTTAGAGTTGGTGGCTGATGGAAAGCAGAGACAGGAGGCTTATTGAAAGCTTTAGAGAGACATGATGAATTAGCAATCAGAGGATAGCTTTCTTATATTGCCATGTGGTAGGTGAGAGATAATCAGTGGAAATCAATCACAAAAGGCGCAGGATTTCCCCTACTTTTTACTGTGCCTTTTTTTTTCTAGAGGAGAGATTGTATAGTGAACAGACCACTGGATGTTGCAGTCAGTTATAAGAGATTGATATCTTCTCTGAAGCATGCAGTGTTTTAGTTCCTGGATTCTTTGTCTGTAGATATTATCACTGTTGCCTATAGCTTTGACTCTGCGTGCCAAACTATATATGATTTTAAAAATATATTTAGGATGGCAGAAATTCCATTTAAAAAAGATATGAGCATCAGTTGGTTTGCAAAACAGATCTCTAACAGGTCTATATGCATGGAAGCAAGCCCTGGTCAAGAAAAAGCTTGTGTGTGTACGTGTGTGTCTTCAAGTCAGCTGTCGACCTGTGGTGACCCCATGAATTTAATAGAGTTTTTGTAGCAAGGAGTAGTCAGGGCTGGTTTTGCCAGTTCCTTGCTCTGAAATACAGCCTACAGCACCTGGTATTTGTTAGTGGTCTCCCATCCAAGAACTAACCAAGGCTGACCCTGTTTAGCATCCCAGATTAGACATGATCTGGTGCCTTTAGGGTATTTAGGTCCTCAAGAAACGTTTATGCTATAATAACATCAGTTTCTGAAGTTTCACACAGTCTCTTTCTTGTTCTTTTAAAGAGTGACTGAAGGCAATGCTCCCCAATGACAAAAGGGCCATTGACTCTACAAAATATGTTAAAGGTTTTTATTTATAATTACAATTTTGGAGACCCTTGACTTAATCTAGGTCATTTCCACACTAGACTATCACAGTGGAATAATAGCACTATGACAGTCTAGTGTGGAAATGGCTCTAGTTCTGAAGTTCCATCTTCTTTACAGATTTGCAGACTGTTTCTCCAAAGAAAGCGGGTGAAGCCAGTTAAGAACAAAGCCAAGATGTGGCCATGTGCCCTTTAAAGCAGGGTACAAATTCTTAGAGATCCAGCATGGTGGACTACGATTCCAAAGACCAGAGGCATTTCTGCACTAGACTGTTATAGTGCTATGATTCCACTTTCAACATCCTATGGAATCCTGAGGTTTACAGTTTCGGGAGGGGCCAGCCAGCCCCTCCCGAAACTGCAAACCCCAGGATTCCAGACAATGTTGAAAGTGGAATCATAGCACTATAACAGTCTAATGCGGAAATGGCCCAGGTTTCAATTACCCACTTGGCCATAGAAACCAGCTGGGTGACCTGGACTGCATACTCTCAACACCAAGAAAGTCCATGACAGGTTCACCTTAGGGTTGCCATAAGTTGGAAATGACTTGAAGGCACACAACAACAAATTCTTAATAAACAAACACAGTAAGAAATAAATTATTGCAGTTGTATTCCCTCAAATTGTTTCTGACTTATGGTGACTCTAAGGCAACCCTGTTGTGTGATTTTTTTGACATACTTTGGTCACATGGGGGATTTTCATTAGCTTCTTTGGAGGGTGAGACAGTGTAACTTTACCAAGGCCACCTAGGGGGTTTCCATGGCTGAGTAGAAAATCAAACCCTGGTATCCTGGCTACCTTGCTGGACACTCAAACCACTACATTATGCTGGGCTCGTAGAACAAATTCTGGCAAACAAATACAAAACTCCAAAGAATGATGGAAATTGTAGTGTGACACAAAAGAGAGATGGGCTGTTCTTGTAATTGAATCCATCATGTCAGCCTGCCAATATGCCTGGCACTGACTGCTGAGTCAGTGAGAAGGGAAAGGGAGCTTGAGCCCCCTGAAATTTCACACCAGCAGGAGCAACGTTAACCCTTTATTCCCTGCATCATTCTCCCATCATAATCACACACACTAAAATGTAATTTTGACCTGGGATAGAAGGTTCTCAACACTTGACGATTAGGCCATTTCCGCACTAGACTGTTATAGCACTATTATTCCACTTTCAACATCCTATGGAATCCTGGGGTTTGCAGTTTCGGGAGGGGCTGAGCGGCCCCTACCTAAACTGCAAACTCCAGGATTCCATAGGATGTTGAAAGTGGAATAATAGTGCTATAACAGTCTAGTGCAGAAATGCATACTGCTGTAATTGTGGGAATTCTTAAAAATCTGCTTCAAGAATCTCCTGTTGTTATAAATCAGGATCTTTTTTAACGTGGAAGAAATAAGCACTACGTGAATGTTCCAGAAAGTTTTATGTGTATTGACTTTGGGATATATTATTGTTTTTCTGTACTTATCAGAAAGTTACTGGTGGGAGACCTTTTCTTTTTGGTAGATTTTTGAGGCTATTTCCTTTTCTGTAGCCAGGGAAAACCCCAAGGACACTCATCGCTTGGGCAGAGCCCAAGATGCCACGCTTCCGCCTTGTTTATAAAACCATAGACCAAAGGAAAGAAACATTTTCCCTTAAGAGGAGACACAGATAAAACCATCTCTGAAAGTCATTTCAACAAAGCAATCTGCTTTTGGTAGGCTGAGAAGGAAAGGAGAAGTGCACCATCCTGAAGACAGCTGTCTGTACAACTCCAGGATGGCGAACTGGGCAGTCAACCAGTGGTTTCCAGCCCTGGTCATTGTAAGTGTCTGTTTCATTTGTATAAAGAAATAGATTCAAGAGACAGCAGAAGAAAGTACACCTCACAGGTCACTTTCTCCGTATACTGTGCATGCAGAGAAACCCGGGTTCATAAATTCAAGGAAAGGGCTTGAGTTTAAAACAAGAACAACTTGAATGTAAGAGAAAGCAAAAGGAACAGAATTACTCATCCAGGCAGGAGGCATTGAGTACTAATTTCTTAGTACTTAAGGATCTGTTACCCTGATTTCTGGGGTCCCTTGGGGGACGCCTCAGTGTGCTCCACGTGATGTGGAATGGAAACTAGCCAGAGCATGAGCTATAGCAATGCAAGAGGCAGGGTAACCTAGCGGGGTCTTTTTACCCAGTTTTTATGGGGTCAGGCCAAGGCAAAAACCAAACAAAAATGTCCAATAAATGCTTTTATTGAAGGAAAGTCTCACGCAGCAACACAATCACTCACACACTCACTCAAGACCTATTAAGAAGCAAAAGAGAGGAAACTGCATAGGGGAATATTGAAGGGGTGTAGCTGGGGTGATACTACACCTTTGTCCTGAAGTCCTTGGTCTGGGAAAAACAGCAGAGAAGTGGAGCTCAGCAAGGAGAGGGCTGAGGGGACCACTCAACGGATGGAGCAACTGTCTGCTGGGATGACTGGGGGTGATCCAAAGAACTGCTCAAAATCTGGGACTATTTGTAGGGGGAAAAGTACCTGGAGGTCTAATCCTTTCCTGGGGAGAACAATGGGTGTTGGAGCGCTAACGAAGTTCCACCATGGTAATTTCCTTTGTGTGATGTGATTGCATGGTGTTACCAAAGTCTCAGGATATTCGGCTGTGTTCGTTTGTGGTGTGACTTCATGTAAATGGTCCTCGCCTGATGGAATATTTGCTCAACTTGGGGCAGACATGCTAATCCCCTCAAATTGGCTTCCTGGGGCTGTGGACCCTTTGTTTATTGTGGGTTTACACATCTTGAGGTCTCCTGGGGCTACGTGATGGGGGATCTTACTGGCCTGACCTGGTTTTCGATCTTTGACCATTGCTACCTACATGTCCATCTGGGTGACCTCTCAGGCACATTGAATCATATTTTAATGTCAAAATTGTAGACCCCGGGATAGGGTTTTTCCAATGAGATAACAGACCCTTTTATACTACACAATTATAGCTCCATGATTCCACTTTAAGTACCTTGGCTGCATCTATGGAATCCTGGAATATGGTTGGTGAGTTAACAGAGTGCTCATGCTAAGAATTCCAAATACAGTTCCCTAAACTGAAAATTCTAGGATTCCATAAGAGGGAATTGGGGCAGTTAAAGTGCAATCATAGTGGCATAGTGTGAAAGGCAAGCATGGCTTTGAATCCTTGTGTATCCAATCACATTTGTATGGAAGAATTGAGTTGTCATCTGGCTTTCCCTCCTTTTGATAGGAAGGTCATCTTTAATAACAACATGACAGGATGGTATAATGTGACCCCTCCATTCTGGGAAGAGCTGTACTTGGATTTAGCTAGTAAATACAGTTGAAAGGTTCATGCAGGTTTCTTTGCCTGTTTGTTTGTTAATAAGACAACACCAAAATTAGACAAATATAATATTTTTGAAGCGTTAAACACTCAAAGCTGGAACTGGATGGACAAATCTGTCACTTCTGGTTTCTTTGACGTTGTGATTTTAAAAATCTCTACTTTTTATGTCAAATACATCAAAATTTGTAATTTGTGTAATATTTAAATCAAAAACATAGTTTTTTATCTGTTCACAGTCTACATCAAAAGTGTCTTTCCTAAATGTCTGAAAGCTGTATCAAAAATAGGATGTGTGCATGGAACTGCTGGTCTATTGTTACCCTGATTTCTGGGGGTCCCAAGGACACCTAAATGCACTCCAACTATTACTAAGTTGGGGGAATTAGCAAGAAGCACAAGCCAGCAATACGAGAGGCAGAGTAACGTAGCGAGATCTTTAACCCTATGTTTATGGGATCGAGCCACGACAAGAACTAGGTAAGTTGTTCAATTAAAAGATTTTATTAAACTTTCCTTAATTAAGCAAACAACGATACACGCACTCATTCAAGAAGTATAGAAGTAGAAAGTGAGGAAATTTGATAGGGGTTTTCAGAGGGTTTCTGGGGTGATACTCCACCTGATCCTGCAGTCCAGTAAAAGAGAAGATAGAGATCGAGGCTTGGGTTTGTGGTTTCCCAGCACGTGGAGGCTGAGGGGAGGCTCGCTAAACAGAGCAGCAGCAGTTCGGGATGCAAGGCACGAGCGTTCTGACAAGGAGCTCAAACTTCAGGTTTTTATAGGGAAGATTGTACCTGGAGGCTGGCCCTCTCCCGAAGAGAACAATAGGGTTTTTAGTGGAGACAAAGCCTCCAAAAGGTCAAAATCAGAATTGATGAGATTTAGCCAGCATTGCCAATTGTTAGAACAGTATGCAGATGAGGAGCGCTTAGCGTTTGTATAGAGCAAGCAGTTTGGGAATGAGAGCCCTTGCATTTGCTTAATGGTTGGCTGTGTCTGGAGGGCACTACCGACTGTGCGACAGATAGTCGTTTACTGGCCTAGACCTAGCATGCATAATTAAGGCCATGTGGCCGTGCCTGCCTACACAGGCTCTCCGTGACCCTTTCAGACACGTGGAGTTCATCTTATGGAGTGCCACGTGGAAATATTAACCATAAACCATATGAAATTGGAGATTTCGGACTGGGGCCAGATAACCGCAGTAACACTATATTTGCACTGTCTGAATTTAGCAAAAGAAAATTGTTGGATTAGACTGATGAGACCTTATGGCAAATGGAACACAGTTTGTCAAGCTAGATTCCTTATTTTCCTACAATGTTCACTTCCTCCCTCCCCTAGCAATTTCTCACTTCCTCATGCTTTGTTTCTTGGGGATATCTGGAGGTCTGTTTTCTTGTTTTTTGTTTCGTTAACAAACATATTTGCTCTTCTTCCAGAGTCATTGCTTCTATACACATTACATCACATTTGCTAGTTCTGGAAATGCAGCTTAATGGGCCGAGGAGTGGTTCCAGTTTGCTAATACCTGCAGCTGTTTGGGGCCATTGAGTTTAATGGAATTTGGATCTGTTCCGAAGAGTGTGTTAAACTGGAAAGGGGAAAAAAACTTCCCCAAAAGAAGCAAATGTGACTCTCCCACCTATTTGTGGGCTCACTGTGTGGAAAGAGAACTCTTTAAAGCAGGGGTGGGCAGTGGGCAGCTTTGGGGCCCATGTGGCCTCCACTGCTGTTTGTGCATTCTTTGACCTGTACCCCTTGTTGTCACTGGACTGTCCTTTTTCTGGAAAAAGGGTGAATGATTTCTTCTGGAAGTCCTCAGAAGCAGTGATTCACTTTTTAAACAGGTTGCAGAAACTGTTTAACATCTAAAAATTATCTGCTTTTCAAAATAGTAAGTGGACTTGGGAGCATTTTCCCCCTTTTGGGTGGGCACTTTTTTAAAAATTCTGGCAATCTGTGTGGTTCTCAAGAGCCAAAAATTGGGCCCCAGACTGGCAAAAGGTACCGGTAGCTTGTATGTTAAATATATTCTGTTTAAAGCAGTGGTTCTCAACCTTCCTAATGCTGCGACCCTTTAATACAATTCCTCATGTTGTGGTGACCCCCAAACATAAAATTATTTTCGTTGCTACTTCATAACTGTAATTTTGCTACTGTTATGAATCATAATGTAAATATCTGATATACAGGATGTATTTTCATTGTTAGAAATTGAACATAATTAAAGCATAGTGATTAATCACAAAAACAATATGTAATTATATATTGTGAAATATTTATTTCTAATTACAAATAAATGAAATTTTGTCTTGAAGCATGGTGTAGCATGGGTAACAGTCTTAATATAACAACAGTAAAATACATTGCTACATTTTGCGACAATATGCGTAAAAAGCCAACGTCAGTGCAAAGGTTGAGATTGCTTCTTTCTCACCAGCATCCTTTAGGAAAAATACAAAACAATGCAATGGCAACATTTCTCATGGGCTTCTTCTCTTGTCTTCTGAGAAGTGCAATTATCATAGGCCATGCTACCTTTCTCAGGCTTGAAAAAACATATGGTAGTTCCTAAAGATTCAGAGGCCAACTTCTTGCTTCAGATAAGGAAGTGTACAGAAAATATAATTGTTTTAATTCTGCTACATCTAAAACAGTGTCACAGTGTTTTACTGTTATGATTTCCATGTACTGTAGTTTTAATATAGTATTTTATCTCACTTCTTTCCTTTCTAGAATTCTTATTCTGTCCTGTGTTTTCAGTACTATTACAAACATGGCTGGAAATCTCTTACAACGTTTACTTTTACAAAAAGACAAATAAATGTAAAATACATATTGCTTCAATAATAAACAAAAAAGAAATAGTGACAAGATGACATTTTCATGTGTCCTGTATGCATATTTTTCACATGTCTTGCAGAAATTCAACAAAGGTTCCACAATGCCAAACCAAATGGGTTGGATCCAGACACCTGCAAGTGGAATTCCAGTCAAAAAGACTGCTCATTGAAGGGGGATGTTAAAGAGATCACTTTTACTGATTTCTTCTTCCCATCACAGCTGTGTCATCTGCTCTACAGCACTCTATAAAGCAGGCTGTAAAGTAGTGCAAAAGGAAGGAAAAATCAGTGTAAATTGCAACCCCTTATTCCTTCTTTCATCAGTTTTTTTTCCACAAACAAAAGGAATCTCTTCAAATAGAACAAGAATTCTGGTTCAAAGCCAATATACGAGTCAGTCTGCCCATTAATACACAATGCAAGCGTATTACGGCCGGAGACGAGACGGGAGGAGGTAGCTGAGGAGGGGTCGGGGGTTGGCGGACCGGTTGCCCTCACCCACCTGCCCTCTCCCCTTCGCCTGCTCCTCACCGGCCCCCCCTCTCTTCATGGGCCTCCGCCAGCCGCCAAGGCCCGGTCCTCTCCTGCCACCTCCTTCCCGGAACGGCAGGGACGGCAACGCATCCTGCCTCGCCCCCCAGCCCCTTGAGCGGTCACTCCCGGGTGCGGACAGCGGCCATGGCTGCATTGGCTGCAGGGCTGGGGCGCTTCCCGAGCGGGTGCGCGCAGGTGCTGCGAGAGGGGCCCCATGGGCCACGGTGGCCCCTTCCCCTCCTGCAGGGAAATGAGCCGCGGTTCCACCCGGCCTCCCTGTCGCTGCGCTGCTCCCCCTGGGGGTTGCTCCTGCGACGGCAGGCCCCGCGTCCGGTGCCGTGCCTGGCCTTCCCTGCGTGCCGGACCGGACAGAGGTGTCGGTGTGGTTCACCCCCAGCTTGTACTCGACCACAGCCAGCCACACGGCGCACAGGCGCTCCTCCTCGCCACTGCCACCACCGTGGCCGTCGCCTCCATCTTCGCCCGCACTCGGGGTGCCTTCAACCTCTCCCGCCTCCTCGGAGCCCAGCAGCTGCTTAACACCTCGAGCAGCTCCTGGGTGCTATACTTGGAGCGATAGGGCTCGGTCTCCGCGTCCTTCTTGGACTCCACGTACGAGAGGTTGAGGGCGCTGCGGAACTTCTCACAGATGGAAGCCTACTCCGAGGGTGCCGCCATTTCTTCCATCGCTCGCTTGGTGGCCTTTCTCTCAGTGGGCTTTAATGGCGCCCACTCTCGCCTCTCCCGTCGGCTAGTCTGCATGTGCAGACAGAGAGTGTGAGAGGGAATGGGCTCCCAGCTCCCGCTGCCATGACTTTCTTCCCTTAGTTAAAATGGGGGCGAGATGGTTCGGGAGCATCAGAAGCTCAACCTGAGAAGGGCTTGAAACGAAGACAGAAAGGACATGGTCCCCCAGAATGTTCTTAAAAGTCATTTTCCACCATTCTGGTGCCTAAAGCTAGTGGGAATTACTGTATAGTCCAACAGCAAGCTCTAGACTAGGTGTCTCGGTTCCTAAGACCATCAGAAATATGTGTTTTCCGATGGTCTTAGGCAACCCCTGTGAAAGGGTCGTTCGACCCCCAAAGGGGTCGCAACCCACAGGTTGAGAACCGCTGGTTTAAAGTGTTTTTGTTCTCAAAACTGATATTCTAAACATGGTTGTATTTAATTATAGTATTGATCAGTGGCAGATTTAATCATACAAATGTTAACCGAAGCAATGCTGGTTCATGAAAAAAGATCCTAAATCTCTAACTAGACAATAGTTTTATTAGGAACAACCCAAATTTCACTTAATGGTAAGCCAAACAAGCGTTTGAGTTTTCCAGAACTCTTCATGAGTTTGGATACGTTAAGCAAAAAGCAAGAAAGGGAAGAGATCTAGCTTAGTAATATTATGTATTAGTTATACAGTTATCCTTTCACATTCTCAGAGGTTAGGGTTGCAGAATCCTCATGAAAGTGGAAAAACCATGCATATCTATAGGCATTTGAATCCATTTGAATCTGCAGTAAGGAGCACATCAGCTGCCCAGTTCTGTGTTTGAGGTGGTGGATTTCCTTTGCAAGGCAGAAGGAGGTGTCTGGTGAGGCCTGCAACAACCTCTACTGTTGCCCTGTGCCATTTTTAATACGGACTTACATGCCTTCCCTCATGTTTACAGTCTCTCTCAGTCTCACAAGGCTTGCAGAGAGCCTGTGAATATGAGGTGAGACTTATAAGTCCCTATTAAAAATGGCATAGGGCAGCAATGGAGGCAGTGGTAAATAATCTGCAAATAATCAAACTGGTGAATATTAAACCCATGGATGTGGAGGGCCAACTGTATTTATAACCTTCTGTTCATTCAGTCAGCTCAAGGTGATGTGCGTGGCTTTCCTTCTCCCTATTCTTTCCTCACTACAACCCTGTGAGGTGGATTAGCCTGAGGCCATTTCCACACTAGACCGTTATAGCGCTATCATTCCACTTTCAACATCCTATGGAACCCTGGGGTTTGCAGTTCAGGGAGGGGCCGGCTGGCCCCTCCTTGAACTGCAAACCCCAGGGTTCCATAGGATGTTGAAAGTGGAATGATAGCGCTATAACGGTCTAGTGCGGAAATGGCCTGAGAGTCTATCTAAGCCAAGATCATCCAGTAAGTTTCATGGCTTAATGTTTGCTACTGGTGTTATAAAACTTAACCCATGAAGTATATTTTCTTTCTCTGATTTCTTCTAGGCTGCTTGGCTGGGGCTGAATATTTTCCTGTTTACCATCTACTTCCTGACATTTGACAAAGATGTAAAATACTATTATACCAGGCAAATCCTTGGGGTGAGGACCATCATAAGTGAAAACCTCTGCTATTTTAAATAATAACTATTAATAGCTATAACAGCTATTAATAACAACTATTGATAGTTTTTACAATATTATTTTTAGTGTAAAAATTTTACCTCTACTCCTAAAATGTAATTTTGGAGGTCAATTAAGGGCCTTTTTTTGTGTTTTTAAATTTAAAATAAAAATAAAAGTAAATAAAATAATGCCTTAGTAAAGTACTACTTGTTATTCTTCATGTAACAAATAACACTCTCTGGTCCAATAACAACAACAACAACAACAACAATAATAATATTCTTTCTTTGTGAGTAATGTCTACTTCGAAGTCCACACTCACTGATAGGATTAAATTGTGCTTATTTATATGTCAATGTAACATAGAAATGTAGCTTCTTTACCATTGATAATGGGATAATTATAGGGATCTTGGAAGGATTGCTGAGATAGTAATTATATTTGATATCAAGATAAAGGTCCTCTCCTCCCACTGGAGAAGTATGTATTGAGAGGATATGACTGGGAGTGGGAGTAGGGAGTCTTCCTCTTAATCATAGTTTGTCATGTTGCCTAGACCAGCAAACTATCATTAGCATTAACCACGGTTAGTTTAAACAAGCTAACTTTTTTTTTATAATCTTTATTGAATTTATCTGCACATAAGATACTTTCCTTGTGACATACAACTGTCTTCTTCATATTCACTCCATTACAAAATAGACAACATTACAAATATATTGAAGCTGCATCGTTTAAAAGAATAATAGTTAAAATTGGCCATAGTTCCAGGCCCAGATGACACTGCAAACTGGGGTGAGTTAAAATTGAAACTTTCCAAACTCTTGCTGATGGCCACACAGGAAGCAGCTTTGTGTGTGCTCATAATCCTGAGGCTTACTATGGCCTATTTTTGCTTGTTTACATTCCAGCAATGGGCAAGATGGAGGGGACAGAGGACTGGGCCCTGGAGAGAGTAGGCAGGGCCAAAGTGTGTTTGGGTGAGATGGAATTTTTACTAAAGTGGACATTTCCCCACCAAACAAACAAACCACCTCAACAGGCATAAAGCCCATAGCTCAGTCGTGTGCATGTCTACTTAGAACTTAGGCCATTTCTGCACGAGACTGTTCTAGGGATATTATTCCACTTTCAGCATCCTATGGAACCCTCAAAGGCCTCTCCCTAAATTGCAAACCCCAGGATTCCATAGGATGTTGAAAGTGGAATAATAGCACTAGAACGGTCCAGTGTGGAAATGGTCTTAGTCCTGGTGGAATAGCTTCTTGGCTTGCATAGCATAGCTCAGTCCAGGGCTTGTCTGCCCAGGGCAATAGTTTTTCATGCATGCAAAGATTAGGAAAAATTACATGGTAGAAAAATATAGGTTTGCCTGGCTGACTGTAATGCCTTCCACATTCTCTGTGTTTACAGTCCGCACTTGCTTGGGCCCGTGCTTCAGCTAAGTGCCTCAACTTCAACAGCATGCTGATCCTGATGCCTGTTTGCCGGAACCTGCTGTCTTTCTTGAGAGGCACCTGCCTGGTAAGCAATAAACCTAATCATGACCAACTACGTAACCCAAATTTTCTCAGTGAGGAAATGGCTCTGATTTTGGGATAATGGCAGGCAGCATCAACACGGCAACTCATTTCTAAACAGCAGCCTTATAAACTGTAATAGGACAGTGTGGCCGTGAGTTTTGGACCATTTGGAAAGGTGAAAAAAATTACACACTTTCAGAATAAGTAATAAATAGGTCAAGGAAAAGGCAGTTGGCTGGATGCTAACATTTGCCTAGTAGCTACTATCTAAGTTGTAATCCCAGAAGTCCTTGTCTTGTGTTTGCTAAATATTAAAGGGACCACCTATATTCTAAAAATCACTCTTTCCTTTACAATTAGGTTTACCAGGTTGGATATGGGACAGGGTTCCTTTTCTATAGCTGGGCTCACAGTACGGCTGGACGCTTCTCCTGTCCACCTCTCTCCAGTGGCCAGTAAATGACCAGATTGTGGGAAGGGGATATGGCAGCTGAAAGGTGATTTTGGAAGGTGTAAGGGAGGAGATGGGTAAGTCTGCTTGGTGGAGCTTTATACTACATTTTTCTGCTCCTGAATCTGTTAACTATTAAAGATACAAGACCTCTACCCTGTATCCAGCCTGGCAACCCTATTTATAATGGCAATTTCTGTACTATGCTGTTATAGCACTATTATTCCACCTTCAACATCCTGTGGAATTCTGGGGTTTATAGTTTCCTGAGGCCCAAGAGCTCTTTAGCTGAGAATTCTAAATGTCCCTCCTTAAACTGGAAACCCCAGGATTCCCTAGGATGTTGAAAGTAGAATAATCGCATTATAGCAGTGTAGTGTGGAAAGGGCCAATATTTTTATATTTCTCAGGCACTCTCCTAATGCAGGCCCTAAAAAGGACATAATCTGAATTTTTAGCTATTGCAGAGCAAAGCTTGCTTTCTCCTTGCTTAAGCTTTGGAATGTGCTAGCTATAGCAAGTGATAAGACATGAGAATGTTGTTTTATGAGCAAGCCAAGGTTGCTGGGACCAGATGTCTTGACAGATGAGAACATCATGCCATTGTGCTGAAAACATTTATGTTTGTTTAAGCACTTAGACTGCTTGTCTCTTGGAATTTTCTCTGGGAAGCTTTCTGACTATGAAACAATTGTTTTAGGTTTAGCACATGCATGCTTAAGAATGCCTGCCTTGCCATTTTTTGAACCTATGTAGTCTGTGAGCCATCAATAAAGCCTTGTCCATCTTGCCTTCCTGCAGTGCAGATGGCTCAAAGGAGAGGGTGGTCCCTTTGATCCAAGTGTTTGCGTTGTTCCTTTCTGATTGATTTAGGACTTATCCTGCAGTTCTACATCTTCTTGAGACTGTGGCAGAGCTGAAATTTCAGTTTTGCTCAACACTAATATTGCAAATAGATTCCAGACAAGGCCTACAAGGGAGAATTTAACATGTGAAATTTCCCATGTTCTCTCACAGTACTGATGGGAAAATCAGCTCTTTACTTCTCTTATATTTCTTCTTTCTGTCGGATTGTTAAAAGGGCAATAGGAAGACTGTTTCTCTTAAGGTCAGCAACATATAGCATAGAATGCATAGTCTGTTAGGGAGAAACTAGCTGTCTCCTGCATCATGTAATTGAGCTCCTGTGCCATTTTTTAAAATGAAAAGCTGCTTGGAGAAAGGAAGTTTTGCTTAACCCTCTTGCCATCTTGTCTGCTCCAAATGGATTCCCAGTAGCTTTCCCGCCATAGCCTCTCACAGTGATGTTCACCTACTTTCCCTGACCACTGCTGCACTTTGAATTCCATCTTCTTGAAGAAGTTCTGTGTCAGTGTCACGTGATCTGTGTATAACATAGAGTTAGGCCATTTTCATGCAACGTCACTGTCCCACTGAGGATGCATTGCTGCTGGTCTGCAAGTTGTGCTTTTGCACAATGTCATTATGGTCCTGCTGCCAACACATCCCCACCCATCGTGATCGCAGGATATTCCATTAACGGGAAAAATCCGGTAATTGCCTTCGATCTCATAATGCTCCCATCATTGGCGGCTGTGCAGAATGAGAGAAAGTGCAGTTTAGGTGCTTCCGTCCCCAGTGCAACATGGGAAGTGGCTGGCTGCACTGCGGAAGGAAGGCATGTGTTGCTTGCGCTACCCTTCCACAGGCAGCTGGCTGGGTACAGAGGGGAGTGTTCAGGTCACACTTCCATCCTGGCAGTGGCACTGCTGGAATCATGACGAGATGATGACGGAGAAGGGAACTCTAGGTGGATAGGCTAATTCAGCTAATTCCTAAATGCCTGTCTGCCAAAATAATATGAATTTCATGGCTAAAGGGGTGGGGCTTCCACATCTCAGAGTTCTTGGCCTTGAGTTTCAGTGCCTGGACCCTCTTCTCCCATTTTCAAGGTGAATAAATTTCAGGATGAGAAGTCTACTTTGAAAACTCTCCCCATCTCTCTGTGCATTCCATATTTGTTAGACTTTTTTTCCATCTTTTTTATTTGAATGGCATTACTGTGCAACTGTGGTTGATACTTAATGTATTATGCTTAATGATGTCACCAGCACTGCTTTTATAACATCACCATCCCCTGTGACATCGTAAGATGTGATCCTTAAGTCTCAGATTCTGGCTCTGAAATGTAAGGGCTTCAAATAGTCCTGACCTTGCAACCCTACAGAGGGATTCTCTTTTTTAGTAGGCAGTGAGTATGTGGAAAAGTGGGGGTGCCTAATTCCTATGCCATCTAACAGCTATCCATATCTGGGCTTTTCCTTGTGTTTTAGAATCCAATTATGGCAACATAAGGATGGTCATTATATTCTGTGTAAATTATAGCAATTATTTGCACCTATATATGTACATTCACATTTTTTCTTTGCAACCCAACATCCTCTTTTGTGTGTGTGTGTGTGTGTGTGTGTGTGATGTATTTCCTGGGGGGAGGGGTGATGTGTAAATTTGATGAATAAGAATTAAACATTATGAGCCAAACAACATGCTTAAAATAATTAAAAACTACTACAGGTAAAAGTATTAATGAAGGAAAATTAGCACCATCTTTCTCCTATCTGGATTCTTTTGCCCATTCACTTTCTTATGTGGGAATCATGGGGCTTGGGATTTCTATGTTTCCTTTGGAATCTGGGGCACTGTGCAATTATAATGCTATGATTCCACTTTAACTGCCATGGCTCCATCTAATGGAATCCTGGGACCCAGTTTGGGGACCCATATTTAGAAGTCTTAGCCAGAGAGCCTTCGTGCCTCACCAAATGACACATCCCACCAGGATCCCATATGATGGAGCCATGGCAGTGTGAGCCTGGGATGTCACCATGTGATACTGGAGATGTAGATTCCTGCCTGTTATGATGTATATTCCAGCCTGTTATTAATTTTAGCTGTTAATTAATCTTTGCTGCCACCACCCATTGAATTCTGGACATTTGGACAGCACAGTGGGACTCTGTCCATTACATTTCAAACCCTAAGCTTAAGGATCTCCCTTTTTCCCCAGTCTATCTAGCGTTGGCGTGGGAAGGAGAGAAACAGGGTTCTTACAGAAAGTATTTATTCAAGGCATGCAAATGAACAAGACAATACACACATGGGAGGCTCCCCCTCCCAGGCACGCTTAGTTACAAGTAGTTACAAAAAGAACAGATATGAAAGCACAGATACATTCTTTAGATCAGCCAGCTCCAAAATAACAGAAAAGTCCCTAACGCGACTAGATAACTAGTTCTAGTACTCACAGATGTTCATAGCTTAGATGTTCTACGAGGAAGACACCAGGAGGCGCGGCCTACGGCCTGCAGCCTGCTACTGGCAGTTCCTTTGTTGTTTCTTTGTTGTCCCTTTGTTCTCTCTCGGCCACATGGCCTCTAAGAAGCTTTATAACTTCTCCTTGGAAGCATCTCAAAGCACCCTCAAGATGCTCACCTCTTACCTTTTGATTGGTCAGTTCTCACCCACATGACCTATGATGCTGACCCACACTAAAATGTAATCTAATCCCAACACCTCATTAACTCTTAGTTTACCTGAAGAGGGAAGTGTCCCCCTTTAGCTAAGTCTAGATAATGGGAAGCTCCATTATCACAGGCAGTTAAAATGCAATCACAGTATTGTAGTTGCGTAGTGTAAAAGGGCCCTTGGTCTTCTGTCCTCTGAATTTGACAGCATAGGCTGTTGCTGACCTTGTCTTCTTTCTATTCAGTGCTGCAGGCGCACGATGAGGAAGCAACTAGATCACAACTTGACCTTTCACAAGCTGGTGGCCTATGCAATTGTCCTGTGCACGGGTAAGCTGTTCTGTGAGAATCTATATGCTTCAGCTTGGCTTTTTTGAACTCAGCTAAGAATTCAAGAGATGGACAATGATTCTTGGATTCATAAATATGTCATTGCTGGGCAGTAAAACTTCATGGCTGGTTAGTGATTTATGATGGCATAAGTCAGACTCACACCATTGCACCTTACTTTTATGGTTGTTGTCCAGGTTGGAATTCTGTTCTGACCATGTAACAACCTAACTCTCTCAAAACTCACCTTGTCAGTGGTGCGTTCCCCCAATGTGGCCATTTCCATGTTGACAGACAGATGGGGATGAGTGGGGAGGGGTGCAGCTATTTTCCTTCAGCTGGATTTCTGCAGAGAGCTGGCCAAGACTCCCAGAGCTCCCAGCAGATGCCAGTCACAGCATATCCACCTACATGAAACCAGCTGGAGGCAGCCCCATTCTTTTACCTGCTCTCTGACAACACGGAACTGACTGTGTTGGAAGGCTTTGCTGCTTACAAAGTGGCATTTTAAGGGATAGCATTGGGAGATCTAGCTACAGAGACATAGCTACGTGATAGTTATATGCTTCCTGATGCAAGGTCTATCCTTATTATTTTTTTAAAAAATCATTTTTTCAGAGGAAACAACCCGATTTAATTGACAAGTTGATATAGCTAAATTCAAATTCTCACTTAAAGTTCCTGCTGTGTTTAGGGTTTATGTTCCTCATGAACTGGGCAAGCTAATAGTACATTTTAAAGAAAACATGAGTATCCTTAAAAACATTAGAAGTACACAATCAAACGTTAGTTTTGAAAGTCAAAATATTCACTTTTCAATGTGTGCAAACAGCATCAGATCCAGTCATCACAATCTCTATCTCAGACTTATGTGGGGCTGAAAATTCTCATATAACTCCCTTTTTTCTTCAGTTTCCCTTTTCTAAATTATAGCTCAAAGCATTATATAGCCAAAGCATTATATATTAGAGAGGCAGGAAAAGTCCTGTCACTCAATTTTTGCATCTCCTGCTCCCTCAACCTTCTATTTCCCCGGTTTTTAAAAAAAATAAAAATCAACATCTGCTGGTGGAAATTTCCAGAAGTAGTGATATGGCACACTCCCATTCCCTCCAAGCCCCCAAACTGAAACTGGAAATGGTCTTCTAGTCATTTCTTGTTTGATTTTGTCCTCTTTATTTTTCACATTGAGGGCTGGTACAGCCTGTGGCAGGTGCTGTTGACAGAAAGCAGGTCCCCAAATCTACAAAAGTTGCTTCCTCTGATTTATTAGCATTTAGGCTTATATTCTGCATTTTGATAAAATATATTGAAAGTGTCTTCGATACCATGCTGTCCAGTGCCTCACTGATGAAAACCAGGGCCACTTCTGTCGGCCCCTCCCGAAACTGCAAACCCCAGGATTCCATAGGAGGTTGAAAGTGGAATCATAGTGCTATAACAGCCTAGTGTGGAAGTGGCCCAGGACTTGTGTGATCAAGCAATATCAGAGTGTAGACAAGAAGGCAAGTTATTAATAAGGAAAGAGCACACAAGCTAGAAGCTGCTTTTGCTGGAGTCTACAGGGAAAGGCAAGACTCTGCCGCCGCCTCCTCCTCTTCTCTTCCCCGCTGCTTAGTTAACGGCGTGCAGAACACTTTATAAGAAGTAAACTGAGGACCGAAGAGGAAAGTGGTAGGAGGAGAGAAAAACTGGGACATTTAAAAAAAGCATCTGAAAAAGTGGGATGACAATTAATTGGGACTATCCCTTTCAAACTTGGACAGTTAGAAAGCATGGAGTATCTGGGAGTTTGCCCAAAGGTCTTCTCCAGACTGCTACCTGTTGGTCAAGCAAGGCTTAAAGGCAGCCAATAGACTTTATTTTCAAACTGGTTATTAGAACAAAAGAATGGCCCCACCTGAGTCCTTTTGCTAGAGACAGAACAACTGCAGTCAGACAGCTCAGAGCTGCCCTATTTCTCTTCCAGCCATTCACATCATTGCTCACCTGTGCAACTTTGAGTGGTACAATGATGCTCGGCAAGCGACTGACAGAAGCTTGCCTTTGATCCTGTCTCACTTGCACCAGGATGATGGACTGTGGCTGAACCCCATCCATTCCAACACCACGGTGAGGACCTTTGTAGGGAAGCAGCACTTGGCTTTTAAAACAGAGGGGAACAACTTGTGACCATCCAGATATTTTTGACTGTGACTCTCAGTATTCTTCAGTATCTCTCAGCATTTGCTACCGTGTCCTATGGCAAAACTCCTTAGATGGTGGCTTAAAAAACTCAAATGAAGGAGTACAGAATGTATAATCCTCAGTTGATCTTGGACTGTAACTCCCAGTACCCACTATTAGCTAAGCCAGCTAGAGTTGATAGGTGTTGCAGTCTAATGTCTAAAGAACTACAGGTTACCTACCCTCAGCCAACAAGTAGCCTTCCAGATGTTGTCAGACTGCAACTCAAAAACCTTTTGCCGAAGTCAGAATAGTCATTGGTGAGGGAGGATGGGTGCTGCAGTCCAACATAATCTGCAGAGTTAGGAGTTCTGGACTTGCTTTTTTCGTTTTGCAAGCCAGCCTTAAGGGATGGCAGTGGTTCCAGCCCAGGTTTCCTCATTGAAGTCCAACTGTTCTGTCTGCTATACATTAATGCTGTCCCATTAATGTTGTTCTTGTGTGATGCAAATCATTCCGGCCATTTTACACATACATAAATGGACCTAATCCTTCCTATGCAGAGACCTGGTTTATTTTTTGAGTGCTGATGAAGTACAAAATAGACATTTTTTCTGTCAGCAACACAAATCTGACAACATGTGGCTGTGACAGGTTAGTAAGTGACTTACAGGATTCATTGGCACAGCTTAGGTGCTTAAAAAAGGATTAGACAAATCCATAAAAATAAATGATTCTTTTGTGCTACAAAGTGATTTACAACAAAATGTTGCAGCATGGATTTCCCATGCTCAAGGTATATTATTCTGTCCACACTACTACCTAGTATCCCTTCCTAGAATCAGTTTTGGAAACGTACAATCTGGCATTTAGAGAACTGAACTCACAAGAGGTAGGCAACATGATGTCCTCCAGATGTTTTAGCCTAGAACTCCCATAAGCCCCAGCCAATATGGCTCGTGGTCAAGGATTATGAGAATTATAGTCTAAAATGTGTAGGAACTACGTTGCTGGTCCTTGTATATATGATAGCTAAATGAAACTTGTGTGTCCAGAGATGCTGTGTACATTTGACTACCAATGCATTGTTGCTATTTCCAGCTCCACCAGGAGCAGGTCATTTGTAAATCTAATGGCTGTTAGCTATTGTTTCTGAGAAAATCCTCCCCTGCTTTTCCCTTCCTACTCAGAGGATTGCAGCTTATCTCAGGGAGAACAGACGATACGATTGCCCCGCTAATCAAAAAGTGGATTAAAATCTCAATTTTTTCTACTACTTAAGTTGGAATGATGATATTTCTTAATAAGAGGGGAGATGTTTATATTCATTACTATTTAGAAAGCTCATAGGTTTGTATAATTAAATACTCATATTTTAAGATCATATAAGACTTCCCTGATATTTTATATTAGGGGGGAAGAAGGGGAAAATTGTATTTTTTCTAATAATAGTAATGTGTGGTTAATGATGATTTTGATATAAGGGAATAAGATGTTAAGATAACTAAAAGTGAAATCTATTTACTTATTGTAATAATTGTTATTATTAGAACTATAGTTACCATCTTTAAACTTTTCAGTTTTTTAAATAAATTTTCCTTTTTTAAATATAGAAAGGAGGCATTGTTATTAAGTAAAGCTGAAACTTCATCAGAGAGGGAAGTCTTAGGCCATTTCCGCACTACACTATTATAGCGCTATTATTCCACTTTCAACATCCTGTGGAATTCTGGGGTTTGTAGTTTACTGAGCCTGAAGAACTCTTGGCTGAGAATTCTAAATACCCCTCCCTAAACTGCAAACCCCAGAAGTCCATAGGATGGTGAAAGTGGAATAAGAGCACTATAACAGTGTAGTGTGGAAATGGCCTTAATTTTTGTTTTGTTGGAACTGTAGGGTTTTTGTTGTTGTTATAATATTGTATCAGTAATTTGTTTTGCATGGTTTTCTGTTTTTTCCCTTTTTCTCTTTCCCAGGCGTTTCCTTTTTTTCTTTTGTTTTATCATAAGTTGTATATATTGTATTCTGTATATAATGTATAGATATGGTTTGAGTGTTGGTTGCTTTGTTTTTTAATTGTTACTTGTTTAGTGCTTCTCTTTTTAACGTTTGTAAGCAGTTGACAAAAATAAATATTTTTTTTAAAAAGTCCTTGGGCTTTAAACCTGCAAGGCTTGCTCCACTCCAACCCTGCATCTGGATGGCCCCTGCTGGAAATACAGTGCTGTAATATAGGGTCCTTTACTCTGAACTAGCAGGATAGTTCTTCCTTCTTGTAAATGAAGGCTAATTTTGAGACTATGGCCATTTCCGCACTAGCCTGTTATAGCGTTATGATTCCACTTTCAACATCCTCTGGAATCCTGGGGTTTGCAGTTTCGGGAGGAGCCAGCCGGCCCCTCCTGAAACTGCAAACCCCAGGATTCCGGACGATGTTGAAAGTGGAATCATGGCGCCGTAACAGGCTAGTGTGGAAATGGCCTATGTTATAGTAAATCTGCTTCAAATTTGCTTGTAAATGTATAACGTCTGGAGCTTTACAGAGCATCTTTCCCCTGCAGACCCCTTTGTACGTGACATTTACCACCATACCTGGCCTAACAGGGGTGATCATCACTTTGGCGCTCATCCTTATGGCCACCTCTTCAGTGGAGTTCATCCGCAGGAGCTACTTCGAAGTCTTCTGGTACCTCCACCATCTCTTCGTCATCTACTTTGCAGGCCTTGTCATCCATGGCATCGCGTAAGGCACTCCTCCTTCGTTTGAACTGTGGGAAGGGCCAGCCCAAAGACTCGCCTTTTCTTAGTCATCTGCTCTTGACAGTGGCAGGAGGGATTTATCTCTTGGGCCATTTCCGCACTAGACTCTTATAGTGCCACTATTCCACTTTCAACATCCTATGGAATCCTGGGGTTTGCAGTTTAGAGAAAGGCATTTAGAGTTCTCAGCCAGAGAGTAATTTAGTCTCAGTAAACTACAAACTCCAGAATTCCACAGGATGTTGAAAGTGCAATAATAGCACTATAATGGTCTAGTGCGGAAATGGCCTTGGCTGCCACGGGGAACTTAGAAAACTGTAGCTGTTAATGCGATCCTTTCTTGTCCCCTTTCTGTTGTGCAAGCTGAGTCAGAATTCCCTCAGTAACATGCAGAAACCCCATGACATTACTCTGAAAAGTGTTGAATTACAACCTTGGTTGTTATAGGTAGAAAGTAACACCTTTCCAGCTTGTTATTGCAGAAACCATCTTACAGGGAGCACATTACTTTCATATTCTGGTGAGGAATTCAGCTAAAATCATAGGGAGCCCAGAGGCCTGTGGGAACTGGCATATCTCATTGTTCCAGAGAAGTCAACTGTCCCGGCCCTTTGACCCTTTGACTTCTGTCTTCATTACACCCCTGTCTGCCCTGTATGACTACTATTTATTCTTAGCTGAGGAGGTTTCCTTCACTTTAGTTTATTCTGAACAGGGCTACAACTGAAATGGCTCTTTTCCTTTCTCAGAGGACTTGTTCGAGGGCAGACAGCAGAAAGTCTGAAGGAGAATGATCCTGAACAGTGTGCACAGATCCCTACCGAGTGGGGTACGAACAGCAGCCATGACCATTGTGAAGTACCTGAGTTTGCAAGTCTTCCTGCTGAGGTAAGAACTTGAGTTCTTTGTGCAATTGACATCGGCTAAAACAAGCACTTCTGTGCTCATGTGTGTGAAAGAGAGAGGGAGAGAGAAAAAGGAAAGACAGATGGCCTTTCTGCACTACACTATTATAGTGCTATTATTCCACTTTTAACATCCTGTGGAATTCTGGGGTTTGTAGTTTTCTAAGGTCAAAGAGCTGTCTGGCTGAGAAGTCTAAATGCCCCTCCCTAAACTGCAAACCCTGGGATTCCATAGGATGTTGAAATGGAATAATAGCACTATAACAGTATAGTGTAGAAAGGCCCAGAGAGAGAGAAATGTATATATAAAAATTTTAGTTTTCTCTTTCTCCATTTTGCATGCAGAAAAGCATGGACAAATTTTTTGCATGCACAGAAGGAGCCTAAAATATATTGTCAGACAGCACTAGTGCAGTTTGTTACCCATTTCATATGGACTGTGTGGGGATGTCTTGAAAGCTACCTGTAGGGTGGCAAATGACAAAATGTGACTTTGGCAGCCAAAAGGAGTAGCTGAGCCTTTGAAAAGCAGCTTTGTGCCCGCTGAGGACTCATGGAGTTTTGTAGCTTGGATTGCTTTTCATTTGTAGCTCTGTTACCTCACTGCCTACTGCAGCTGTAGTCACCCTTCTTGGCTTGTACCTGAGTAGATTGTGAGAGGGGCTTTGCAGTCTTTCCTTCCATGGGAAGCTGACTTTTCCATACTCTGGACATCCTTCTGCTTGGGGAAAGGAAATCTGAAAACACACTATTCAGATTACAGGGAAAACGAATCCAAATGGTTTCCCTTTAGAGATGGAAATGAAAGTCTGTACAACGTTTGAAAGCTGGTAAAATAATCCTGCTCAAAATTTTAAACATAAGAATGTTCATTTAAATTTTTTAATGAAACCTTCTGACTTACATTTCTTAATTCAAAAAATCACACTTTTTATTACAAAATATAACTTTCAGGAATACTTTTAAAAATTAACATTTCAATCATATTAATTATTTTAGGATATGGGTGGAGAATATGTGGTCTTCTATACGTAGTTGGACTACAACTCCCATTAGCTGAGTGATGATGGAAGTTGCAGTCGCACAACATCCAGACTGAAAGCTGCTCACTCCAGTTTTAGAGTTCAGATATTAGGGATCAATGTATCCATGTTTATTTAGGAAAACACCTGGATCTGAAAGTATGAATAATAACCAGGATTCCCAAAAAGAAAAAATTATATATTTGAATTTTTCTTTTTTAAATTCATATTTATTAATTTTGCTACAGACAAATTAATTCACAATAGGATAACATTCAGAGAGAAAAAAAAAGAAGAGAAAAAGAAAAGAATATACATAAGCAATGTATCTGTATTGCTAAAGCTTAAGCTAAACTAAACTAAAACTATGACACATTACTAAAATACTAATCTAACTAATCACTAACTTGACTAATCACTAAGATGCAAAAGAACTCTGACTTCCCCAAAACTGTAATGAAGAAGGAAACACAATTAATAGAAAATGTGTTATTATATCACTACAGATCTAAATAAAGTAACTTACTAGAGTTGCTAATAACCATAACAGCCTATTACATCTTTAGATTTCCTGTTGGTCAAAATAAAATTAAAAATAAAAATCCATTAAATAATTTCCAGTCTTTCAGGAAATCTTCAGTTGGTTTATCTTTTAAAATCCACATCAGTTTGACAACTTGGTCAAAGTCTGCAACCTGAACAATCCATTATTCTGTTATTGGTACTTCAGTCAGTTTCTAACTTTGAGCAAACAACATTCTTTCAGCTGTTATCATGTATTAAAGAAATAATCCATATTTACTGTCCAATTCTTTATCAATAATTCTGAACTAGAACATTTCTGGTGACATTGCAAAATCTGCCTTTAAAACTTTCTGAATTAAGTATAAATCATAGACCAATAACTGTCCACCTTCTTGCAAGTGCACTACATATGAAAGGAGCCTTAGGCCCTTTCCACATGTGGGCGGGGAAACGGGGAAAGCCACGCTAAAATGTGGGCTTACCTCGTTCTGTCGCCGCACGGAGGAGAGCATTTCGCTGCTCTACACGCAGCAGCGTCCCACAGCGTCCTCAGCGCCCGGCAGTGCCCAAAATGGCAGATTTTGACTGGCGGAGCCTCTCCACCAATCGGAGAAGCCCGCCAGCCGGAAATCCCGCCCCCTGCCCGATCTGCAGGGACGCCCTTTCGCGCGTCCGTAAATCCATACGGGCGCCGCAACGGGGCTGCACGGGCCTGGATGCCCCGTGCCTTTGAAAAACCACATAAAATGTGGTTTTTCAAAAGCACGCAACGCCATCACTTGCGGGCGCCCGACTGCAGATTGTGGTGTGGAATTATTCGAGAGTAATCCACCCCAATTCGCGTAACGGTGTAGACGACCTCTGTGGAGGTCGATCTACACCGTTTTTTTAACCCCATGTGGAAAGGGCCTTAGTTATCCTGACAAACCCAACAGTTATTTAAAACATTCTTAGACATTTTTGGCAACTTATTTGGAGTAAGATACCATCTATACATCATCGTGTACATATTTCCCTTTAAATTACTGAACAAAGTCAGTTTTATATCTTTAGTCCACATTTCCTCCCATTCCTCCATTTGTACATTGTGCCCCACATTTTGGGACCACCTTATCATATACTTTTTTACAAACTCATCTTCTGTTTGTGATTTCAAAAGACGTTTGTTCACTTTTATGATTAAATGATTATCCTCTCTACATAGTTCTAAGTAATAATTTTCTCCAATTTCTTTAACTAGATCTCTCATATCTTGTTTAAATCTGTCTTTGTAAATAAGGAAATCAATTAAGATTTATAACCTCTTTTAAAAGCATCTCTCTTGACTTGAGTTCCCAACTATCTTGTTTGCAATACAAGATAGTTGTATAATCATTTCCAATGTTTGACTCCTTCTTTCTTTTAAAAAGCTTCCTGCAATGAATTTATTGTATTTATTTTAAAAATAAATACAGCTGGTAATCCAACTGGGCCTGCCTGGAGATTTTCTGACTTTAGACATTTATAAAATTTTCGGTGCAATTTTAAACAGGAAAAAATGGTTAAGCATCGTCTCCCAAAATTTGTTTTAATTTTGTTGTTGTTGCACAGTATTTGGGATGGGAGCAATGTGATTTTGGAAGTAGAAAGTGTCATAAATTCCTGTATCCTGCTGACATGATCCTTCTTAACACAGATTTTTTTTCTTTAAAGTCATGGAAGTGGGTGTTGGCCCCTATAATTCTGTATGCCTTTGAGCGAGCCTTGAGGTTTTGGCGTTCCTGCCAGAAAGTGGATGTTAAAAAGGTGAGTATTGAATAGTCTCAAGTTTTCCTTACTGGTTTTAAGGTGGCTGGTTAAATTTGAGAATGAGAGAACTGCAGATTCACGTCTCCTTCAGTTGGGGTCTGAGGGACACCAGACTTTGGACTGTCAAGTCCACTGATACATCCTTTGCAAAATTGGGGATAGTTACATTTTTTAACTAGTGATTGTGGACTACAACTCCCAGAATTCTTCAGCTTTATGTAGCCAGAAGCAAGCCAGCCAAGGATCATTACCTGCTTGGGCATTCTGGGAGTTGTGATAAAAATGTTAATGTTTCCAAATTGTCTTTCTTTTGGGAGGGTGTATGTTGTAGCTGGGAAATCTGTCACCCTCCAAATGTCATTGGACCATTGCTCCCATTAGCAGGGAGCCAGCATAGCTAATGATAACATATGCTGAGAGCTGCAATCCAACAGCATCTGAAAAAATCTACCCTACTGTTTATGGGGTTTGATCCCTGAATGTTTTTTGTTTGTAGGCTATCATTCAGCCCTTGAATGTACTTGAGCTGCATATGTACAAAAAGGGATTCAGCATGGATGTGGGGCAGTATGTTTTCCTCAACTGCCCTTCCATCTCCTACCTGGAGTGGCATCCATTTACTCTCACATCTGCACCAGAGGAAGAAAACTTTTCTGTCCACATCCGGGCACAAGGTGACTGGACAGAGGCTCTGATTGATGCCTTTCAGAGGCAGAAGCCAACACCCAGGTGAGTGGACAAAGTGTCAGACTTATGCACAAGATAAGTTGACAGTGTGGGGCTTCATGTTATGAACGGCTTCTAAACAAATAAGACAAAAAAAAAGTTTCTGTTCAAACAAAACACATTTTTGGTAATACCATAGGGATTCTAAAACTTGCCATAGTTCAGGTCTTCATCTTGTCTTAATCCAGCCTTGAGTGAGGAGGATTGTTATTGTGCTGGCAGTGTGCCTTCAAGTTGTTTCCAACATACAAACAGATAGTGTCCCTAAAGTGAACCTATCACAGGGATTTCTGGAGGATGAGAGTGTGTGATTTGCCCAAGGGCACCCAGAAGTTTTCCATAGCCAAGTGGGGAATCCAGGTTGTACTCCAATGCTCAAATCAATACACTGTGCTGGCTCTGATTGAAGGAGATGCCTGGGTTTAAAGGGGAAAATGGTGTGCCAAGTTCCCTGTCACAGAGGCAGGTTGCTCAACTATTTCTCTCCCTTTTTCTTGAGTGGCTGAAAGTTGAGTAGGAACTATTTCAGAGCTAGTTTTGTTTGGAAGAGAACACCCTGGAGATTTAGGGCAGCTTTGTTTTCTAAAAACCTCCTGGTCTATAAACTTAGAAAAAAACCAGCTCAGTATTATCAGGGCAAGGAACTCTTTTTGAACCCAGTACCAAATTGCAAGGTGGGAAGGATTTCAGTGGCTGTATTCTAATAGTGGGTGGGATTAAGGGCATAGCAGGTCCAGAGGCAAACTTGATACCAGGTGGTCTCAGTTGAAAAACTTTCAAGCATGCAAAACTTTCCCAGTCTACAAAACATTTCCTGTTATATGTTAAACATTTACAGTCTACAACCCAGAGCTCCTTTCAATGCAAATCCTTTCCAGTTGTTCTGTAGCTTCTTATCTCCAATTGATGATAGGAAATAAGGGCAAAAGAATCACTGCGGGCTGGACTGGGCTCACAAGTTGGAGGTTCCCCTCCGTGCTGTATACAGATAAGCAATAGCTTTCTGAGGCTTCAGTTTTTCATACGCCTAGTCCTATGCAGAAAGTTCAGTGACTGAATCTGGGAGAGTCCAAGGAGAGGTTGTATTTTGTTTTATTTTACAACACTCACATCAACATACAGGGCATGGAAAAGACAAGCAAAATGCAGTTTTTTTCCCTTCATCTTTCAGGATCAAGGTTGATGGACCGTTTGGCACAGCTAGCGAGGATGTGTTCCAATATGAGGTGGCTATGTTGGTGGGAGCAGGAATTGGGGTGACACCCTTTGCTTCAGTGCTGAAATCTATCTGGTACAAGTTAAAGCATGCTGATCAGGCTCTCCAAACCAGAAAGGTGAAATGGGATTGCGCTGCTACTCTGAAGGGGAGGCGTAGTGGAGCTAGGGCTCGCAGGGTTAAAGCACTGGGATTTATTTATTTTTTTGACCAGCAAGATTTACGTCACCATCTGCCCTTCCCCCATTGTTGTTGTTAACTCTCGTCAAGTTGACTTCGACTTATAACAACCCTGGGGATGAGAGATCTCCGGGTCACCCACTCAAGGTTTTAATCTCAGATCTTGTGCAAGAGGTCTCTTGTTCTTCCTGTTCTGTTGTCATTTGCTATTTCTCTACATTGATTATTATAGTAGTGCTCCTTGTCCCTGTGCTCAAGTCGCTGATCAATAGCATTTCAAGGTTCTGACTCTATTTCTGTCACCTTTTACTTTTGCTTCTTGTCGGCCTCTGACTGCTTGAAGAGTTTCATCTGTCATCTGCTGAGGCTTCTCTTTCTTTTTGGCTACAGATAATGGCTACAAATAATTTTGCATTATTTCCTGACAATGCCACTGGCTTCAGTCCAGAGTTCTTCTGGCTTCCACACAGTTAGGTAAATCTATTTTTCACATCACCTTTAAATTCTAGAGAAATGTTCTTCAGGTTGTATTTTGGCACAATTGTTTTAGTGTTCTTCTTTAGCTTTACTCTAACTTTTGCTTCTCCTATCAACTCTGAGTTAAGCTGCAAACCCATCAGTGATGGTAGGGGAGGAAGGATAGATTTTCCTAACAATGACAGAATGTTGTGAGCTATCCTTGTTGTATTTTGAGGTAGTTTGATCAGTAAAGACCCATTAGCTTTAAAAAAAGACCTGATTCTAGTGGAGATGAAAACTTAGGCCATTTTGCATTACATTGTTATACTGCTATTATTCCACTTTCAACATCTTATGGAATGCTGGGGTTTGCCCTTTAGGGAGGGGCATTTAGAATTCTCAGCCAGAGAGTTCTTTGGCCTCAGTAAACTACAAACCCCAGAATTCCATAGGATATTGAAAGTGGAACAATAGCACCATAACAGCATAGGGCGGAAATGGCCTTATAATTCTTGACTGAAAAAAGATATGCCTGTGTTGCTGATACGCATATGATTTGCATGGATTCTTGGGGATGTGGTGATGGAGACTTTTATGAGCATCCCAACTTCAGAATTTGCTGCTACAACAGCCCCCTTAAATTTATTTATATAGGTATTTGCTTATCACTTCCCAGTCCACCAACTTTCTGCTTTCTTTTTAAAAGAACAGTGCAGCTGGAACACAGTTTGTTAAAGGGTGTTGTCAGTCTCTAAATTTCAGTGGCTTTGCTCTTTGTCTGCATTTATTGGTTCCCAGATCTACTTCTACTGGATCTGCCGGGAGACTGGGGCCTTTGCTTGGTTCAAAGATTTGCTGGCCAACCTGGAGCAAGAGATGGAAGGATCTGGCAAAACAAGTTTCCTCACCTACCATCTGTACCTCACAGGCTGGAACAGCAGTATGGTGAGTTGCTGAATCAGAATTTGGAAAGATCTGCCATCCAAAAATGTAATAGTTCCAACTTCTATGTTGAACAAATCCTTGAACCTTACCTCTATTGACAGAAGAGGCTGCTAATTCCTACACCTGCTCTCTATAGGGGTAGGATAAACTTTCTGAAACCTGCCTGATTCATCCTTGTAAAAATGTCAGCTTTCTTCTAGGCAATGAATTGCTTTTCATATTTTCATTTTGCTAACAACTGAAAGTTTAGGATGGAGGCCACACTCTTTCAAGTATGTTTCTTTCAAAGAAGAGTGTTGATATCATCCCTCCCCTTGCAAGGCTGTGCTCCCTGCATAAAGTAGAGCAGCATCTTCAATGGCACCATTTGGATCTTTGGAACTACATATTCCATCAGCAACAGCCATTGCAATTAGGATTACAAGGTCTGTGGTTAAAACATCTAGAGGGTGCTGCACCAAGGGAAGGCTTTACTAAGACAGTTTTTTAAAAAAGCTTTTGCATTTGCAAGAACTACATATTATACACACAAAACTGTAGCAAAAGTAGTTTGTGAAGAGGAAGAGAAATGAGGCAGGTCAACCATTTGGTTTCCTGACTGTCCTGTGATTTAAATTGCTCCCATTTTTCTCACCAGGGATGTTTCTGAAGTGCTTGCATTGTTAATAAGCACATATTTGGAACTGGATGCTGGAACAGGAGGGAAGGAGCCTGCAGAGTAGGAAGGCAGTGGTCCGGGCCATGCTTTGGCACCTCTTCTCCTCCTGCACTCCTATCATTTTCTTCTCTTCAAATTGTGCCTCTTCCTATTCCTGTTTCTTTTCTAGCCATTTAGTTTGTTCTGTGCAAGTACAGGTCTGTGGAGTGTTCACAGCATGACTTATAGCTGCTGCAAAGCAAAGCTTTCCAAGTGCTGCAAAGGGATTGAATTAACTAAATCTCTTATGAGGAAAGGTTATAATGTTTGGAGCTCTTTGGCTTTGGAAACAGGTAAGGGAAGTGTATAAAAGAGAGAAGTGTATAAAATTATGCATGGTATGGAGAAAGAAGAGGGAGGTTTTCTACTGCTCTCATAAGAATGGAACCTGGCACCATCCACTGAAGCTGGGTGGTGGGAGACTCAGGACAGATAAAAGGCAGCACTTTCACACACACTGCAGTGTAACTCACTGCCATATATATACTGGCGGATTCCAAGCTGGAGGGCTTAAAAGAGGGTTATATAAATCCACAGAGTAGAATTGTCAGTGGCTCCTATTCAGGATGGCTATATATCAATTTTAGTATAGCAGGTAATTTGCTTCTGTATTATCATTCATATTGGTGGGCCTCCCATGGGCAACCAGTTGGCATTTACAAAGGAATCCAGAAATACCTAAGTCAGGGGTGAGGAACCTTAAGCAGTCCAGAATTTTTTGGACTCTAACTCCCATACTCTCTTTATCGGCTATTGTCACACGCGAAAACATGAGCGTGAAAGGTATCCAAACTTTGCACTCAAGGCCTGCCCAGCTTGACACCTCTGTGTGTTCAGGCCTGAACAGCCCAGGAGATGTCTGAATCAAGCCAGGGCCAGGACAAACGGGTCTGCCTCAGTTCTCCCTTTCTGAGAACGCAGTCCCTTCCTCACTCTTGTCCCCCCTTGACTTCTTCCTTTCAGGACTCTCCCCCTTTACTGCCTTCCCTAAATCTGCCCTTCTCCCAGATATAAGGATCAGCAGTGATTTGAAGACTGTAGTACTGTTGGCACTAAGGTCAAGATGTTGTTATTGGTAGCATGTATATTCCAGAATTCAGAATGAGACTCTGTGACACTGTTTTAAGGAACACAGAACTTCAAACATTTATTGTAACACTGTTGCTTTAAATGTGTTTTGTATCTAAATGTTTATAAACCGCACACCATTCTTCTCTCTCTCTCTCTCTCAATTCATTCACTATCTTTCATAAACCAAATTTCTCAGTTCTCTCCTCCACAGAGCTATTCAAATCTCCAACCCTCCCCAAACACACCACAAATCACACTCCCCCTTCAGTCACTCTCCAGACAGTTAAAATCCGTTATTTTCCCCTTTCCACCAGCCCCTCCTCTGGGCTATCCAAGGTTCCATTTCACCAGCCAATCAGCTTAACACTCTCAATGGCCAATGAGGCTCTTGTCAAGACCCCCTCCCATCAGGTTCGTCACAGCTATGTTGGCTGGAGGTTCTTAGGGTTGGTCAAAATATGTGGAGGATCCCTCTCTTTCTGGGTCCCAAGAGCTCAAGGACAAATGCCAGCAGATTGCTTGGCATATCTGTGAAGCCTGTCTGATTGAGCCGCTGTTCTTTGCTGCAAATCTAGGTTGGTCGTGCGGCCCTCCACTTTGACAGGCCCACCGATCTGGTGACAGGTCTGAGGCACCAAACTTTCTTTGGAAGACCCAGGTGGGACAGTGAATTCTCAGCAGTAGCTGCTGGCAACCCGAGGTGAGCTGCCATTCAGTACTCACAGCATTGGAATGGAAACCAGATCTGGGAACTTCTTTTCCTTTTTTCTCTTTTACATAGGCAGGGGACAAAATACATACAATGACCAGATACAATAAATCTACATCAAAGCCAACAAAATGCTGCAAACTATATTAATTTATACAGATAACACGTGTCTGCATGCCATTCTTCTTTCCCATGCATGGTGGTAGGAGGCTGTGTGGCCCTCCAGGTATTGTTGCTGTGTGTGTTCAAGTTGTTTCTGACTTATGCTGACCCTAAGGTGAACCTATCATGGGGTTTTAGTGGCTGAAAGTGTGTGATGCAGCCAAAGACACCCAGAGTGTTTCCATGGCTGAGCAGGGAGCTGAACTCTGCTCTTCAGGATTATAGTCCAATATTCAAAGGACTACATCACACTGGATGTCCTCCGGTGTTGCTGGACTGCAGTTCCCATCGACTCTAGCTAGAACAGCTGAAGGAGGGTGACAGGAGTTGGAGCCTGGATTTATTTATTAATTTTTACCAACCACTTATCTGGTGATTTCAAAGGGACACTCAACAATACTGAAAAAGTACAAAGTACATACAATAGATGGGTATCTCCCCTGACTGACACTGGTTCTTTAGTATCTCAGACAAAGAATTTTTTTTTAAAAAAGATCACCTGCTGTCCTTTCCCCCCCCAAAAAAACCTTGAAATGCTTGTGAATGAGCCTGTGACCTTCTATGTGCAGAGCATTTCTGCTACCACTGATCTATAGTTGTTCTGTAAAAGTCTTTGGGGTTACAAATTGTGAAGGTGGCCCCTTGGACTATTGCTTACAAGACTTTTAGTTATTAAGGAAAGCTACAGTAAGGGAAGGTGAGCATGTGGCCCTCCAGATTTGATTGCTTCTCTCATCATCCCTCCACCTTTGACGATGCTGGCTAGGAATGATGGGAGTTCCAGTTGAACAACTTTTGGAGAGCCACATGTTTTTCATCAAGGAACTCAATCTGAGTTCAGTATATTGCAATCGTATGAGTTCATCCAATCAAGCTGCATTCCAAGACACACTCACCTCACTGTGCGCTTATATTGGAGCAGACTTGTATAGGATTGCACAGTTAATCAATTAGAGTTGTACATAGGTAGAAATATTAGTCCTAAATCAGGGCTCTTTTTCATTGATACATAATATAACATAGAAGGCAAGACCTTAAAAGGTATTTTCTCTATTGTGATAAAAACAGAATGCATACTGTGGTTCTTTTTCAGCATTTTTTTAATGTGCTACCTGTGCAATTTTTGGTTGTTTGAGTAACCCACTCAAGCATTGTAGTCCCATCCCTAATGAATTCCATTACAAAATCACATACTACTCAAAGTAAGCCAGTATGTGCAGATTTTTCCCAATTATGCTCTTCAGTATTTACTCAGATAAGTGTTTAGCTTTTCTGGATGTAGAGTTGTCCCTTCACTTCTGTTTTTAAAGAACACACAGAGCCACTGTATAACTTACTCCCTTTCCCCTTTTGCTTGGTCTAGTTTGTAAGGATTATTTTGACATCATCTGCTTCTTCCTTCAAATCTGCAGGTCTGTTGTTGGTGTCTTCCTGTGTGGACCAGAGACCCTGGCTAAGACTTTGAAAAAGTACTGCCGCCGGCACTCCAGCCTAGATCCCAGACAGATCCAGTTTTACTTCAACAAAGAGAATTTTTAAAGGGGCAGCAAGCCACAGCTCCCCAGTACGCTTTGCAGCCAGAATTGGCTAAATTGCTGTAGCTTCCTAAGCAACTAAATTGAGACTGTGACTACCACAGTTGCAGATAAAGAGATTTCCTCTTTTTCTTTCAGTTGTGATTCCACAACCACCTCTGCAGTGTTTCTGCCCTCTGCATTGGTTGGCAAAAATAGAGGCCGCCTTATTCTTGCAGAAGGTGGGAAACTTCTTGATGCAAATGTTCCTCCAATACAGGTGTAGTTTTTCCAGCCATCTAGACTTCATCTTAAGTAAAGCAGCACTGAAAAAATTTCTAATGGACCGCCAACCATTGTATTGAAAACTATGATTAAAAATATACTGTGTTGAATATTCAGGGATAATTTCCATTTTCTCTACTACGAAGGTATTAACTGTGCAGTTAACATCTCCAGTATTTCAGGATTGAAAACCAATTAGCCTCTGACAGACACAAAGGCTATGTTTGCACACCGTATTAAAGCAATCAGCTCACCAGGGAGATCCTCAGCCACAGAAAAGACTATTCAAGTGGGGAAATTATAGGGGTAAACTTTATAGAAAATGAATAATAGGAATCTGACAATGCATTATGTTCATGTTAAGATGCAGTTCAAGCATAAATTAATCTGTTATAAGGAACTGTGGGCAACCTTTGAATCTCATTTTGAAGAAAGGTACATGTAAACCAGTTTAAGGTTTGTTTGATACAATGGGGAGCACAACCAAGACTGTGTTAGCTAATTGGAGCAGGGATAAGAAACCTGCAGTCTGTCAGATGTAACTGGAATGCAATTCCCATCAGCCCATCAGAATAAGCCGTGTGCTGGGATAATGGGGTCAGCAAGATGTGGACTTCTAAAAAAAGTAAGTACACATTCAGATGTTTATGCATTTAAGGGAGTTGTTCAGAAAACTCTTTCTAAACACCCCCCCTTCTGCTATATTAGCTACAAAAAGAGGGTGGGGAAACCCAAGAGCCAAATTCAATTTCAAAAAAGTTCATGGGGGCTGCAGTCCAGAGGTGGGTCAGGCAAAAGGGAGGAAGTCAAATATGAGCATATTTTGGTTAAAGGTCTTACTACCAGTAACTAAGCCTCAGTGGCAGTTCAAACTTTCAGAATGGGAAAACCTATACAGAAGTTGGGAACCCCCCATATGATGGTTTTGTGATGAAATGGGTATGATCCTGCAGGAAAGCCCAGAAGGCCAACCCAGGACACTGAGAAGGCTGGATTTGACTCAGGGCCTTAGGTTCCCCACCTCTGGGCTAGGGCTTAAACCAGGTATGGTGAGGAGTGACCACAGTTTAGTGGCAAAGCAAATACTTTGCATGCAGAGGATCCTAGATTCAATTTGGGACCTTTTATTAAACGACCTCAGATAGCATGTGATAGGAAACATTTGTCTGAAACTAGGATTACCATATGTCCTCCTCTTCCTGCACATGTCCTCTTTTTTCTGAGCTAAACTTTCTATCCTGGTAGATTTTTAAAATGTTCACTGCTGCTTCATCTCCTACCTGCTGCCTCTTCCACTGAAAGGTCTACTAGGAGGGATGGAGGCTGGCCTGGTGGAGTTCTCAGAGAGAGACAGTGACTCAGGGATGTGGCAGGATAAGCAAGACAGACCTGAAGGGGAAAGGCAGACTAGCTGAGTGAGGTGGCTGAGGGGATGTCTGGCCGGGCAGGGCAATAGAACAGGGTGAGATGGCTGCTCGGAAGAGGTAGGGAAGTGGATGAAGGAAGGCGAAATTTATTTAGATACAATGAAAGTTAGGAAAATTTCTAGTAGCAATTGTCACAGTTTATATAGTAGGGGTCTTTAAAGTCATCATAGTAATTGGTGGTTTGAAGTAGCCAGTTTGTAAATGTGTCCTGTTTTTTACTTTCCAAAATATGGTAACCCTACTGACTTCCAGTTTGAGCTGTGCACATGGTCTGTTTGTCACACCATGACTGAGACTCTCCTCTCAGTAATTTTTTGGAGTATTTGAACTAAATCACCCTAGGACATTGTGTTCTTTGTGTAGGGGCACCATGAGAGACCCTGAAGCTACAGTTTTGCTAGGCGACAAAACCATCTGGCTGAAAACAGATAGGCTACAGGCTTTGTGGAAGCAAACAGTGAAGGAAGACAGCATCTGCCACAGAAGGCTGGGGGTGGAGGTTCTTTCTTCTTTCACTATTTGCAGCCACCAACATCTTAGTTCAGGTGAATTTGTGGAGAGTTATTTTTCTTTAAGAAAAAAGAAACTTGCTCTAATATTAGTGCCATAAGACCACATAAATGTAAAAGGCGCTTTCACAAAATTAAAGTGAAGTGCCATAAAGAATAGCCACTTCGTTTACATCCCAGTGGGAATTAAGAAGGAAAAAAAATAGTGGCAGAGCTAAATGTGAATCTCTCTCAAAAAAGTTTATGGCTTGATTTATGGCTGAAGTTTTCAAACTATAGATAACTGTGTTTATTTCAGTTAGCTCTTGAAGTGAGAACAAAAAGGATTGAAAGCAAACCAAAGAAAACACTGATTAATTTTCAAGACTTTTAAGAACTAAGAATGTTTTGTTCATAAATAAAATTCAGTAGAAAAATTCTTTTTTTTCATATTTGGTGGAAATGTAGGAAAACGAAAAAAACATTCTAGATGATTAGATTTCATGTGCAAAAAAAATCTTCTTTAAAGCTGAAATAGGACTAAAACCAGAACTTTTTTTACTTGGGATTTTTGAGGAAGATTCCACATCAGAAAAACAGCATGGAAGGTCAATATGGCACATGTTGACAAGAGCACAAGCAGTTTATGCTAAATATTGGAAGAAAGTAGACAGTCCTTCAATGGAAGGAGGCTTAATGAGAATAGGGTCTGAGAAGTGAAAATAGAGATACTTGATTGTAAAGACTGTGCAGATATATAAAGTGTATTTTGTTTTGCAAACTTATATATACAAACTAACTTACATTTAGTTGAGGCTCATAGTATTTATGGAGTATAGAAATAACTCAGTGATAAGGATATATGTATTAAAGTTAGAGGGAATAATAATGATATATGGTCTGTGTGTGTGTGTGTATGTACACACGTACACACACACATTTTAGTAAGAAGTTGGAAGTCATCTTTTCATGTGTTTAATATCTTCCTATATGTTTCTATATGTTTTGTTTTGTGTGATTTTGTTTTTGCTTTGCTTTTTCTGTCTTGTCATTATTTTTTCCTTTGAACTTAATAAAGTATTAAATAAAAACAATAAAAACAATAAAAACATGGTAACCCTACTAAACTCAAGATTGCTGTTGCCACTTAAAATAAATAATAATGGGGCAGATGGACAAATATTAATTTTTATTTACTTGTATCCCGCCTCTCCATATGGATCGAGGCGGCGGACAACTTAGCATGTATTTCGAAACATTTCTATACATGCCCCCAACAAGCTGGGTACTCATTTTACCGACCTGCAAAAGGATGGAAGGCTGAGTCAACCTTGGAGCCCGGCAGGATCGAACTCACAACCTTGTGGCTTGCAGTACTGGCATTTAACCACTGCGCCACCAGGGCTCCCCTTGGTGTGTGTGTGCGTGTGTGTGTGTGTATTTCTTTGTTTCTTGCTTAGTGTGTTGTAGCAGGCATTTTTAAATTCATCTCTATAGCTACAAGGACCAGAAAACACTTTGAAAAAACAAATGCTGAGAACTTCTGGAAAGCTGAATTTTGGGAACAGTTTCAAGTTTTCCTCTTTTACTACACACATATAAAGACAGATGAATGTGTACAGCCCTAACTGCCTGATTGACACATAGGGACAGAACAAACAATGTTAAAACATTTCCAGTATTCTTACTTCATAAGCTGCTCCCTTTCTCATCACTCCATATATAACCTATCCCTTTTAATATGCCATCCCTTTCTGAGAAATGGTTTAACATTGTTTGTTCTCTCATTCTAAGTCTGACGGTTAGGGCTGTACACATTCATCTGTCTCATATGTGTATAGTAAAAAGATCAGACCACTAGCCCAGTAATACCTACTCTGGGATGTGTAACCAGCCTTATGGCAGTCAGAGCACAATTACATCTAAAGAATCATACTTTTTTTGGGGGGGGTGTTTTGGCAGGGTTTGGGTTGAAACTGCCCCCCTCCCAAATTCAATTTGGGTCCCAAGCTCTGGAAACTGCAAAATGCTCCAACACTGAAAAATGCCTTACAATCACACACACACAGTTTTTAAAAATTAGGGGTTCAGACAACTCTGAGGGCTGCAAAAGTGGGGTTGAGGGCTACTTGTGGCCCAGAGGGTTCACTTTCCCCACCCTGCTCTACACAGAAGTAAATGACATTGCAACTGCAGCCAAAGACAGAAAGTGAAGTTGCAAGAGGCAACATTAAAAAAAAGTCACTAAGTCAATCAAACAAAAAGGAATCACAGAAAATAGTAACTGAAGAAAGCAAAGCTCAAAATTGCCTATCAAGCCCTAAAGAAATCTGGTTCTGTGTGCTCTCTTATATTCTAATCCTGATACTTTAGAGGTCGATTAAATGCAGGTTCACACAGTCTTCCTGGCACATGTGCTCCACAGGACCAAGAATGGCCAGTCTTGCATCTATCCATATAAATGTAGACAATTAAATGATTGACTGTAATCCACACATGCCTCCATCTGCTATGAAATGTATGGATGAACTGTGCCAATGGAGTGTTCACAGTTATGGGATCTACAGATGTACATACAAAACAACTTGGAGAGCTTTAAATGGAGATTAAACAAATTTATGGTGGATAAAGGCATGAAGAGCCACTAGATATTATGGTTATATATTGCCTCAGTACAGCAGTTGCTAGGTAATAAAAAAGTGTATTCATGTCCTGCTGTGGCTTTTCCAGAGGTATCTTTTTGGCCACTGTGGCTAATTTGACTAGACAGGCTTTCGTTTGATCCCACACAGTTCAGTCTTATGTTCTTAAGCTTTCCACAAAAGGTCATTAAAGTATAAGCTCATCCAATTTTCTAGAAATCCTGTATTTATTGTAAAGAATAGCTTTAGTGCTTGTGTTCAAACAAGGATGGGATAATTTCAGTCTAGGCTATTTTAAAAGCAATTTGGATAATGTAAATGACAAGATCTATGAAAATCTAAGCTAAATTTCGCCCTAAAAGGTGACGAAATCTGTGATCCAGCATAAAGCATATTTACACTGAGCCATGAACTTTTACTCAAATTCAGGACAGACTTTTATTTGAAACATAAGGAAGTAACCAAACAAAGGAAGAATGAACAATTTGGGGTGGGACAAAAGAAAGCCCCTCCCTTCGCTGCTGTTGTGGCTCAGATAAGGAAAGGGCATACGTATAAGCTGCCTTCAGTACTGTCTCCAACAAGAGGTTGAATTTCATCAGAAGACTTCTAGGCCTAAAAAGAACACAGAGGAAAGTGTTAAGAGGTTATGCCTCCTACCTCAACCCTCACAGAAAGAAAAAGAACCTAGAAGGGGATTTAAACATTTGGAAGGATTCTTGAAAGTGAACAGCTGTTTAACTTCTCCAGTGTGAACAAGACAAGGAAGGTGTGGTTTAAACTGTAGAAAAGCAGAGGTTAGCAAAAAGCAGAAAGGACTTTTTCAAGGTCTGAGCACATATTTTTGAGTTAACAGGTGCAATATACTGTTTCACGTGAGGGTGTTGGCTACATTCTCTATTAGATCCTTTTACAGCTCTACAGTCTCCAGCCAACATATCTCTTGAGTGAAATTCCATGCCAAGAGTTCAACAAGTATTTTCCTTTAGCTCTTTCAGGATGATTTATTTTATCTGAAAACAAACATTTTACAGAACATGTAGAAACACATCCAATAACTGCCAATTTACTGGTGACTTATAGAAATGTGGAATTCCTAAGTTAAGGAGGGTGAACCTGTGGTTCTTCATATGCTGTTTGACTCTGATGTTAATCAGCCCAGGCCAACATTGTTCAGTCCTGAGAGATATGAGCAGTTGTTCATCAACACTCAAAGGGCCAAAGGTTCCCCAGCCATGTTCTAAGAAGAGGGGCTACAGACACAAACTTCTCCCAAAAACACCACCAGAGATCTCTTGTATAATGCCACTGAATGATCAATGTGGAAAGAAAACATAGATCTCTACAGAGCTCTTGTTCATTCCACTGGAGTTTGGTCAAGAGAAATTCCCTCTGCATTGTGGTTTTTGTTATAAAAGAGTGGCCCTTAATGAAGAGAAAGCACTGTTTTCCCTCAGAAATGAACTTGCACATGGTGAAGTCCACTTTGGCCTACTTTCATGTGGGCTCCAATATTATTTCAAGAGTCCTCTGCAAACAGACATCTGGAAAGAGTGAGCTGTCCATCACATAAAGCCTGCTGTGAGGGGTGTTAGAAGGAGAAAGAAGTGGAAATGTCAAAGAGTGAGAGAATCAGTAGAACCACCACTTTTGACTCTGCCCTGCCCCACAGTCACTTCAGCCACACCTCACCATAAGCATATAGCCCCAAACAAACAGGGATAGCAGTCTCTGACACTCCCGGTCTAGCATTATAAAAAGTGGAATGCTGCAATGCAGGATTTGAAGAAAGTAGTCAAGAGAGAAGAGATGGACTGTGCTATGATTGGAAAAGTCTTATGTTACTCCATACAATTTTGCCAGCGCCTTTCCTTCTTACCCAAACAGTGCAGATCAAGGAGCACCAGTGGACTTCTGTATCTGCTCTTTCAGAATCAAAATGCTTTGCCTTTGCTCTGGAGGCAACATAGCTATCTGGTCTGCCGTCAGCTGGAGGACCTGCATGATGAGTGCAGCCTATTGAGAAGAAAAAGAAAATGATAAGGGTGCATCTAGGTCTCAACACAAGAGGAAGAAAGAATTTGAAATTCTCTGGAAAGAACATCTAGTCCCCCCGAATGGTTTCCTCCTCAGATTTTTAAAGTCTGTTTTCTACCTCAAACAGTTCTAGCTTATTTCTGGCCACTCCCCACTCTGCCCCCAAAAGGCAGTGCATTCCATTTGTACAACCCAGTGTAAGATAGGGATATTGTGATCACAATTTTAGTTAACAGTGGACCATGAAGAGCTGGATTTTGAATGAACACCAAATCCAGGTAAAACACAATGCATTCTTGATTGAAAACAGTACAGAAGATACTGTTCTCCTGTTTCAAGAATTCATATCCTGCTAGTCCTATATGGAGAGGGTTAACAATCCAAACAGCAAATCAAAGATGACCACAGAAAGAAAGCAATGGTAAAAAAAAATGCAGTAAAAAAACTCAAATCACAAAATCATGCCCCAGAACCTAGTGTAAAAAGAAGGATCACATTTTTTTTAAAGTTAGAGACAGCTGCTCACACTCCTTCTCAGGTCAACCTACTCCAGAGGTCTGAGGCCATCCCAGGGGAAAAAAGCTTGCTCCAATACAAAAGGGGACTCAAACAGGGCTTTCCTTTTTCTAACAGCTGGCAAGTTTGTACATAACAGTAAGCCAGGTAGTTTGCTGAATTCTGGCTTGTTCTTACATCCAAACCCATACCTACAAATAAAACACTGTCAAAAAATTGAAACATACCATCAGAAGCCATGGTTTGTTGTTGGTTTTTGCACCTTAGCTTCTTTAAAATGTGGCCTGTTATTATGCCTGAACTAAGAATCCATGGTTTGCTTCTTGCATTTTCTCAAAGCCAAACTGTGGGTAGCATGATATGAGTGGGAGGGGGGCATTTGTCCAGTTCTGGGCACCCCAATTCAAGAAGGATATTGACAAGCTGGAGCAAGTCCAGAGGAGGGCGACCAAAATGGTGAGAGGCCTGGAAGCCATGCCCTATGAGGATAGACTTAGAGAGCTGGGTATGTTTAGTCTGCAGAAGAGAAGGTTAAGAGGGGACATGATAGCCATGTTTAAATATTTGAAGGAATGCCACGTAGAGGAAGGAGAGGGCTTGTTTTCTGCTGCTCCAGAGACCAGGACAAGGAGCAATGGATTCAAGCTGCAGGAAAGGAGATTCCACCTGAACCTCAGGAAGAACTTCCTGACAGTCAGGGCTGTCCGGCAGTGGAATCTGCTGCCTGGGAGTGTAGTGGAGTCTCCTTCCTTGGAGGTTTTTAAGCAGAGGCTTGATGGCCATCTCCCGGGATTGATTTGAGGGTGTTCCTGCATGGCAGGGGGTTGGACTGAATGGCCTGTGTGGTCTCTTCCAACTCTACATTTCTATGATTCTATGATTCTATGATTTCCCTTACCTTTTCATGATCCTGAGGTGTTACTTGGTTTTGGCCAGGGCTGAACCCACCAGGCTGGGCAGCTGTTTGTACACCTGCTCCTGGCATGCCTGTAGCTGGCATGGCTGCCCCTGGCATGTTAGGAACCTGCAGGTACAGAAAGAAGAATATTTAAATGTACTGAACCCTCTTATATCATGCAATGGACAACACAGACACTTGTGTCTACAAATATCTCCAGCAGATGTGAACCTCTGAACACTAAGGGCATGAAGAGGATTGGCAGAGTGATTTCAGCAGGAGTAACAGTGTGGGAGACTTAGCCTGTTGCCCTAGTACTAGCAGTAGCTTGGCAGTAGCTTGCCAAACTCCAGCCACTTTAATTTCTGGCCACAAATTTGTGTCTGAAAAAGTAACCTCTGGCTTTGTTCTCTAGTCTATGGCTTTTCTGGTAGATGACTTGAGAAGCTGAGTAAGTGGAGAAAGCTTGGTAGAATATGAAGGAACTGCATGTAAGAGTCAGTTTCTAATAATGTATATTGTTTCCACAATTAGTTCTTCGATCAAGGACCTGTTCTTTCCAGTACAGGCATAGCTCAGTTAACAAAGCCTCTGACAAAGAAGCTCCTTTTTACAAAGTTTTTTCTTTTATGCTCCCGGCCTCTCACTTTTCCCCTTCATCTTCTGCCTAGATGGATTTTTTTTTTTAACAGCATTGGGAGATGGAGAAACACAGACTTTTGGTATCTGGTTGCAGCAGTGTGTCCACAGTAAACAATGCAATAAAGCTTGGGCTAGGAAACAGCAGGATTCTACTCTAGGTGATCCTACAGCAGCCATGTGCGCCTGCCAACAACAGACAAGGTAAACAGTAACTGCCTGCAGAATCTTTTACTGAGCATGTGTGAACAGCAAAACGGAAAAAAGAGGAGAGTGGATAAGCTGCCCCACCAGCTCCTTCCCATATATATATATATTGAGAGAGAGAGAGAGATCTATAAATTTAGCCACCAAAGCAGAATTTATAAAAGTGGAAGATGGTGAAAGAAAAAGGCAACCCTGGATGCATTTTGGAAGAAGACTGCAAGTGGCCCTTAGAAGTTCAAAATGTTTTTGTATACTTAGCAATGCCTAACTAACCAAGTTGTTTCACTTCACAAATGTAGCTAGCTTTGAATAAAAACTTTGTGGGAACGTGTTGAACTGCTCTTCTTTTTTGCAGTGTAAGAACCTTTCCCTATTTTTTCTAAATTATTTCTGCCTCTAGTACCAAATTTTCTGTTAAAGAAAAGGTCTACAGTGGCTCCTTCACTTTTGTGAGGTTTCAGAGAGTAGAACCCTCATGAAAGTGAAAAAAATGTGAATAATTCCCTCCACGCTCCCCCTCCCAATCCCTTGAAGGGCTCCCCGCTCCCATTCCCTTGCCTTTTGCCCTGATGTGTGAGCCTTCCTTCTCTGTATTGGGTCAAAATGCAAGGGAATGGGAGGGGGAACTCTGGAGGGGAGAAGGAAGGCACACACGTGCTTCCTCTTCCCTAGTCCCTTGCCTTTTGTCTCAGCACATGCACCTTCCTCCTCTGAGCCCAGCAAAAGAATGGGAGGAGGAGAATGGGGAGGGCACATGTGTGCCTCATAAATAATCTAATTCATTAAGGTCAAATTCATGAATGTGGAGGGGGGACTCTACTTTCAAGTAAACTCTGCACTCAGCTGGAATGACCTCTTATGCAGTTGCCGGTCAACTTTTGGGCCACTAAGCCTATTCTTCTGGCTTCAGCATGGGTTTCAAAATTTCAAGATTGGCTGTTTCCTTTTACAGGAAGGGTGGGCAACTCCATTCCTCACACCCTCATGAGCCACACACATTCCAACAGCATCAAAATCTGCTTCCCCTCAAAAGTGAGGACTGGAAGTGATGTTGCATCATCTCCAGTTGCTATTTTGGACAGAAATTAAGGATGGGGCGTTCTGGGGAAGGCTTTTTTGTTCATATGTTTAGAGTCCTTTGCTATGATTACTGGGCAAAATTCACTCAAACAACTGTACTCTTTTTTTAAAAAAAAAATTGAGATTTGAGAGGCTTCAGGGACATGAAATTGGGGTCCAGGAATCACATGTAGCCTTTATTTTCCCCACACTTGTTCTAGAGCATCAAAACAAGTGACTTAAACCATGCCACATTTATATAATTCATGCCAGTTCTCATTAGGAGCCACACGCACTGGCACAAGCTGGGAAGATACTCCTCGTTTCTCCCCAATATTTCTTTTGAAAGAGTTGTTTGGCATAGCCCAGAGAAGTTCACCAAGCTACAAAATCAAGGATTTGTCTCAGAAACCCTGGATGCAAATGAAATAACAAAGAAAAGCTCCACTTACCTGGCGAGGCCCTTGTGGACCACTTGCTCCCATGTTAAGAGGCCCAGTCATTGGACCCCTTGGGCTGGGACCAGGACCTCTAGGCTCCATGCCCCTCGGGGGCTCCATGCCTCTTGTGTCCATGCCCCTCGGGGGCTCCATGCCTCTTGCGTCCATGCCCCTCGGGGGCTCCATGCCTCTTGCGTCCATGCCCCTGGGAGGCTCCATGCCTCTTGCATCCATGCCCCTGGGCTCCATGCCCCTGGGGGGCTCCAAGCCCCTTGGTTCCATCCCTCTGGGAGGCTCCATGCCTCTGGGCTCCATGCCCCTGGGCTCCATGCCCCTGGGTGGCTCCATGCCCCTCGGAGGCTCCATGACTCTGGGCTCCATTCCCCTTGGCTCCATGCCCCTGGCATCCATCACTCTGGGCTCCATGCCTCGGGGTTCCATGCCTCTTGGATCTCGTCCACCTGCATAGAACATAAACAAAACATCCTAAAAGTTATACAGAGAAAAAAATAACATGGGAGTTATTTTACTGAGATCATGCAAGCAGTCCATGCCAAATCTCCAGACTAAGATCTTGTCTGGCCACCCACGCTCACACTCACTTCTCAACCTACAAGTTCATCTGCCCTTATTGCCTCACATTGCCACTTACTTGGAAATAATCAGCTAAAAATATTTTGCTACTTTTACTGGGTTTTTTTCCTTAATAAGTCATAAAATCAGTGGTAACAGGACACGCTAGACATTCACTGTTATGACCTCTGCCTAAGAGGCCTCAAATTAGGCAGACTCCTTTTTACTGTTCAAGGTTTATTTGACAGACTAGTTCTTCTGGTTTCTAACTGAAAGGGAGGAATGGGTCAGTATTAGCATTTAAAACATGGCCAGCAGCAGTCAGGTCTAAAAATTAGTGGAGCAGATAAAAACCAGAGAACTTGATTAAAATTTTGCTTATCTGTGATTTGCAGTGGGCTATATCTTGAACCACACAAAACTTGGATGCAAGCCATTTCTTCTCTGATTATTGGACTCTCTCATTTTATTTGGAAGTGAAGTGACACATAAACAAATAGATGCTTATTGTTTCCTGGGCACCATGAATATAAAGCTTCATCAATATTGTATTTTTAAGGTATTAAAATATATCATTTTGGAAGAAAAGTTACAACATCTGTCCTATCTTTGCCTATTTTTCTTTTTTAGAAAACTTTTGTGGCAGTGCATGTCCTATCTAAGTATGTCCATTCACAAGTAAGCCCCATTAGGTAGAGTGAATGTTACAGTATTTGCAAGTAATGAGTAGGCTAGTAAATCCATTTTTCCAGATGAACTCTTAGGATTCTAAGGTAACTCTTCCTTGGCACACTTAAGCCAACCCACTTTTTTAGAATAAAGCAATGAACTGAACTTCCCTTGAATGATCAGCGGATTTTCAACCACTTGCTGGTACACACCAGCATGACAGTGCATCACTGTTCTCTAACTAGAGGAAACACATCGTACCTTATTCACCTTTTCCAGTCCAAAAAACAATGCAGGGCATATGTTGGTTGGGGTGGAAAGAAGAAAAGAGATATGCAGAACATTGATTGAACTCAGCAGAGCAAGTCTGAGGGTGTTGGTTTTTTTTGGCCAAAGTCTCTTCAATCACTGTCTCACTTGTTTCATTGCCACCAACTCTTTGGAGAAACAGGGGCTGGTTTGGCAAGAGGGGATGTGTCTACTGCCCTGGCCATTTCCCTGTTCCAGAGGTCAACCAGAGCTTCAACAGAATTGCCTGGCAAAGCAGCCAGAAACTCTGCAAGAGCCAGCAGGAATCCTTCTGGATTCATAAGCCTCCTGGGGTGAACCCCTTCTGAGGTTCTGAGCCCCAGAAAGTTTAAACCTCACCAGGTAGTGATCTGTCCATTACAACACAGCTAGACGGTTCCTCCACCTCTCAGATCACCATCATCGTCCCATCCAGCACAGAAATCAGAAGATCTTTTACACTATTATATATTTTTAAAACTTTGTTTCAAATATGCTACACTTTATTTATAAAATACAATTTCTTAGTGTTCTTTATTGTACAAAAAGACTATTTTGAGTGAGTGTGCTGGGAGAAAAGCATATTTCCACATTATTTTCAATCTGAATTTCGTCCATAAAGAACGAGTCCTCTGATGATTCAATGACAGTGCTGTGATTTATACCACTTGCATTAACATTTTTTCCCCCCTTCCCATACTGCTGCTTACCTCGGCCATCCATCAAGGGCCCTCGTGGCTCTCCCATTAAGGGTCTGGGTTCTCCCATTGGTCCACCTCTCATTTCATGTGGGGGCAGCCCCCGGTTATCATGGCTGGGCATGTGGTGCATGGGTGGCCCCTGGTGGGGGGGTCCAAGGTAACTTCTGCAGAAAAGGATGGGAAGCAAAAGATGTCAAACCCCAGGTCAAAACCAGATCCAGCTCTTACACTGAAAATCAAGTGGCCAATCTTGTCCACAGGAAGAAATTCCAGGCTGTAGTGGTATCTCACATGAGAGAACATTCCTTCACACTGAAACAAAATGTGGCATATATAGAAAACCAGACAGAAGGAAGAATGCATGTAGCTTAGCCACTTTTCCAATGAACTGGTTTTCTATTGTTTTCACTTAAGGGAGGACACTCACCACATAAATGCCCTAATATTCTATTAGAGAACCACCAGAACTAAAACTGGGATGCCACAGTTATGTGTGTGACTGCTTGACATGGGGAACAACCAGAATGGGTTTTGGAGTATCTTCCAAGGGAAGGAAATACAGTGGTTCCTCCACTTTTGCAGGTGTTAGGGGAGCAAGACTCCCGCAAAAGTGGAAAAACCACAAACACAAATAAAAATTGTACCCTTTTTTTTTCAAACCTGAGAGAACACTTTCTATAAATCTCTAGGTTCTCCAGCACAACTCTATTGCACTGGAGGACCTTCCACAAAAAGGAAGCCAGTGAATGGTCCGATTGTATTCTCAAACTGTGAACCAGCCCTGCCTATTCAGACTAGCTGTTGGGCCTCAACAGACAGGAAGGCTGACTCACAAATATACCAACAGAAACAACTAGCCTGTATAGATGTTTGCTAGCCTGTGAATTTGCAGAAAGGACAGAGGGCAAACCAGACTGTTGACTTTCTATGCCAGGTATGAAAGAGAGGTCTTTTCTGTGGCAGCCAACTTGATTTCCATGTTGCCTGCAGAGGAGGGATGACATGCTTTGTACTTCCCTTGTTCCCTTGCTTACTTGCCTGTTTCCAAGCTGCATTTTAGAATTTCTGTAAGTAGTCCAGACCTCTCCAAAGAAGCCTACTGGTCTTTGGATATCAACTTATCAATGTCATGTCATTTCAATGTCATTCCATTTTGCCTACCTGGGTTCCACTTCTCCAGTGACCGAGAGCAAGGTCCCTCCACGTGGGTCATTTGGGGCATCTCCCAGAAGGCCACGCGGTGGTGGCCCACTAGCTGGCATAGGCCCACGCTGCATGGGAGCCCGGGGATCTGGCATGGGCACTGTCAGGAAGGCAATAAGAGGGCTGTCAGAATTTGGGGCAGAAAAGCCCTGTTAAGACCAACAGCTCAGCACCACTCAGGTTGAAAGCCTTTTGTGTTCTCAGAAAGCAGCATGCATTGGGGATAATGGCACGACTTTGCTGTAAAACCTTCCACATCTGTTCCAGTGGTCCTTTCCTCTGTGTTACCATGGTCTGCTTGTTCCAGGATGGAAGAACCAAGAAAAGTTGATGATGTATGCAGAAGTCAAAACTTAGGGATGCCTCTTACCAGATGGTTTGCACTCTGGTGCAAACATCAGTTCCAAAGGGCCATTATCTAAAGGTATTTATTTCCCTTAGAAAAATCTATGCAAATAACCACAGAAAAATAGTTGCACACTTGTTTGAGTTTCAAAGCAAAAGGCACAGCACCCTTCTTAATGAAATATATATTTAATTCCCTTTACTTTAACTGCATTCTGCTCTTCCCAAGAGATTCTGAAGCACATTTGCTGCACTCTCATGTCATTTTTATATAGTACCATTTGAACATGGCTGATACAAAAACAAAATGTATAACTCTGTTCTTCTCAAAATGGATCCAGGACTCAGGGAACAAAAGGCAAAACTTTACAGGGAGTCTGTTATTTAGAAACAGCACCAGCATACCAGCACAAAACATCATGTGAGATGTGGCCCCAATCTTGGTCAACACCAGAAAGAAAAAGGGGGGTGGGTAAAAGATCACAACTGAACCTGCAAAACCAGATGTAAAGGCCTTCTTCCCTGTGGTGCTGGTCAATCCATTCTACAAGCAGAAGGCACTGCCCTTTTTCCTTTGTCTTCCAGTCTACATAGCCTCCTAGCCCTAAGTCACAAGACTTTGTCTTGCATATTCCACACTTTGTGCAGAAAGCAAGAGGAACCAAGAGCAGCTACAGGTACCTTGAACTCGCTCAATAGAGGCAGGCCTGGCAGGTCCCACGGGAGAGAGCTGCAAGTTCCCTGGCCGACAGCAAGAAGAGAGGAAAAAGAGCAGTCACATCAGTAGGAGATGCACTTGCTACACAGACACAAACAAACACACACACACACACATACATACACAGCAGATTATCCCTTCTGCTTGGCACATCTTTGGCAAGAAACTTTCTTTTTAAATGAACAGAAGAGATCTGTCCTTCAGAATATGATGCCATCAACTCTAAAGGCTGAGATGTTATTTCCAAAACACAGCACCCTAATGCAATGCACAACATCAATGGAAGGTAAAAAAAATGCTTGAAAACTGGAAGAGGTTCAAAACCAGACAAATGAGTTCTGCAGAGCCCATCAAGTCTCACCACTGTTTAAAGATCTCCATTGTCTATTGGCTTATTTCTTGGCACCACATAAAAGTAGTGCTGTTAATCCTTTAGAAACTATGATATCTAAAGAATTGACAAATTCCATGGGAAATTTTCTATTTGTCCAACTCTTCTGTTAAGTAAGGCCTTCCTTCACACACTTACTGCCCTCTGAAGGCAAAACGGGGAGCTAAGCAGCACATATTTACATTTGCCTGTGCTTCTCGTGGCCTTTCCTGACAGCAATTTTAAATTTCAAGATATATTTCCTCTTTTTTGGACTGTTCTGTTGTTGTTCTTACGGTGTTATATCATTCCCCTTCTCCAAGAAGGCCTAAGCAGTATTCATGGCTCTTTCTTCTGTGCCCCATTTATCAATACTTTATTCTCAGAACTCACATGCACCGTAGGTTGAGCCAGGGACAGCAACTGGCTCAAGACCACCCTATGCCCTGCAGCCATGTGGGAATTTGAAGCCCTTTGTCCCTAATGCTAGTCTACTTCAATAGCCATTATACTACACTGGCTTTCATTTTAGGTCATTTCAAGGTGGAGTGGGAAGACTTCAACCTCACACAATCTACCTTTTCTTAGACTAGAAACAGGAGATCCATCTACCGAAACTTTGATAAAAATCTTAAGATTAAATAAGCCCAAAGCCAAGAGGTTTTTGTTGTTGTTGCTGTTTTATTTTTTGTGTATCAGAACACAAAGCTTACAGTCCTTCCACAGAAAAATCTGCTGCTGGTTATCCCACCTTCTGTTAGGATACCAGGTGAATAAAAGCCATTTTGTTACTGCTATTGTTAAACAACTGGGAGGCAGAAATTCTTGACACAAATCACCCTGAGATCTGCCAGTAGACTCAGTTCTAACTTTTTCCATCCTCTATTTTAAGAAGTAAAGGACACCATACCCAAAACTCAGTACAATGGCAATAACACGACTACAAAGCTAGAATAGAAAATGGACGTGAGCTCCAAAGCAACTAGCTGAAGATTCTTGAGTATAAGATGCAAAAGACATACGTACAGATGTCCTCTCAGCAATTAAACTCATCAAGACAGTAGTCTTTCAAGTTTCTTGGAAGTTAGCCCCCCTGAACTCAATGGGACATGCTTTTGATGCACACATTTAGATAGCAGATCCCTATTTTTCAAGCAGCTGTTACTCAGAATGAACATAGACAATAATACCGCAACCTGCCCTTGGGAATGAGTATAAAAGATAAACACATATTTACTTATTATGGTCATCAGCATCACGTTTGGAATTTTGAGATCCTCAGCAAAGGCTTTCTCCAATGTCCCATCATGCAAAAGACTGCAGTGATGAACACATGAGGCAAAGCTTTTTCTATAGTACCATTTCAATTATGGCACCCCCTCCAAAAGGAAAGATGGGCTAGGTTCATCGCTAATGACCTTCTGACAGAGAATCAAAATTCTATTATTCTGTTGGCCTTTCATTTTCAAAATCTGCTTTCAATTTCTTTTAGCCTGTTCTTGAATAATACTTTCTATATATTTTATTGTACATTGCTTTGAGGGTCCTGGTTAGCAGATAAGGAATTACTAAGTACCATAAATAAATAAAGGTACTCAGTCCTGCTCACAAGGTTCCAGAAGTATCAAAATGCTTATTGCTGGGAACCTATAGCAGCTAAAATGGGACTCTGGTTTGACCCAGTAAGACAGCTTTCCTCAACCCAAGACCTTTCCTCTGTTTTGGACACCTCTCGTATCCCGGACCAGTGCCCATGCTGGCTGAGTCTGATAGAAGCTGAAGTTCTAAATTTCTAGAGGGCGCCATGTTGGCAAAAGCGACAATAAGACAATTTTTAAGGATTCTTTTATTGTTGCTTTGGCAGAACTAAAGATGCATTTCAGTGCAACTAGATGGAAAAACATGCTGGTACATTTCCACATGTGTATGTGCGCTCTCTCTCTCTCTCTTTCTCACACACACACACCCCTCCTTTTCCTCTATCACCAAAACAAAGCAAGCCCCACTACCTTCTGCAAAATAAAATGGCTTTAAAAAGCATTTCAAGGGATGATAGCATCCTCTGCTGGCTAAGCAAAAAAGAAAAAAGAAAGAGAAAGAAAAAAAAACCCATAAAAAAAAACCAGGCACAACTTGGCTCAAGCACTACCCTACTGGAATGAAGAATCCAACTAAGGGGTATTTTCCCATTTTTCTGCAATACATGCAAAGTACCTGATGGAGCATTACTGGGGAAAGCATCGCTCTCATTGTCCACTAAGCGCAAAGAGAAATGGAGGGAGAGAGTTAAGAAAAAGCCGAAGAGAGCTTTAGATACCATTCTTAGGGAGATATTTTTGTAAGGAGATCCCCTAAACGGAACTCCTGTCTCCACACTGTCAGTGGCCCAGTATGAAAGTGGAAGGCTTCTGGGCAGCAATCTGGTACTACTGAGAATTTCAATTACCTTGCCCACGTTCCAAGAGCATTGGGCCACCTCCCGGCATTCCACCTGTGGAGGAAAATAAGCACATAAATGTTCCTCTTAAGCACAAAGGATTCTGAGTGAATTACTGAGTCTAAAAAATTCAAACAACATGAAAAGCAAACTCATGATGGACTGCCTATTTGCAACAACAAAGTTAACACATAGAAACACTTTTATAAGACCATACATGCCCAAACTAATACAGCCCTCCAAACACACTGGACTGAAACTCCCAAGATCTCAGGCAGCATGAGTGATGACTGGGAAAGATGTGACTTCCAGTCCAATACATCCAGAGGACACTAGCTTGGGTAGGGCTGACTCAGGCATTTGGTGCAGATCGCTGCCCATGTTGGCTGGGGTTTTTTAAGAGTGGTAGTCCAAAACTGATTTTTTGTAAGTTCTGTTTTACACACATTTGGGTCAACATTCAGAGCTGACAAATCCAGGACAAACACTGGGCAAAGGTACTATACTGTGGTGCTTACCTCCTGGAGCCATTGGTCCGGGTCCTGGGCCAGGGCCAGGGCCAGGTACAGCAGTGGGCATCTGGCCTGGGCCTGGCACTCCTCCTTGCATGGGCGGCTGCATCAGAGGAGGGGCTCCATTGACATGCATACTCCCCTGATTGGAGGAAAAAAAATACCATAGTTTCAATTAAAAAACAAACAAGAGGAAGGAACATATCCCTTAAGGGACACTGATCGTGACATTCACAGCAATGGAAAAAGGAAAACCAATGCAGCGTGCAGAGGAGGAAAAGACTCAACTTACTATTGGTTGTGGCTGGGAGGACGGCACATTTGGCTGGGTCATCTGTGCATTCGGTCCAGGTCCAGGTCCAGGTCCAGGTCCAGCCCCTGGTCCTGGCCCAGGCCCTTGCCCTGGACCTGCTTGTGAGTTGCCTGGAATCAGAGAAGGGACAGTTGTCTGGCGATGCAGAATTTTCTAGAAGGAGAAAAAACAGCAGAGCCTGTGAGCCAAAGGTGGATAACCTCTTTCAGCCCAAGAGTGAAATCAACTTCACAGAAGTTCTTGGGGGTTGCATTCCAGTAATGAGTGGGACGAAAAATACCTATAGATTTTAACTTACAGCTCTTGCTGCTAATAAGCGAGTCTTAGGAGAGGGGTTTCAATCTTTCAGGATGAAGAACACCACCCCACTGCCAAAAAGCCCTGCGAAACCATCAAACGATGGTGTTAGATGGAAGGGAACATGGCCATTCTGGCAAGCCCAGAATGGTTCATAAAAATGACAAGCCTGGGTTCCAGACTGAACCATGGGGGTGCCAAGGTTTAGCTACAAGCGTTGAAGTCCCCCACCTGTGCTGAAAGATACCAAGAATAATGCTCATAATGCAAAAGCCCATGGTTCTTCCCAACATCCTTGCTTTTCCCTGTGGCTCAAGGCAGTTAAACCTGAAAGACATACCAAAGCAATCTCCGGGTCAACAATCCGCATCACTACTTGGGCCTGTAGCAAGGCATAGGCAAGCTGAGGATTCTGCAGTAGCATGCTCCGTGCTTCCTGCGGGCTATTCTGGACACAGATCTGAAAAGGGGGAAAGAGGAGGGGGTAACAAATTTGACAATAGGAACATTCTAACCTCTGGCTTTTGGAGTTTTTCTCTTCAACCCAGGCTCTGAGAGCAGTTAAAGGATATTAACACTTCAATTCCACAGAAAGCCTAGAAGTGAAACTTAAAGAAAAAAGAATTTCTTTTTCCTGCTAGCCATAGGCAAATATTCACCAGCATTCCATTTACAGGAGCACAGCACAGCACTTTTCCCAGAGAAATGGAACCTCTGTTCAGCCACAGAGGAAAATTTCCTATGCATGCAGAATGGACCACGATTAAGTGGTCTCTCATTAAAAATAATTTGGTAGGTGATGAAAAGACTTTTTCCTTGAGACTTTTGAGAGCAACTATGAGACTGAGGAGACAGTACTGGACTAGTTGCTCACATAGGCTTAAATTCTTTTCCAGTCAGCTAGAGCAGACATCCCAGCACAGGTGTCTGTATACATGGACATCATCTGACGGCCAACACAGAAATCAGATAGACTACACTAGTGGAAGCAGAAGATGGAAAAGTTTGATTCTCTCTGCAAACAACACCAGGACCAGACAGTGGTACAGACCATGAATATCAAAAATTAGTGTAAACCTAAAGAACACTGAACCAACCATCATTCCAAAATACAATATGAAGAACATCCCCATGAAATTTAAAGATAATGTAAAAATAGATTTGCATTATGATGTCTAATTGACCAGGAGCCAGAAGAACTCTGGACTGAAGCAAGGGAGGAATGCTAAAAGACACAACCCGCAACCAAGAAGGGAGAGAGGCCTCAGTGGGCGACACATTAAATTCTTCAAGCAGTGAAGGACAGACAAGAAGCAAAAGTGAAACATGACAGAAACAGAGTCAGAACCGTGAATGCAATGATTCAGCAACTTTTGTGCAGGGACAAGGGGAACTATTAAAATAATCAATACAGAGAAACAGACAGTGAGAAAAAAAGAAGAAGAAAAGAGACCATTTCTACAAGATCTGAGAAATCAAAGGGATATTTAAACCAAGAGTGGGGATACCATATGACTAGCAGAGGAACACACTACATGATCGTGAAAAATAAAAAGACAATGGAAACAATACCAAAAGAACTGTACAAAAGAGATGGAAAGATGACAGATTAATTCAAAGAAGAACCATTTGAAGATGAACCTCCAATTTTATAAAGCGAAGTGGAAGCTGCACACAGAGCACTTGGCAAAAATAAATCACCAGGAACAGATGACAAACCAATAGATCCCTTTCAGGCTATAGAAACAGAATCTACTCTAGTTTTAACTAATATCTTTCAACAAATACGGAAAACAAAAGAATGCCCCACAGATTGGAAATGCTCAATACACATTTCAATCTCCAAGAAAGGGGACACTATGGATTGCAGTAAAGAGAGGATCATTGTATTAATTTCCCATGCAAGTCAAGGGATGCTCAAAGTTCTACAAGACTTTTACCATATATGGAGTGAGAAACACTGGATGTTCAGCTGCGTTCAGGAAAGGAAGAGGCACTAGGGATCATACTGCAAACATAACATTGGATAATGGAGTGCACCAAAGAATTTCAGGAGAAAATCAGCCTGTGCTTTATAGATCATAGCAAAGCCTATGATTGTGTAAATCATGAAAAATTAGGGACCACTCTTAAAAAAATGAGCATGCCACAACATCAGATTGTCTTGATGCATAACCTGTATTCAAGACAAGAAGCTACCATCAAGACAGAATATGAAGAAATGGAATGGTTTCCAATTGGCAAGGGGGTCAGGCAAGGCTCTGTTTTATCACCTTATCTGTTTAATTTGTATGCTGAACATATCACACATAAAGCAGGATTAGACTTGGAGAAAGGAGGTGTGAAAACTGAAGGAACACCAACAATTTAAGATATGCAAATGACAACATACTACTGGCAAATGGAACAATTACTGAAGAAAGCCAAGGAAGAAAGTGAAAAGGCAGGTACAGTTGAACCTTAACAAAAACAATGACCACAGATGATTTACGTAACTTTAAAGCAGATCATGAAGACACTAAAATAGTTCAAGATTTTCCATACTCTGACTCAGTCATTAATCAGAATGGAGATTATAGTCAAGAGATCAGAGGATGACAAGGACTTGGAAAGGCAGCTATGAAAGAACTAGACAAGATCCTCAAGTGTAAAGCTATATCATCGAATACTAAAATTAGGATTGTCCATGCCATCATATTCCAATTTCTATATATGGTTGTGAAAGCTGGACAATGAAGAAAACTGACAGAAAGAAAATCAACTCATTTGAAATGTGGTGCTGGAGAAGAGTTCTACGGATACTGCAGACTGCTAAAAAGACAAATGAATGGATCCTAGACTGTTGCCTTGGCTCTGTGATCCCTGCCATGTTCATAGGTTGTGGACCTAGGTTTGGTGTTTGGGTGTGATACCACATTTTGACCTGCCAAAAACTATATTGTAGTCTGTATCCTGTATTCTCTATTCTACCTTCCCCCAGGAGAGGGAGGTGTTGAGTGAATCTTTTGACCAGAAAATGTGGGTTTATCTTGATATACGGTATCTGCTGACATTTGAGGTCATCCAGGCTGATCCACATTACTGACTGATTGGGCTCAGGCAGTTAGAGTGGGGCGGCTACTCATATGGCTACACTGGGGGTTGCTAATTGTTTGATTCATAAGTTGCCTACTAAGTATTCACATAAACACGGCTGTTAGGTATGCGTTTTGCTTTAATATATAATGGGTTTTAATGTATAAGTGTTTTGATGATTATAATTGGTTACTCTTATGCTTTGTTTTATACTTTGCTTTTCTTTGCCATATTTAGTACTCCCCAACATATTGTTAAACATACTTAATCATCTCATGATACTACTGATCATGTTTAATGGGTTTTATTTTATGTTATGTTATGCTTAAAGGTTTCCATATGACATTACATGTATGCTTTGCTGTTTTCATATAACATGCTTAGTGCCTTGCTCTATTGTAGGAAGGATGCTGGGATTTGATACTTTACAATTTATATAATGCTTACTTTATATAACAGGAAATTATTAGATTGCCTTGATGTGTTATTGCTTTGTTTTATTGGAAGTCATTGTGCTGTGAGAAAGGCAATAGGAATAGTTGTGAACAGTGTGGTGAGAAGAGAATAATGTCGTTTTAATGAGCAGTGATAAAGTTCCAGGTGCCAGATGGGAAACCCAACTCCAAGGGCAGACTGTTGCCAGGGCTACTGAGAATAGGGGAGGGAGCAGTAAAGCCTCAGAAAAGGGGATTGTAATGAATAGCTTACAAACAGACTGCTAGAATGCTAGCTTGCACTAATTTGAAGTGTTCCAGTATATAAAGGATTGTAAATCCTATGCTGCTTAATCCTGGCTTTTGCAATGTGTGCAGTTCCTTTCTTGTGCTCTTGAAATAAAACTTCTGTAAACTTCTGAGCTTGTTTTCATGACCTGAAAGTATACCTGTACATGACACAGAGGAAATAAAGATTGAATTCTGCCTGGAAGTCAAGATACAGTAATTAAACTGAGACTATCATAATTGGGACATGTCATGAGAAGAGATGACTGACTAGAAAAGACAATAATGTCTGGTAAGGTGCAAGGCAGTAGGGAAAGAGGAAGACCAGAGAACAGGTGGATAGATTCAACCAAAGAATCCATGGCCCTGAATCTGGAAGACCTGAGCAGTTCTACTGATGACAGGGTAAGTGTAAGTTGAAGTTGACTTGATGGCAGTTAATAACAACAAGAGCAGACACATTCAATCCCTTAGATTTATCTGTGCATTGACTCTCATTTAACAATTGGATAAATGGGTCTACTCTAGCTAGGACTAATGAAGAGGATGCCAGCCAGTGTCTCACTTGGGATAAGAAAACTTTCTACACCACAGCTCTACAAAAGCCCCTTATATCCTGCTAAATCTCTACTGTAGGGGCAGCAACCTGGAACTCTCCAGATATTTTCAAGTATAACTCCCATTATCCTGATCATTGCCTATGAAGGCTATGGCTTAAGGTAACCTTGGTATAGTCTTTTAGTTCTGATCCCTACTGAATATGGCTGTAAGCACATTCAACTGAGGCAAGCGTCACATACATGCCTGTCTTGTTAACCCTCATCTACATCCTCTTCCTTAACCGCAGCTACTTTCCTCTACATTCAAATGTGGATGGTAAGCTCCTTGGAGCAGGAACCTAGCTTCCCATTACTTTGTAATGTACACTGATCTTAAGCAAAAATCATGGCTATCTATGAGAAAAAGAACCTCAAATTGGGACTACAGTCCATCTAACAGAAAGTGCCATGTCATGGCAGCAGCTGTCTAGTACTTAGGGTGACGGTGTTCTCAAGTTCTCTTATGTGAAATCTTTCAGCTGGACATACTCAAAACTGAGCCTAGATCTTGAGAGGTACATCTAGAATTTGCAATGTTACTTTCAAAAAATAATGCCAATGCAGGAAGTGAAACTCGAATGTTACTTTGCTCCAGTTGATTCTTCTGAATAATATAGTCTGTGCTATTCTAATCAGTGCAGGATCCTTGTTTTAAATTAGAACATGGTGGGCACCTGTGGAAGGCTATGGGGCTGCATTAGCCTCCCAGAAGACCTTGGAGGGGCAGCACCTCCCTCAAAAAACTCTCCCCCCATGCTCCTGGTGGTGTGGGAGCATTTTCAACACGTTTTCAGGTCCAGAAGAGACTTTTTTTTTAAACAAGAAGTAATTGCTGTTCACATCCTGTTTCCTGGACCTAAAATGAACAGGGGGGAGTGGCAAAAATTACCCCCACATCTCGATGAGGGCTTGTGGTCACACAAAACAGCCCTGGGGGGCTGCATGCAGCCTACAGTCCACACTTTGCTCAGCTCTGAATTAAAAATAGATCCCTCCAGCCAATTTGCACTGTTAATATAACAGCAACGTACACAATGTCTCCCAAAATAAAAAAGCATTACTTGCTACAGCCCAACTCCCACTGCTATTGCACTGGTATTGGCCTTCATTGACATGAAAAGTAACTTGTTGCAAGTAATACATTATTCCTAAGCTCTGGATATGCTTTCTCATAGAACAAGACGAATTCTTTCTTTCTTTCTGCTTTCACAGAATAAGATGAATGCAGACTTTTCCACCAACACGGAATACCAGATTGCCTGTAACTATCACGCAGGTTATAAAAAGCAAAGGTGGAGCACTTTCTACCTTGCTGCACACTAACCTTCATCTGTTTCATCAGCTCAAACATCTGCTCAGGTGGAAGGCTGGCCACTGCCCTGCTGATGGACTCAGGAGCATCTTCAGGGTTCACAGGGTCTCCGTAGGGTGACTCTATGATTGGAGCACCAGTACCCAGACCTGCCATGAAAGATAGGAGAAAACCCTTAGGGTCAGAGATTTTCACTTTGCCCACACGTGCAGATCCATGTTGGATTTCAGCCCTTACTCTGCTACCTGCCACAAGACAGACTCACTCTTTAGCTCTTCTTTGTTCTTCTCACTGGCAGCATTGTCCACACGCAAGGCTCTCCCACTGAACTCGCGCCCGTTCAAGTTCCGCATGGCACTGAGAGCAGTTTCCTGGTCTTGATACTCACAGAAGCCATAGCCTTTTGGCTTCCCAGTCTCTCTATCATAGACCAATCTGGCAGACAAAATACAGAAAACTACAACTGTTATCTACAGAATAGTATGGAGAAAAGGGCAGTGCAGCTAGACTAGCTGGCTGTATTATCCAGACCTGGGAAAAATTGTTTTCTTGTGCTACAGCTCTCAGAACCTGCCATCTAGCGTTGTTACCACACTGGCTGTAGAATTCTAGGAGTCTTAGTCCCAAAAAGTAATTTCTACAAAGCTTTTGCTACAAGATCCTCCCTGAGATCCACCCTGATTTTGTCAACCCTTTGGAGTCACCTTCCTCAATTTATGAAACCTTAATAAGGATACTTCTCACCGGAAACTGACAACAGGTCCAACCTCTGAGAAAATGTCCTTCAACTGTTCTTCTGTGGCTTCATAAGGGATATTTCCCACTGCAAGAAAGAGAGAGTAACACATATTCAGGACCAACAGACATCCCTGGAATAAACTCAGTATCTTCCTTGATACAAGTTAAATAATTTTATCAAGCATTTGGAAACAGGAGACAGTTTTACTGTTGTCAGTCCTGTTATTAGTATTATAAACACTTTGTCACAACAGTTTTACTAGATTTTATTAATGTACAGTATATTGTGAACACAGACTGAAAAAAAGCTGGATAAACATCACTGAAGATCAAAACAAAAAAAGGGATCTTAAGATGAGAACATGCACAGAAATCTTTAGAAATCAGAACTATTATTCTACAAGGACAGAAAGATCATAGCTTGCTTAATTTCCCATACAGCACCCTCCTGTAAGCCCATATTTTATATTCAGAACCAACAAAATCTCAAATAAACTCCCTGGCATGATATGACTAGACAGATGCAATGTCTTTCGAGAGTGGGACTCAACAGGGGAATCCTATCCACGCTCAGTCAAGAAGTGTCCACTATCTTTATTCCTAGGCTGGTGCACCTGACTTGAAACTTTTGAAAGGAGGTCCGGTTCTAGCAAAGAAAAGTGTCTATTATGGGAACACTACACTCATTTCTGGTTTCCCCCAGAATTTTGATTCTACAAACACGATGTTTAGGACTAGGAAACACAGCACTGGACCTCTGCATCTGCAAGTAGACTGACTTTCCAAGTGGGAGGATGGGGAGGGTAGTCTAAGAGATCAGACTCTGTTCTTCAAACTCCTGAACAAAAATTTCCCTGGCTGATTACTATTGATCCCCCTGTACTAGGGTTGCTGGAACCCTAAGACACTTTGTTGCTCAGTTAGAAATAAAAGAGATGCAAGAAGAGGACCTTGAACTTTGTAACAGCACACTGCTCCCCTAAATTCCCAGCTGTCTCCATATCTGTAAAGTTTTTTTTTGTTCTAACAGAAAATGGCTAGAAAAAACTGACCAAGTACCTGCACATCTCCATTCCTTCTTCATTTCACCCTTTTAAAAGGCCCCAGACTCATCATAGAAATTCAAATTAGTACTAGATGTAAGATTACTGCAAGTGTGCAGAGATGAACAAAAAATACAAAAGCAAACCTGTTGAATACTCCCCACATGTATTTTAAATAGGACTGTATATGCTATGTTTGAGCCAAGGAAAGTAAAAACATTTTTTTCTTTCAAGAGCATCAATGCACAGTAGATTCATACAAGAACATCAACACACAGTAGATTCAAGAGAGATGGAAAAAATTACCTCTTTGCATTACACTTAATAGGTGAAACTTATAGGTATAGGATGTGGAAATTGGCACTAGTTTTGATGGAGGTTAGAAGTACTTATGAAGGATGATAAGCTATCAGTAGTTATTAGCTATGCTATCTCTTAGCCTTGTAAATAAGTCCTGCAAAGTTAGTAGCTGACTTCTTATTGCTTGCCTCCTGGGGACTGGCAAAGGAGGAACATGGAGCTGCATTTCCATGCCAGCCAGATAGGAGGGACTGAGCAGCATCTGTCCTTTCCTTCTTTGCCATCAGCTTCTGCTCACCTTCCAAGGCAAGGGCTATGTCTAAAATCAACCTGCTGCCTAAACAGAACCTCAGAGTTCAGAGACAGTACACCATGAAACGCCAGTTGCCAACAGGCAAAAGTAGGGGATGACTAATTACACTCTACCTGTGAGCTTCCCAAAGGCAACTGATTGACCATTTAGGGATGCAAGATAGTGCATTATGTACTTTTTTGGTCTGATCCAGAAAGGCACATTATGTTCTCTTGGCCCATTTGTATGGTATTAACCAATCTGAAAACAGCTAGAGGAACTTTGTTCAGCTGATATGTGTTCTATTTCCCCCATAATCCTGATTTCATTGAAAAACGTATTTTCTACTTTCCCCAAATTACTGGTTTCCTGGATATGTTCTGTTTCCCTAAGCTGGTAGGACCTGAGTTTGGTCTTGCAACTTACATTCACATATTACCCCCCTGTCATTTTTCAGAGTTAACTACCAATATTTTCAGGGTTAAGTGCCATTTTTTTAAAAAAACAAACAAACACTCTTCAAAGAGCCATAGAGAAAGTCAAAGAAGCTAAGTGCCTGTTCTCCCTTGCACTACTTTTGCTTGCAAAAACTGAGACTTTTATATTATTTGGGAAGCAGGTAACACAAATAGTTTCATGGACACAAGAACTGTAACTACCCACTTCAAAACATTTACAACTTAAGCTTCAAAAAAGAAAAGATCTTTGTTGTTGGTGTGTGTCTTCAAGTCATTTCTGACTTATGGTAACCCTATCACAGGCTTTTCTGGGGCTGAGAGAGTGTGACACATCCAAGGTCACCCAGTGAGTTTCCATGGCTGAGCAAGGAATCGAACTCTGGTCTCCAACGTCATAGTGCAACACTCAAACCACCACGCCATGCTAGCTCTACCACATATCTAATTGAGAGAGGCAGTGTGGTGTAGTGGTGAGTGTAGGACTAGCACAACTCACAATTGCTCAGGCTCAGAGGAAGGCAATGGCAAATGAAAAACCACTGGGTGACCTTGGGCAAATCACAGCCTCAGAGGAAGGCAAAAGCTCCTCTCAACAAATCTTGCCAAGGAATTCCTGTGACAGGTCTACCTTAGGGTTGACATAAGTCAGAAATGACCTACAGGTACACAACAACTATGCAAAATGTCTGCCTTTTCCCCCCTTTTGCATTCTGTGCCATTTAGCTATCACAATTTTGGTTTACATCTTGAAAGCTCTCCCCAGTCAAATCCAAAGCTAAGTAGTATCCCTCTGTTTATTATTACTGGGAAGTTTGCAAGCACGACTTAATCATCAGCCCTTCCACCTGAACTCCTTGCTGCCACCTTTTATGACTGTTCTTGCATGTGCTGCACAAGACATTTCTCCATCCAGGTTGTTGCTCATGACCCACAAAAGAAATGCAGTGTAAAATTGTTCTACAGAAAGCAGAAGTGATAACTGAAGCAGCTTTGGATATGAACAAACCACAAGTTAGTCTAGCTTTATCTACCTGAAAGAGGGGTGGTTAGGACTAATACTACATTTAAGGTATTTCGAACTGGAAACAGTGCAAACACAATGCCACACTGCTAACATGAGTGATTGTTTTCCAAATCCCAGCTACAAAGGCAATGACAGAGCAGGTACTTTTGAAGTGTTTTATTTATATTCCATCTCCTCCAACAAAAAAACAAGGAACACAAAGAAGGCGCCAAGTTTGTGTAAATACCTAATTTTATATATTTTTGTACACAATTTGAGGCAAGAGATGTTAAAATCTGCACACACTAATAAGCAACAGCAAAGCCTGGTTACTGGTGAAATGCATTCCATAACCATCCCATTACAGCATCTGTTGTATGATGGCATATGTGGAAAACAGCATGTGTTTGACAGGGGCAAGAAAAGATATTAAGGAATTAAGGCCTTAAGTCCCTTAGATCATTTGTACACCCATGGTCTTAAAAGTACAGTATATACTGGAGAAGGAAGATATGCAGCCCTGAAATATATGACTAGTGGTCTTTCCCTTTAACAGACAGCTGCAAGGGAACATCGCGTATGCTTTAGGAAGCATTCTCAGGAGAAAAGTGCATGCTACAATCCAAATGGGGTTCAGTAGAAGGGAACAAGGAAGCCCCTCTTCCCTCTGCTTTCACTGAACTTCTCCAATCCACTGCTAACGGTTCTTCCCCCAAAATTATCTTTAACCAAATTCATTCGATAGATACTACTTCAGAACTTCCTGCTGGAGTAAGTTGTAGCTTCACCTTTAGGTGGTGCTAGGAGACTCAGGAAGACCTGGCCAACCTTCCTGAAGAAAAAAGAGGCACCACAGAGCATGTGCTTTTGCATTCTTGGCAAGGGCTCTTTGGCAGGCAAGTTAATGGGCTGAATGCTCATACTGTGGCTGCATACATAGATGCACAGGATGGTGGTGTATGACTAAAATCCTCTAACAAAATTGTTAGAACCCCCATCCTCTACATACTCATCAAACTACAAATCTTAGGCTTTAGAGGAAACAAATTTATTTAGCATATATCCCCTAAAAAACCCTGAAGTGTAGACATAATCATCACCCTCTCTCCCCATAATTCCACTCACTCTCCTTTTAAGTAGATGCTGTGTTGTCCAGATACAAAACATTAGGTCAAGCCATAACCTACCAATTCAGCCTTCTAACCAAGTATCTTTCAGATATGCTCAACTACAACTTCTGTCACACCTACTATTTCCACTTTCGAAATAACCATTCTTGCTCACCTTCCCACTGTTACAGCAAAGAGCTCTTTGGGAAGTGGGGAAACTGTTCCGACAAGCACAAAATACCAGAGATTTCATCACTGGAGAGCCAGTGTGCAGACTGACCCATGGAAGATCAAAGTTCAAGCCCCCACTGAGCCATGAGAATCTTTCAGTCTGACCTTCCTTATAGCTAAGAAGCAGGACAGAAATGGTGAAGAGGGAGACATGTTTACCAACATTATCTCAATGGAGAAAGGCAGAACACAAAAACAGGCATACTTCAGTTAACAAAGCCTCTGATAAAAAAGAAAAACCCTTTTTACAAAATCTTTTTATACCTGCCCCTTCTTTCCTCTTCATCTTCCATCTAACTGGATTTTTTTTTTTTTAGCTGAATCAGCATTGGAAGGATGGAAAAGGAGAACTAGAGAAACAAATGTTTGGTATGAAGTAATACAATAAAGCTTGAGTTGGGACAGAATGGGATTCTACTGTACTTGTGTGTGCCAGCCCACACCATGCAAAATACACAGCAGTTGCCTTCAGAATCCCTCAGAGCACGTGTGAACAGCAAAACAGAGAAAATGTGAAAGCAGATAATCCTGCTGTATCAACCACCAAGAGCACGTTAAACAATATATCTCGCCACTAAAATGGAGTGGAAGATAGTTAAAGAGAAAGAATAATCCCTGGATGCATTTTAAAAGAAGCTTTCTAGTGGTCTCAAGTTCAAAATGTTTTTGACTGCTTATGAATGGCTCACCTTACCTCGTTTTAATTCACATGTGCATACTGTTTGTTTTCAATAAAAGGCTTGTTGAAACATGTTCAACCGCTCTTCTGTGGTGCCGGAACCTGTACCTATGCTCCCTATGTTATTTCTGGCCCTGGCGCCAAATTCTCTGTCAAAGGACTAATGCCAAAGAGCATATCAACTTTGTCTATTTCCACACTTGCGTGTTATAGTGCTTTGTCCTGTACTACTCTCTGTAGTTTCATGGATGGAAGGGGAGGGAGCTGCTGCGGTCACCTGTAACACTTGTGGCATGTTCCTTTTCTTGCCACATGATGTTCTCGGCTACACCTGCACCAAGTGCAAACTGGTCACCTTCTTGGAGGAGAAGCTTCGCCAGCTGGAGACACGAATTTCTGATCTCCATCTTATTAGGGAAGGGGAGGAGTTTTTGGATAGGGCAGAGAAGACCTACCGGAAGACCGAATGCACGGAGGAGCTGCCAGATCAGGAAATCAGCACACTGTGCCAGGAAACATAGGCTTGGGTGTATGTCACACGGAGGAGTAAAAGGACCAGGAAGGTAACAGAGACTCTTAACCTACACAATCGCTTCAAAGTACTTGGCCTTACAAACAATGAGGAGCACCACGCGGAGGGATCAGAATGTCAACAAGAAGGAATCCCACTTAGGCAACAGGAACTAGATCAACGCTCCCAGCCTCAACAGAATGCCCAGGCAGTCCTAGTAGAACATGCTCATCGAGGAGCCCAGGACAAGCCTCAAAGGAGGCGAGTTCTGGTTGTTGGGGACTCTTTGCTCAGAGGAACTGAAACGGCAATTTGCAAACCGGACAAGCTCAACTGAGAGGTCTGTTCTCTTCCTGGGGCCAGGATCAACCATATAACGGAGAGGCTAACAAGGCTGGTCAAACCCACTGACCATAAGCCCCTCATTTTGGTACATGTCGGAACCAATGACACTGCGAGGAGCAGCTTTTACCACATTGCAAAGGACTACGAGCGTATGGGGACCAACCTTAAGGACCTTGGTGCGCAGGTGGTCATTTCGTCCCTCCTCCCTGTTCAAGGGTATGGCCCACGTAGGGAAAGGGTAATAGCAGAGGTCAACAACTGGCTCCGCACGTGGTGCCGCCAGCAACGGTTTGGGTTTTTGGAACATGGCCTGAATTTCCATGAACATGGGCTTCTGGCGAGGGATGGGCTGTACCTCACAAAACTTGGCAGGAATGTTTCTGCAAACAGTCTCGCAAGAAGGATTAAGAGGTCTTTAAACTACGTTCAACTGGGGAGGGAGACAAAATTATTCAGGGCAAGGACTCAGAGAGCACAGGGGGAAAAGGCCCAAATGATACTGGACAAGTAGTACAAGCGGCCAATGGCAGGAGGAGTAGAAACAATAGTACAGGACTTGCAGGAAGGGCCCGGGTACTTAAGTGTCTCTACACTAATGCAAGGAGCATGGGAAACAAGCAGGATGAACTTGAACTCCTAGTACAACATAATAAGTACGATTTGATAGGCATCACTGAGACCTGGTGGGATGAGTCTCATGATTGGAATATAGAAATAGAGGGGTATAGCCTATTTTGTAAAAATAGACCATACAAGAAAGGAGGAGGAGTAGCCTTGTATGTCAAGGATGTTTTCACTTGTGAAGAGATCCAGGACTTAAACCCAGAAACGCAGGTCGAGAGCATTTGGGTAAGAATTAAGGCAGCGAGAAACAATAGGGATATTCTGGTGGGGGTTTACTACAGACCTCCAACCCAGGCTGAGGACTTGGATGATGCCTTCCTCAACCAAATGACTGCACATTCAAAGAGGAGAGATACAGTAATAATAGGAGATTTCAATTACCCGGATATATGCTGGCAGTCAAACTCTGCCAAGACAGCAAGGTCCAGCAAATTTCTTGCGTGTCTTGCAGACAACTTCATGGTCCAGAAGGTGGAAGAGGCCACAAGGGGATCAAATATTCTAGATCTGATCCTGACCAACAGGGATGACCTTGTGAATGAGGTAGAAGTGGTTGGATCTTTAGGGGGGAGTGACCATGCCCTCTTGGAATTTGGCATTCAGTGGGAAGGAGAAGAGAAGTGTAGCCAGACACTCATCTTAGATTTCAAAAAAAGGGGACTTCTGTAAACTTAGGGAGCTGCTGGCTGGAATTCTGTGGTCAGGAATAGTGAAAGGGAAAGGAGTTCAGGAGGCATGGGAGTTCCTTAAGAAGGAGATACTGAAGGCACAGTCTAAAACTGTGCCAATAAGGAGGAAGAATGGTAGGCATCTGAAGAAACCAGAATGGTTGACTAAAGAACTCTCAGCTGAGATAAGTGTTAAGAGAAACATGTATAGGAAATGGAAGAAGGGAGAAACCACCAAAGAAGAATTTAAGCAAGTAGCCAGGAGATGTAGGGAGGAGGTCAGAAAGGCTAAAGCACAGAATGAACTTAGGCTGGCCAGAGACATTAAAAACAATAAAAAGGCCTTTTTTAAATATGTCCGCAGCAAAAGGAAAAAAAAGGAGATGATAGGGTCGCTGTGCAGAGAAGATGGTGAATTACTCACAGGGGGAAGAGAAAAGGCAGAGCTACTTAACACCTTCTTTGCCTCCGTATTTTCCCATAAGGATACAAGCACTCAACCTGGCGGTTGGGGAGCAGGGGAGGAAGCAGAGGAAATGAGGCACATAATAAGTAGAGAGGTGGTACAGGAATACCTAGTCACACTGGACGAATTCAAGTCTCCAGGGCCAGATGAATTGCATCGTAGGATATTAAGAGCTGGCAGAGGTCATTTTGGAACCGCTTGCTATAATTTTTGAGAAATCTTGGAGGACAGGAGAAGTTCCAGCAGACTGGAAGAGAGCAAATGTTGTCCCCATCTTCAAGAAGGGAAAAAAAGAGGACCCAAATAACTACCGCCCAGTCAGCCTGACGTCAGTACCCGGTAAGATCCTGGAGCAGATCATTAGGAGCAGATCAGTAAGCAGTCAGTTTCTAATCATTTAGAAAGCAACGCGGTAATCACGAGAAGTCAACATGGATTTCTCAAAAATAAGTCATGCCAGACTAATCTTATTTCTTTTTATGATAGAGTTACTAGCTTGATAGATGAAGGAAATGCTGTGGATTTAGCATACCTTGATTTCAGTAAGGCCTTTGACAAAGTTCCACATGACAGTCTTGCAAAGAAGCTAGTAAAATGTGGGCTGGACAGGGCTACCGTTAGTTGGATTTGTAATTGGTTGACCGACCGAACCCAAAGGGTGATCATGAATGGCTGCTTTTCATCCTGGAGAGAAGTGCCTAGCGGGGTGCCACAGGGTTCTGTCCTGGGTCCAGTGCTGTTCAATATTTTTATCAACGACTTGGATGAAGGAATAGAAGGCATGCTCATCAAATTTGCAGATGACACCAAATTGGGAGGGGTTGCTAATACACCAGAGGACAGGATCAAAATTCCAAATGACCTGGATAGATTGGAGAGCTGGGCCAAGGTTAACAAAATGAAATTCAACAGAGAGAAATGTAAGGTCCTACACTTAGGCAGAAAAAACGGAATACAGAAATATAGGATGGGGGACACGTGGCTGGATAGCAGTACGTGTGAAAGGGATCTAGGAGTCTTCATAGACCACAAGCTGAACATGAGTCAGCAGTGTGATGCGGCAGCCAAGAAAGCCAATGCAATTCTTGGCTGCATCAATAGGAGTATGGTGTCTAGATCGAGGGAGGTACTGGTACCACTCTACTCTGCTTTGGTTAGACCCCATCTTGAATACTGTGTCCAGTTCTGGGCACCCCAATTCAAGAAGGATATTGACAAGCTGGAGCAAGTCCAGAGGACGGCGACCAAAATGGTGAGAGGCCTGGAAGCCATGAAGCCCTATGAGGATAGACTTAGAGAGCTGGGTATGTTTAATCTGCAGAAGAGGAGGTTAAGAGGGGACATGATAGCCATGTTTAAATATTTGAAGGGATACCACATAGAGGAGGGAGAAGGCTTGTTTTCTGCTGCTCCAGAGACCAGGACAAGAAGTAGTGGATTCAAACTGCAGGAAAGGAGATTCCACCTGAACCTCAGGAAGAACTTCCTGACAGTCAGGGCTGTCCGGCAGTGGAATCTGCTGCCTCCATGGAGTGTGGTGGAGTCTCCTTCCTTGGAGGTTTTTAGGCAGAGGCTAGATGGCCATCTGTCGGGAGTGCTTTGAGGGTGTTCCTGCATGGCAGGGAGTTGGACTGGATGGCCCCTGGGGTCTCTTCCAACTCTACATCTCTATGATTCTATGATTATTCCACTTTCAACATCCTATGGAATTCTGGGGTTGGCAGTTTAGGGAGGGGCCTCAAAGGTGGAATAATAGCATTACAACAGGTTAGCGCGGAAACGGCCTTTGTTAAGTGAGCTATACCCACCACATGATACTATAATAACCCACATTTTGACAACTCATATTACAACAGTAACAACGGGCCTGACATCCGTCCCTCCCTCGGGCGCTCTGGAGTCAGGAAGTGCTTCCCATAGAAAGCAACGGCGCAGAAGGGAGCGCTCCGTCCCCACGAAGCCGAAAGCGGCCAAGGCAGGGGCTCCCGCTCCCGCTCCCCTCCGCCCTCACCGAACACGGAGCGCAGGGACCGGTCCACGGCGGGGTCCCGCACCGACAGCCCCGCCATCTTCTTCCCTCCTTCGGCTCCTTTACTCGCAGCAGCAGCACCCCCGGCGAACCCGGGCCGCTGAGCTTCCGGCCCTTCGTTAACCTGGTCCCCTCATTTCCTTTCTGGGAGCCCTCATTTTTTTGGCACCGCCGGAAACAGAATGCTCATGCCAACTGTTCCGCTTCAGCCCGCAGCACCGGAGATAACAAAGCTTAGGCGGCGGTGCTGGCGTTTTAAAACGCTTCTCAAGAAATCGAACCGCACGAGAAGTGTGGAGAAATGTCCTTTTTTTAAAACTGACGGGCTTTGGGTTCGCGGTTTCTGCGTGAGCCCCCGTTTCAGAAGACTCAATGAATTAGTTCCGGGCTTCGCGGGCGGCCTGAGGAGCGCTGCCATCGACAAAAATGGCGGCAACGATCGCAGATGAGGGCGATCGCAATCAACCAACGAGTCTGGAAGGATAGAGAGGCAGCGACTGCAGAAAGGGTTTATGAGGGAGGGGAAGGAGCTCGTGGCTGGACTGTGAGAGTCACCCTCTTGTAAACGGTGCTGTCAGGGGAAGGGGGCCCGCAGAGGAAGGTAATTGGGGATAACGGGGGTGGGAGGGGGCGGGGGAGTGTTGCGGGGCTGCGAAATCTTTGGTAATACTGTGTTTACTCTCATATGCAACGATTCTAGATAGGTAGCAAATGGAATCTATGAAGGTCAAGGTTTGTCTTGCAAGAAGACCTCAAGTGATTGGCTGCCTGAGAAGATTCTATGGAGTCCTGGAGTTTGCAGTTGAGGGAGGGGCCTTTAGAATTCTCAGCCAGAGAGCTCTTGGGCCTCAATCAAGTGTGTCTGTCTTGAATAGACTAGTTGCTATGGAGATGAGGCCCAGCAGCAAAGAGGAGGGCAGTGCATTCCTTCAGGAACCCAGCCTCTCTATGTTAATAACTCTGAATAGAGGTTGGATTGGGGAATATGGGGAAAAGTTACAGGTACTGGACAAGATAGTTTGGGGAATTAGCGACACAGGAGCTCAAATCTTTCTATCAAGTATTTATATATGAGAAAATAAAATCCTGGGCAACGCCGAGTATGTACGCTAGTATTAGATAAAGGAAACCAGGAGTCTTGTGCCACCTTAAAGACTAAGCTTTTTTATTTGGTGTAAGTGTGAATCTGACTGCAGTCCATGAAGAGAGAGGCCAAGTAAAACTGGTTAGTCCCTTAAGGTCCTACAAGACTACCCTATGCACCTTTACACAGATAGATATCCAGTGGAATTTACTTCCAAGTAACAAATCTCACCAAGAAAGCCCCATGATAGAGATGCTTGTAAGGGCCTTTTTGCACTACACTGTTAAAGTGCTGTCATTTCACTTTTGACATCCTCTGGAATTCTGGGAGTTGTAGTTTATTGAGGCGAAAGTGCTCTCTGGCTGAGAATTCTAAAGGCCCCTCCCTAAACTGCAAACCCCAGGATTCCATAGGATGTTGAAAGTGGAATAATAGTACTATAACAGTATAATATGAAAAGGCCGTAAGTCAGTAATGACTTGAAGACACACAACAACAATTCATAGAAATGCAGCCTTTGAGGGATGCTGTTTGCCCATCTTCACTGCGTAAATCATGTTTGAGAACTTTTTGCTGAGAAGGAGTTTCATGCTGCTTTTCTAAATATAAAGTCAATGCTTTTTTAAATGAACAATAAAAATACAAGACTGGAAGAATGAGTTGTGCTTTTCTTGATCTCTGAAGCAAAACAATGCACCTGAGAACTGAAAGTCTTCCAGCACTTATTGCAGAGCTAGTTTTTTTTAAAGTCTGCAATCATACATGTATTCACTTGGGAGTAAGTCTTTGGAATAGGTATACACAGCATTGCAATTTAAGAATCTTTCTTTACGATTGTTATGCTGTTGTGAACAGCTTTGGCAGAGAAAGGCTGTTATCATTTTCTGATTAGCAGTGTGAGAATATCCTTGTTGTTCAGAGTGCTAGCTGAAGATGATGTTTTCTAATTGTATTTTAGGCAAAATCCTTCTGGTTCTCCTCTGCCCCTCTCCCCCCTGCCTTGCAAAATGGCTGCAGAGAATCTGTGCTCCAGTGGTACTGCTGCTGTTGTTACAGAGCCACAGTTTGCCCAGCTGTTCAGGTATAGTTACAAACCCCCAGAAAAATATTCAAACAAGTGTATTATTTCTCCGAAAGGGAAGCTTGTAGAAGTTTTCTTTTTTTATTTATTTATTACAGCTCCCAAAATCCCCTATCAGCAAGGCCACTGGCCATGTTGATTATTGTATTTTTGGAAATGTAGTCCAAAAAAAGGTGCAACCTTCTACTTACCTGGTGGCTTAAAGTGGTAAGGACCAAGTGAGCAGACTAATTGATGTAGAGGGAGCAGAGTACTCCATCCTGCCTCTTTGTGTCCAGCATGGAAACTGGCTGGCCCCATAGAGGAGGGAAGCACCCTTTTCTAGATTGCTCATAAAAATGGAGTAGGCTGTGGATGGAGGAATGGCTCCTCTTTTGTCATCTTGAAGTAGCCAGGGGTGAGCTTATTTACCAGGCTTGTTTAGTGCAAAGGTGGGGATTCTTAGGCCATCCTCCTTATAACTGCCCATCATGGAGGACTGGCAATATAGAATTGTAGGCCAAAATATCTGGAGAGTTAAATCTTTACCACCGCTGTTTTAGTGTGTCTCCATTATGTTAGAGATCTTGCAATATATGAAAGTAGATTGAAAACTGGAGGTGACTCCTTACCTTTAATGCATTGGTGGGTAAACTGTGGCACTGGAAACCCTCCAAATCCTCCAGACTGCTCCCCCAATTTTAAAAATGTTTCAGGGCAATTTTTGAGTAATTTTTTCATCAGAAAACAGACCAAAAGCCTCCCAGCACTCCCAAATGCATCATTTTAGTTCCTCCAACCTACCAGAGCACTCAAACTTCCCCAAAACAAAATACCCCAAAATCAGCCCCAGTGGCATCTGGAAGTGATGTTACTTCACTTCTGGTGTAGCCTATCAGGTGGGTGTGGGGGAGTGAATGGGCTCTGCCCCCTCTGTAGTTGCCCAACACTGCTTTAATGCTTGTGTAGAAGAGGCAATTTCAGTACGTGTTGCTTATTACCTGTCTGTCTGTCAAGCAGCATCTGCTGAAATTTTGTCTCCTAAACAACCATTCAAGGTTCTCCATGCTGGGGCAAAATGCATGGGAATGCGAAAGGTGCTCTGAGGCAGAGGAGAAGGAAGCTGTGTGCATTTGTGTGCATGTGCCTCCCTCTTCCCTTTCCTTTCGCCTCGGCATGCTTGTCTTCCTTCTCTGTGGCTGACAAAACTCAAGGGAATGGGAGAAGGAGAAACGGGGCAGGGGTGGGAGGCATATGTGCATCTCATGAGCAAAGAGCAATCAGATTCATGAAGGTCAAACCTGTGAATATGGAGGGAGGACTGTATTATGTGAAAAACATCACGCTGTGTAACAGCCAGAAATCATACTGACAAAGTAACACATTTAAGATTAAAGAAGATGAGGTGAGCTTGACACTTCCGTGATTGAAGAAGCATCTTTTCGTTTTGGCCACCCTCCCCCAGATATATACGTCTAGTCTTTGTTAATGAAAGAGAATGGCTGTGGCACACATAGGGATATTGTGCTAGATGTCTCAGAATCTGATGTCTTTTGGTTTTCGTCTAAGATGCAGTACTGAATTTCAAGTTGTTATATCATGTGGAAGACTCGCTGAGAGGAAAACAGAGGTACAGCCATAACTCATCAGGGGATAGTGGTAGACCTCAAAATGAAAAAAATATTTCTGATTGTATTTCAAATTGTAATGGTTGGTTTCAAGGCAAAATGCCAAACGGAGGAGGATTGCCACAAATCACTGTAAAATATTTTTAAAAGGGCCTAGAAAACAGCAGTAGGTTCTCTCAGGTGTTGCTGGTAAGACTCCTGGGTTAAAGAAAAGGCAGGAAGATGGACTCTTTCAAGTATAGCTGGTATGATTCCTGAGACATGGGCATCCTCTTTTCAGGATTTTTTAGAGACCCAGTTTAGCTAGATACAAGAGAAGAGTCTCTGCAGTACTGCTGCCTGAGGAAGAAAAAAATATATGGCAGAATTGCTTAGAACTAGGACTGAAATAGTGCTGTTAGGTTTTCTGAAGTTTAAAAATTGGACTGGGGAGGGGGCATGGGAGAGTGCTCTCTGAGGTACTGGTAGTAAGATACCTGATGTTTAAAAGGGGGGCTGGCAGGAAAATAGGAGGCCCCATGGACCTCTTTTGAGGTGGTAATCGTGGACCCAGGCGGTGCCAAGTACACTGTAGCTAGTTATATAATCATTGTGGACTGTACTTGTGTCCACTTCTCCACCCTAATTTTTCCCCCAGTCAAGATAATCCTAGCACATCTCTCTCTCTTTCCCAATGTATATACCACACACTAGTCTCATATAAGCTCTTTGAATTCTCAGGCCATTTGTAGTTTAGCTTAGAGCTTGGGAAAGGGCTTCTTTCTTTCACAACAGTGCCCATGAGTAGCAGCCATGCTGACTGGGGACTTCTGAAGTCTAAAAGGTATTTCAGTCTCCAGGTGAACCAAGCACATCAGTTCAGCTTGCATCTTGTGATTCTTGTTCTACCAGAGTTGATAATAACCTTTTCTGCATAACAATATTTTAACTTTCTCCATTGCAGTAAAAAGCATTATACGTAGATATAATGGTTTGCCTTTTCTGGATCCTCAAAGATCTTTCCCTTGTAGGAAACATTTGCAAAAGGGGGAGATTCTGGACAGGCACTACCGTGTGCAGAAGCTTCCTGATGGTACCCTGGCATTGCCTGTACTAGGCCAAAGCCTCATGGTGCAGCACCTGCAGCAGCTAAAGGAAAAAATTCCACCTGGGAGGACCTGCACTCTGACCTGGATCCAGGTGAGCTAAATTCTTTTTGGGAAAAAGGCAAGTGCTTTTCATTTCCTCCCCAACAAGGGACTTGTCACTAAAGATGCCAATGAATGTTGATAAGATTGCCTCTCTCCATTCTCATTTATACCTCTTTTGTCCTTACTTCTTGCCTCATTTGTCTGGATGCCAGTGATTGATTTTTTTTCAACATTGCAATGGGTCTACGTGCTAATGTGCTGCTATTGACTTAGCTACTGCTACATCCCAAAGAGGCTGGCTTATCTTGAGTAAGGCAGCTGTGCTTTGAGCATAATTAAGTTCAAATTGCAAATACTGATCCATAGAACAGTTTCGAGCCTTTCACCATAGAAGTGCAGGCAGCATTTTGCTGCTAACAGAATTGAACAGGATTTTAAAATGGTGTATGTTCTACATATGACAAAAGAAACTGGCTTACTTGTTTTCTTTCCTAGAATCCCATTCCTTCAAAAGCAGCCAAAGTCCAGTCACCTTTCCAGAAACTATGTGATGAACTTCAGCACTTCATGTCAATCCGTGGAACCACCTGGTCAGAAGAGTTAGAGAGAGATCTGCCCTGTTCCTGGCAGCAGCACGGAGACTTAGTTATGTTGAGCGAGGACAGCTTTAATGCAAAACTGTGGGGAGAATTGGGTAAATCAGAAGCATAGCCACATGCCAGACCACTCTGCACATCTTCCTTCCTTAACAAAACAATTGTACTTTTATTTTTTTCTAAGATGACTATCCTTGAACAAAAGAGTTTTGAAGGGAGACTGTGGCATGAAACTCCCAGATTAAAACATTTCAAGAAGTTTTATTGATTGCATCTGAACTGGACAGAGACTTCCTCTCCTGCTGTTGATGCTATTCTATTCTTATTATTTGAATGATCCAGTCTTTGAATGGCTGAAAGTGGTAGATCCACATAAAGTTGCAGGAAGAGGATGTGTTGAGAAAGATAACTGTAGTTATCACTAATTACTGCTTTTGTTGTGATCTTACATACCACGCAGCCCCCATTGAATTGTCACCAAATTTCACCATTCCTTTTCCATGTAATTTCAGTTTCTCTAATGTTGTGATTAAGTGGAATTTAAAGCCAGACAATGCTTACCCTGCAGGTGAATGTGCTCCACAGCCACTGCATTGCACCAGCTGATTTTCAGCTCCTCTGGAATGCTACAATTGTATCATCATAGCTGCAATTTTGGTGATCAGAAGTGAAGCCATTTTACTTTTAGTCATCTTTTGTGCTTTGTGTTGGGGGAGAGGAAACCCTGCTGGCTTTGGTTGAGGGATAAAATATTTGACTCTTTTGAAAACTTTTTTTTCTAGCCACAATAGTTTTTCTAGATTTTCTAGCCACAATAGGAATTGCTGAGGATGGAGGGTCAGTATGAGGTCTCAAAAGTCACTTTTCAAAGCTGTGTACAAGATGCTGTTGTTTTTGCAGCAATACACTAGGAAGGCTACACCTCTGGAACCCATCATGCCTGTCCTCCTTTTCTAGGGCAAGAACTCTGGGAGGTGGTTGCCGGTGCTCTTGGAGCTCGACGTTTAGCAAAGCGTGGACGTGTGCAGTCAGATTTATTTCGATCTCCAACAGTGACCTTGTTGCTGGGGCAGGATGGCTGGGTTGAACATGTGGACAATGGAATCAGGTAAGGGAGAGGCAGTTCTCTTAATCCCTCTTCCTAGTTGCTTCATCTTCATATCTTCTTCATGCAAGTTTAGCTTAGAAATAGAGTGAAATTATGACTTTTATAGTTTCAGATTAAGAAACCTAGTTTTCATTTGATGACAGAACACAATGCTGATTTTAAAGGGACAGTTGATGTGAGGCTAGGGAATTGCTGTCCTTTACAAGACAAAAGGTTGATTTGTTTCCTGTATAGGTATTAATTATTTCACCCATTCTGCTATCTACTATCTGACCATGATACCTGTTGGTAACTAATAGATTTTTTAAAAAATTGGCTCTAGAGTAGAATTCCCCCCCCACACACACATTTTCTTTTGCTCTTCTTGGTTATTTAAATACTTCAATGTTTTGTTCTGGTAAAGTGAACCACAAGTGGAATCTGCAGCCAGACAGTGCTTACCTAGGACAAGTTTGTGCTTTGTGCAAGTTTCCCTGGGTGTTTTGGGTCTTCACTGCCTCCACAGGTACATGTTTGATGTGACTCGGTGCATGCTATCTCCAGGGAATATCACTGAGAAGTTGAGGATTGCATCTCTGCAGTGTGCTGGAGAGATAGTGGTGGATCTTTATGCTGGTAAGATTGCAGTCTTCTCCTAAAAAGCCATGGTGAGGTGTGAGCATGTAAATAATTTAGAAGACTGTAATGATTCCAATTACAAGAAAAAAGATTCCACCTAAACACAACCAAGACCTTTCTGACAGTAAGAGCTGTTCAACAGTGAATGTGGTGGACTCTCCTTCATTGGAAGTTTCTGAACAGAGGCTGCATGGATGTCTGTCAGAGGTGCTTGGCTTGAATTGCAGTTTGGAAGGGGTTGGGCCAAATGGCTCTTAGAGTTTCTTCCAATTCTGTGATATTATGATTGTGTGATTTGCAGGCAGCCTCACTTAACCCAATGCTCTTGAGATGTCTTAGGCTACAGTTCATATCATCCCCAACTGGAGTGATCAGAATTGCTTGGGTCAGACAGAGATGGTTAGGCATAACTCAGCCTGCTGGTTTTCTCTGCATACTCTTTCCTCCCCTGCTCTTGGAACTTTAAGCCATTCACTCTTTTTTACAAGGGGAGCTGCAAAGGATTGTTATAAGCATGAACATGCTTAAGCTTGCCATCTTTCAGGGATGCTGCCATTGCATCTTACATTGCAGATTTTGCATATAGCAAACAGGGGGATTCAGTGTTCTCTGAGGTTCTTTCCTGCCTTCTTGTTTTGTGGAGGTGAATAGATCTGGAACTTGTACCTACCTAGTTTTCTTTCTGGCCTTCAGGCATTGGCTATTTCACCCTGCCTTACCTGATTCATGCTGGTGCTGCTTTTGTCCATGCCTGTGAATGGAACCCCTATGCTGTGGAAGCTCTGAAGAAGAACTTGGAACTGAATGGGGTACAAGATAAATGCTGTGTTCACCTGGGAGATAATAGGAAGGTGAGTAGAGAGGAAGGGATAAGTAAAATGATTGCTTTGAAGGGGAAGGAAGAGGAGCAAGGGCATTTCTCTAGCTTTCCTAGGATCCTTTGTTACAACAAAGCATAACCTACTCAGTCACACCTCTTTCTTTCTTGCATGAAATCTAGGTTCTTTGCTGATATCACATCAACTTTTGATGTGAAAGCATAAAACCAAAGTAGGGGCACAGTGCACAAGGGAAGCTTTTGCTTTGAAGCTGGATAGGAAGCACACAGAAAGCCACCCCAGCCCTATACACATTTTTTCAGAATGAGTTCCACTGAGAGCTTAGGAATATCTGCTTTTTGGATTACAGCTCCCAGAATTCCTGAGTCAGCATAACTAGTAGTGAGTATGCATAAGATCTAGAGTTAAGCTGTAAATGGTACTGGGACTTTTTAAAAATTGTATTCTGCTCAACCTGGAATATGTGAAGCTGATTTATCATGAGTCAGCCCCTTGGTCCACCCAGCTCTTTGAGTTGACTGGAACCCTGGAGGGCCGTTGTCAATCAGGAGTCTTTCCTGTCGAGCTTGACCCGGATGCTGACAACTATACCTGGAACTTTTCTGCTGATGGAGCATGTACTCTGTATTGATTTAGACCAGGATGGGCAAAGTGCCACCTGCTGGCTGCACGCACACACCAGGACTGTTTTTGTAGCCTCTAGAGGTGAGTTTTTTCCTTTGGTCCAAAACGCCCTCTAGGGGTATGAGTGGGTAGTTCCACCACATTTGGAGGCCCCCATCCTGGGAGATCAAAGTTTTACAAAATTTTTCAAAGCTTTTTTTTTGCCTCAAATTGTCCTCTGTTGTGTTGAGGGGGGACACCACATTGCAGGGGAGCCACCACAGTTTCCCATCCTGGATTTAGACCTCCCTAAGTCTTCCTAGTGATTAGGAATCCACAAATGGCTTGCAGCTTTGACTTGTGAAGGGTTTCAGTAATCTTACCCTGATTTCCCTGATTCTTTCTATACCATATTTCATGGCAAGCAGGTAGTACCTGCTCAGTCAGCTAGGGTCTGTGGATGACTTGTTCTGCTTAGAATGCGATGGGCAATATTTTCTTTGTGTGGATATGGTTTTTGTTTGTTTGTTTGCCTTCTTCCTCTTACTTTTCCTTTTTGGGTATGTGACAAAACTCTTTCATATTGAGGTCTGGTTTCCTTTGGGGAAGGTCCTCATATAGGCAGTGAGCAGAGCTAAGTCCTGCCCCTTTCTCTCTCTCTCTTTCTTCCTCACTCTGTTGTCTGCCAGGGTTGGGGGAGATTGTTATTGCTGTGGGTTTGAACTGAAAGCTGCATCAAATTTGGCTAAAGACAACATGAAATCAAGCCAAGGGTTGCAGGTTGCTTGCCCCTGCACTATGGCAGTGGGTTGCAGCTCAGTGGCAGAGCATCTTCTTTGGTTGCAGATGCTCCCAGGTGAAATCACAGGCCCTTCCAGTTAAATGGATCTCAGAATAGTTTCATAGAAGGCTCCTGGCTGCCTAAGATTCTGCTGCCAGTTAGAATGGGAAATGCTGTGCTAGCTGAATAAAATATCCCAGCTGGTATAATGTTTCTTCCTGTGTTCCTTGTCTCCTCTCCTCATCTTTAGCTGCAACTGTGGAATGTGGCTGACAGAGTGAATCTGGGATTGATCCCCACATCAGAGGAAGGCTGGCCAGTTGCCTGCCAGGTTTTGCGAAAGGATGTTGGAGGCATCCTTCATATCCATCAGAATGTGGAATCCTTTCCAACAAAGGCCCTTGAACTGCCCCACAAACTAATGCTGGATCAATCTGATGAGCAGCTTCTGGCACAAAGCGTGTCTAACAGTGAAGAAAACAAAAGGATCCAGGGAGACCACAGTATTCTGCAGGATGCTGAGAGGAGAGCACCAACTCCTACAGCCAAATGGGAGTGGGAGAGGTGGGCAGAGCTCACAGTCAGCCGAATCAAGACTTTGCTTCAGGATTTGGATGAGAAGCAGTGGAGGACAAAAATCCTTCACATTGAGCAAGTGAAATCGTATGCCCCTCATGTGCATCATCTAGTTTTAGATCTAGAGTGCCGGCCTTTTTCATAGCACTTAGGAAGTGGACTTAAAAGAATAACCTGGAACAGCATCTTCTTGTTGTGGCAGCCAGCAGAGAATCTTGAGGAAATGGGATTCTGGATGCAGGTTCAAGGATCTGAGATCTTGCACACTGCTTGTCATCTGTGATATCAGTCCTCTATTAGTGTCTCCTAATAAAAATCAAGGATAAATCTACAAATATTGATGATGCCTGGCCAGAACCATACCATAGAACTGCCTTGTGGGCACTGGTTTCCCAAACTACTATTCTAGATTTTAAATTGCATCCCACAAAAGTTGCTCCTCATCCTTTCCCATGCCTTTTCTGTTTTATTTACTGGAGAGCTAATTGCTCTTAGTCATCTGGGGAACATTCTAGAAAAAAAAGTTCTCCTCAGCCACTGTGAACAGTCTTTATAATGCTGCTGAGGTTTCACTTATCCTCATTGTCTCTGTACACTGGATTAGAGAGAAGCAACTACTACGCTCTCAGTCAACTCAGGTCTATGGGTGACCATTTGTTAATTCATAGTATAATTTCTCACCAGTTTCCTCTTAACTTTCTTTTCTCCTTTAACTTTGGCGTTTTCTAGAAGAAAAAGAAACAACCCTATCTCCTGTAGATGGCAAAGAAACTTTAAAGAAGAGCATACAATAGAATATTTCTTGGAAAAGAGATGGCAGAACTCATGGGTTCTGTTTTTGAAGCTGTACATTTCTGGTTTTCTTTCAAAATCACAGATAGTTTTTATTTTATGGATAGCAGACCCAAGTGTATATCCAGCGCAATAAGTTTTCCCAAATGGATACCCAGTGTAATCACCATAACACGAAGACATATTCTTAAAGCATCATTGATGCTTCTAGGTTCTTTCTTCCCATCTCAGAACCTCCTTTCACATTCCCCACTCCCTGGTAGAAGAAAGGTGGCCTCCTGTAGAAGAATCAGCTACATTCTAATCAGCTATATTCACTCCCTTTTCCTCAGTCTCATCTGGTAGTTCTCCTGCAAGGTTCACGTTTCCTCTTGCTTGAGAGTTTATTCATGCGTTTAATATACTATCTAAATAGTGTTCTAATTCTCCATTTGGGGAGATAGGGATCCTCCCTGTCAGACCGTCACTACAGACTACTTGGGATAGGAATCTTCCCTTCTCTGTTCATTACCTCATTACTATTAAACGTAGGCTGCAATTCTGTTTGTACTGTCTTCATGAATATGAGGCCAAAGCGCGGGAACATCACTTTTTTGGTCTACCAGAATTGCCCAGCTAACATGGCCATGGTGTTTTATCAGCTGTTATTCATGGTTATGAGATTTAGGTTGACTCAGTCTGGGATACACAGCCACTGCTCTTTGGCTAACTTAATCTCTGTCTGCCTTCAGGATAAAAATGGAAGACTTGCTGTCTGGGTAGGGCCTTTATCCAACCTGTGGGCCTGTCTATATTTTCTTTAGTGGTAGTGGTGGTGATCATAGCTCAGAGTAACTGCAGGATGAGTCATGTTGGCCAGCTTTCTGTTTGTTTTAGAAGCCACCTCCCCATTGCAGAGGGATACGTCACTGAGTCTCAAAACCACTGCCAAGCAGCAATAATGCTCACAGCTGCCAAGAGGAAGATTAGGAAGCAAGAAGGCACCAGGCTTAGAGGAAGCACCCTGTCACTCAGGGGGTGCAGAAGGAGACTTGAAAGACTTTGTAGGCAAGGATAAGTACAAAGAAGGCTCACTGGCTGGCCACCATTCTGAGGCCTCTGGAAACTTGAGTGCTGCAACCACACCTACTTTTATCTCCTGGTCTTTCTGTGTATTCTTGGGGAGGAGCTCCAGCAGCGGAGGTGGATGTTGCACACCTGCATCTCTCCTGTAAACACTTTAGAACGGACCAACCCACTTCTGCTTTGCTCTAAACATCTATAGTTTTGTCTTCTGTTTCACTGTACTCTGTTGAATTATTTTATAAGTTTTAAAAAATATATTTATCAATTTTAACAGAAAATAATATAAACAGCAACTGGCATTTTTAACATAAACATAAACTAAAATTGAAAGACAATACTAAATCAGTATGCCAAAATCACTAAACACTAACCCACTAGAATACTAGCTTACTAAAACAAGGGTTCTGACCCCTCTCCACCCAACTGTAACGAGAAAGAGAAAATAAAACAGAAAAGTACTGTTTTACAATTACGGAACACCTAAGCTAACCGCCAGTAACCGTATCCATAAATTGTTGCACTGTTTGATTTCTTATTGCTCAAAAAGTCCATAAACAGTTTCCAGTGTTTCAAAAGATCGTTGGTTGACTTATCTTTTTTCTTTTTATAAATATTCTTTATTAGTTAGTACATACAAAACAATGACAACCAAAAATACAAATATATTCACAGAGGAGGAATATTAAGAAAAAGAAAGAAAAGAAAAAAGCAGGAAGAAAAAGAAAAAAAGGATAAACAAAAAAACAAAGCAGGACATGGGTAACCCACAGAGAGAAAACGAAAAACAAAAGAAAAAGGAGAGAAAGAAAAAAAGAAAGAAAAAAAGCCACTAAGATGCTTCCAGGTTTCTTCGTCTGTTGGTAGTAACTTCACTTGTTTTCAGCACCTCTCTCTGTAAAATAAATATAATCACAGTGTATATATAACTATTTAAGTACTGTATATAAGTTCTATGTATAGTTCTAGATATAAATTTATGTATACTACCTCATACCCTTATTCATCTCTTCTCTATATACAGTTCTATAATTCCCATATCCATTTTAAATTACTTTTATAAAGCTTGCTACAATCTATCTCTCATTGCTCTTCTTGTCAAATTAAAACCTTTTATATCTATTATACATTAAAACCACCAACCATCTCCTTTCTTTTCCCTTACATGTTCCATGAAAGGTTGACTTATCTTTTAAAACCTATGTTAGTTTGGCCATTTGGGATAGTTCAGCAGCCCTAACAATCCAATATTATGTCACTGTTGCTTTGGTCTGTTTCCAGGTATGAGCAAACAATATTTTCGCAGCTGTTATAAAACGAAGAAGCAGCCCATATCCAAATCCTTATCTGTAATACTGAGCAAAACACTTCTGGTGATATTATAAAATTCACCTTTAAATTTTTTTGAATTAATGTGTAACCCTTAGACAACAGCTTTTTGCCTTCCTACAAGTTCCCCACATATGAAACAAGGAGCCCTCCTTATCTTGACATTCCCAACAATGGTTTGAAACAGTGCCAGTCAGTTGGTCTGTTTATTGTGTTTTAGCAAACAGCCATTATATACAAATATAAAACAAGAGGAAGAAATCAAACAATTTACTACTAATAATTAACCTTCAAAGGATGGATCATTTTCTATACCCCCCTTAAGCTTTATAACTCATTTTTTTAAAGCCTTAATAAGAAATTTGGATGTTCTAAAAGATACAAATTTCACAGCATCAGATAAGAGAAAACAGACCTTCGCAACAGAGGAGCTTCCATTGAAAGATTTGAATAAAGGATAAATATAATTGTTTCTAAGACTGATATAAATAGGGCATTCAAGCAGTACACAAGTTGAGTCTTTTGTTTAGGCAGAATTACAGCCACATACTCTGTCTTTCATAAGAACACTGTTCTACCAGCCCCTCCAAGCTGCCAATGGAAAAACATTTAATCTTGCATTTGTGAAGGGCTATCCTCACTTTAATATTTGAAAGATTGACTGGGTATATTGGAAAGTATAGGTATAGTGAAATGAAAGAAACAAAAAAAAAATTATTGGACTGGCAGGACTTAATCTCTATCATCTGAGATTGCATCTCAGTATCCTTAAGTCTTTGGAACATTAGTACTTTAGTTCTAGCATAACTTTGAGTCAGAAGAAAAGAGACTGAATATCTCAGATTCATGGTAACCAGCTGTATTTTATACTTCCATGAGTTTGAGCCTGTTTCTTCCAAAATCAAAAGAAACTCTAATGCCTGCTTAAAAATGATTTTTAGCCAATAGAGCAGGGCTAATCTAAGAGCCTCTGCTTTGCTTGTCACTACATCTAATTCTGCACGGAAGTATGCCAATTTTGTACAAATGAGGACTGCCACAAGTCTATGCCAAAATTTATTTTGTACTCTTTTTAATAGGTCCAAGTTGGCCAAAACCCACAGTGGTGCTCTGTATAACAACTTTGACAAAGCCCTGCGCTTGTAGAGTTCTAAAATAGACTGAATCATATTGTCCCCTTTTGTACAATAGAATTGTAGTAATCCATTTAAGGTTCTTTCAGCTAACAAGGTGCTTGATTGAACCTCTGAGGACCAATTACCACTCCACTGAAAGACCGCACCAAGGGACTTAAAGGAGAAACATAGTCCAATTTATTCCCATCAAGTAGATAATTACAGACTTTCTTAGATTTACCAAATTTTGTGCTTTGATAATTAAAGGAAAGAAGTTCATTCTTACACTATAGACTAAACTGTTTCAACAGTCTACATGGGCCTATTTGAGTATATCAGAATAGCATCATCTGCATACAGGAAGACTGAATATTTCTGATTTTTGATTTTGCCTGGAAAATATTTGCTGCCTCTTAAGAACTCAACTACACCATTTATAAATACACCAGCATATGTACCTGGCATTGCCTGGGATTTTATTTTCTCATAGGTAATACTTGTTAGAAAGATTTGAGATCCTATGTCTCTAATTCCCCAAGCTGTCTTGTCCAGTACCTGTAACTTTTCCCCATATTCCCCAATCCAATCTATATTCAGAGATAATAACATACAGAGGTTGGGTTCCTAAGGAATACACTGCTTTCCTCCTCCTTGTTGCTAGGCCTCATCTCCATAGCAACTGGCCTGAGGCCCAAGAGCTCTCCAGCTGAGAATTCTAAAGGCCCCTCCCTAAACTGCAAACCCCAGGATTTCATAGGCCCTTTTCACACGTGCAGAGCCGAAACGGGGCGGCGCACACGGGCGGAGATTAACTGCGTGCGTTTTGCTCCGTCCCTGCTCCGTCCCTGGGGGAGTGCGGCTCTGCCGCTCCACACGCCGCCGAATTTCGGCGGCGTTTGGCAGCGCCCAAAATGGCGGCTGGCAGCTTCCGGCGGCGCTCCGCCAATCAGGGCAGCGCGCCAGCCGGAAGCCCGCCCCTGGGCAGATCTGCAGAGACGCACTAATGCGTCTCTGCAGATTCACACCGGGAGCAGCGGCAGATTAGTGCGGGCGAGTTTCGAAAAACCACCTGGGAAGGTGGTTTTTAAAAACTCGCAGCGCCACCCTAGCGGCTGCACTAGAGCGGTTGGAGGTGTGGAGCCTCACATTTTCCAACCGCACTAGATCGCCCCGCGGTGTGGACGACCTCCATCTCGGATCGTCTCAACGCGGGGTTTTACCCCGTGTGGAAATGGCCATAGAATCTTTTCAGGCAGCCAGTCAAAGAGGTTTTCGCCTCACACAGCCAATCATGTGAATTGAGAATTGAAGGCTGGTTTTGAATCAATGAATGCAACAAAATCATGCTTCACAATTCTGGCCAAGTTTTTATCAATCACATATTCATCTGAATATGTGATTGCCTTTTTAGATTCCTACAGTCCTTATCAAACCATGCATTATCCCTTTTGGTTTGGTAATTTTCTGACAGAGATACCCTTTTTTTAAAATAATGATCTGAGAGAGTTTGTTAGTTGTACATATAACTGATTTGGTGACTCAATACTGGATGCTTGGAGCAAATATTAATCAGAATAAACCCTCTGTTGCAGATCTAATTGCAGCAAGGTATTCCATTTAATCATTTTATGTGAGGTTAATTGTGCTTGCTCAACATTTGTGGAAACAGTTAGACCACAGCAAAGAAAATCTAAGTGGCTACTGATCACTACCAACTACTGAACCAACTGTAAAAAAAAAAGAAAGACCAAAATCGTCTTCCACCCTTGGAGGAAAGAAAGGTACTGGCAGAATGAGCCACACATCCAGGCTCCTACCTTAACTGGGTTTCTTGAAACAGGAGCAACAGTGGATGTTCATTATTAAAGGAAATCAAGGGTGAAACTTTTAGGGTTTGATTTTTGGACAAGAGAATTAGCCTGGAATACTGTTCTCCTAAAATGTGGGAGCCATTTGGGGACAAGAAAGGCAAGAGAAGTTGCCTCACTATATCCAAAACACTCTAGTGGGTATCACACCTAATCTGACCAGAGATTCTTTTGTCTTCATGAGCAGAGATGGTATTCTGCCCTTTAAAAGAAGCATACAGAACATTAATGAACAGTAGACCAATCTCATTAATTGGTAACTGTAGCAGAGTGCTAGGATGTTTCCAAGCAAAATTTAATGTGTTCCACTGGAGAATGCATTTTCTATAAGGAAATATAGTTAAAGCACTTTGTTAACCTGAAGGGAAAAATTCAGAACCTTTGGGGAACTCTTGACTATGAAATTGAAGAAACTGACCAGCTGCATTCATATCTGATATCTTGACACCATCCTGCTGCTTAGGAGTTGGGTTAGGAGAACAGAACATTCTCTTTTTTATAACAGTTATAACACTGTCTACTTTATTTGAGATGTTTCTGAGCACTTTATAAATACTTTTATATATACTTATAAATATTTTTAATAGTTACAGCCACCAAACTATGTTCTTCTAGCAGTGCCCTAACATTAAAATGAGAGATGATCTTTTTAAATATCTTCCCATCTAGTCCCACTTACATGGTCGCTCTTAGTAGTAATATTTCTGGTATGTAAATACTGAGACTCTAAACTTTCCAGTTCTGAAACATCAGATCTTTCTAGAGCCCATTTCATTTGGCTATCTAATAATAATTAAGCAATTAAAATATACACATGTGGATATAAATACACACACACACAGTTAGAGCTTCTTTTCTACAATCACTGGCCAGCTCTCTTAATTATCTTATACCAGTTGCCATATAAAACAGCATCATCCATACACAAAAGGACTGAAATTGGACACAGAGCCAATTGAGGAAGATGAAAAATTTTATTCTTTAGTGTTTTATTGATGTATAAATTAAATAATAAGAAGGCCAGGGCCTACTCCTGTTTTACATCCATTTGTTGGAAACTCATAAGTTAGCTGGCCCAAAATGCTACATCTTATTCTGGGGGCCATGTCATCCTGGAGGCCATAAATAAGTGTTTATATTCTTTTATCAATTGATGTGTTCTGTAGTTTCTTCCAAAGTATGTCTCTAGGTATTAAATCAAAGGCAAATTTAAAATCAGTGAATGCTGTATACAATGCACCACCCATGGGCAGTATATTTTTCAGCTAGATGTTGCAGGGTAAGCCCTTGATCTATAGTTGATCGACCTATTCTAAAGCCTGCTTGATCTTCTTCTATCCCAACCAGTAATTTAATCTGGAGATGCCTAGCATAAAGTTTACTAGTTATATTTAACAAACTAATTGGACAATATTAGCTGGATCTGACTAGTTACTCTTATAAATAGGGATGATGATCACTAAACCCGTCTTTAGGGGAAAATAACCATTTGATCTATCCATGTGAATGACTTCACAAGAACCAGGGACCACCATTTCATGTTCTGTTTTATAAATACAGGAGGACTGCGAACACTTCCAGGAGCTTTGCCTGGTTTAAATCGGGAAATTAATTTTTGTACTTCAGCTTCAGTGTCCGGAGGCCACTCAGGTAATTTACTGCAATCAGCTATTTTGTCAAAATTCTCCAATTGCTCTGCTGTAAAAATGTTTTAAAAGAAGGATTCCCATTTTAGCTGACCTAAAACAGTTTGCCCTCAAATTACCTTCTCAGGGGAATCCCTGGAGATAGTTTTCTAGAATGTAGATAACTCCCCTGATTTAGAATTGCTAATTAAATGGTGTCAAATGTCCGATTGTACTGTACTTGTTTTTTTCTTTTTCATTAACATTTTATATTTCTTCTTCAGAAGGAACTGATCTTCTGAAATTTTTATTAGCTTGGACTCTCTATGAGACTTATATTTTGCTAGGAGTAAATTTTTCATATTAATACAATCTTGGTCACAAACCATGTTTTGTGCTTATGTCTTATCGCTTGTGAGTTTTGAGTCAAACTGTTTAGCAAAATTGGCTGCAAGGAAGCCCCTAACATTTGAAATGTTGAGAAACTAAATATTCAAAAACTGACAGGCCTTTTACAATGCCAATGGATTACGGCCAGAGATTGGAATAGCTCCTTTTTTGTGATGCAGCCTTGTGTTTACAGGTCCTGGGCCTTTTTCTGGTGTGCTCCAGATATTTTGGGCTGCAGCTTCTGTCGTGAGCAATGGTATAGAATTGTGGGAGTTGTGGGATATTTGGAGGGCACCACGTTGCCTACCCCTGCTTTCACTGAAGAACATCGATGTGTGGCATAATGTATTATGCTGGTAGTCTTATGCCACTGCTACTCAAAGTGCTTGTCTGTGCGCTGGTGCTGCTCCGTGAAAGGGGCAGGGCTGATGGGAGTCGCACATGTTCCTCACTCCTTGCACAAACAACAGTAAAACTTGAAAACCTCATTGTATTGTGTGCCTTCAAGTCATTACTGACTTAGGGTGACCCCAAGGTGAATTTCTTATGGGGGTTGTTTCTGGGCAAGATTTGTTCAGAGGGGGCTTGCCTTTGCCTTCCTTTGAGGCTGAGAGAGTGTGACTTGCCCAAGATCATCCAGTGGGTTTTCATGGCTGGGCAGGGAATCGGACGCTGGTCTCCAAAGTCATAGTCGAACGCTCAAACCACCTCACTATACTGTCTCTCAAAAACCTAATTATTGTTTATTTCCAAGAACACAGTCAATGCCTCATTTACCCTGGAGGATGCTCCTGCTCTGCAGAAGTCCATTGTGCCTCCCCTTCCCAACAGTCCTTCATACTGAGAAAAGTTCTCTTCATTAAGTTCCTGCAACTGGAAAAACATAAAATTTAAGAAAACAGATAACTACTTAATGCAGCATGAGGATCTCCCATCCTGAACAATAATCCAAAAATTAAGAAGGCATTCTGGAGGACTCAAATATTTGCATGTTTTTGTGGCACTGTGGTTAGAGGTAGTGATCTCCAGATAGGAATTAAGGCGCCAGATCCCATCTGAGCATGGAAACTAAGCAAAGTCCACCTTGGATAGTACTGGGATGGGAGACCACCAACGAACACCGGGCGCCCTAGGCTGTGGCCATGCCCATGCCCACACTAGACTGTTACAGTGCTATTATTCCACTTCCAACCTCCTATGGAAACCTGAGGTTTGCAGTTTCGGGAGGGGCCTTCCTCTGGGGCTGAGGGAGTAGGACTTGCCCAAGATCAGGCCGTGGGTTTTCATGGCTGGGTCAGGCCCTCCCGAGACTGCAAGCCCCAGGATCCCATAGGAGGTTGGAAGTGGAATCATCGCGCTATAACAGTCCAGTGCGGCAATGGCCTCTATTTCAGAGACACAAACACCTCTGAGGGGGCCTTGCCTCGGAAAACCCTATGACCTCCATGGGGGGAGACCCAAGTCCGCAGGAAGCTTGAAGGCACCAGTCATTAAGGTAGGGCTTCTGAGCCAGGGCGGGGCAGAGGGGACTGTAGCTCCCAGCATCCCTGGCCACGGCCTGTGCTAGCCGTGAGGCAGGATGGAAACGGCTATCCACCCTCAGCTAGATCCCACCTTCGCGCGCCCCCCGAGGCTGGGCCGGTTCCCTCCGCCTGGAGGAGCGCGGGCCGCGGGGCGCGGTGCCTTTAAGCCGGCGGCTCCGCCCCGGGTCAGGGAACGTTGCCGGCCCGCCCGCTCGGTCGCCGCCGGCGGGGCGGGTGGAGACGGCGAGGGGAGCCGGCGGGGAGCGGCTCGGAGGGAGCCGGCGCTGCGGGCAGGTGCCTTCCGCCTTCGGTAACCGGCGGGGATTCAAGAGCAAGGGGAGGCCGCGGGGTTTGTCTCTCCCTCCGCGTCACGGCACTGATTCCAGCCCCTTCCCGCCCCCTCTGGCGGGCGGTGAGGGATTTAGCCTTCCCTGCAGTCCGGACCCTGCCTCTGACCATGCGCAGAGTGCCTTTGTCAGCGGGTCCTCTCAAACAGCGCTAGTCGGGGTCCTGGCCCTTGGACCCGTTCAGGTCCCTGGAGAGGTTCCTTGAGAAAAAGAAACGGTTGTAGCCGGTGGGCGCAAGGAATGGTGCCAGTCCCGGGCACGTTGGAAGGCAATAATTGCTCTCCCTTCCTTCGCACGAGACAGGCGGAGAAGCAGGGCTCGGAAAACTGGTGGAGTTTTGTTATTGTTATTGTTATTATTTGAATCTTAAGTGCCTAGTTAGATACCTTGGGGGTAGTTTCAAAGTTTGCCTATGTGACATTCTGCACATGCTCTAGTGGCACAGGGAAATACTGCTTAATACAGCTTAATCTGAAACGTGGCAATGGATTTCGACTCAGCCCTGCTTAGGGGTCCCCCTGGGAGTTGCCAAGACTTTGAGCCTCCACTTTCCCTTGCTTGCTCTCCCTCTGACCCCCACTTTGCGCCTTCATCCCAATGGATTCCTGGCTTTGGGTGGCTTTGTGCACAGTGCTTTGTATACCAAATGCAATCGTTAGAAATTATCAAGCGTGCTGCTACAATAGCCTGAGGATTTAATTCCGCCAGGACTTGCTCCTAAACTGCTTTGAAATGTGTAAATAAAGTTGTATTTGTTTTATTGATTAGATGTATGTATATAGTACTTTTCAAGGCAAAATCCTCTCGAGTCAGTTTATAAAGGATAATTTATGAAGACAACAGAATGCTTTTGCTATTGGCTATAATTGCAGCTAGCCCGGGGATTCTGGAGTTCTTGGTGAGATCGGCTCATCTTGGTGATTTCAGCTCTGTCGACCTGCCCTTGAAACAGCTTTCGTGTGTTATGTTACATCTTGTAATATGTAAGGTCCTTCTGGACTAGCTTGTGCTCAAAGATAAAGTTGCCTGTTAACATTGCAAGAACTCCAGGACTGACTTAGTGGAAATGCAGTCTTACTCATCAGCTGTTAAAAAAATGTAAGCATGTGGGGGCACAGGTTTATCCACCCAACAGAGTATGTAAATATTAGTTAGTTCAAGAGACCTAAGCCATTTCTGCACTAGACTGTTATAGCGCTATGATTCCACTTTCAACATCCTATAGAATCCTGGGGTTTGCTGTTTAGAGAGGGGCCCCTCCCTAAACTGCAAACCCCAGGATTCCATAGGAGGTTGAAAGTGGAATCATAGTGCTATAACAGTCTAGTGCAGAAATGGCCCCAGCATGCTCTAGTGGTTTGAACATTTAGTGGATTGCTTTAGTGGATTGAGCCAGCTGGCCCCTCCCAAAACTGCAAACCCCAGGATTCCATAGGATATTGAAAGTGGAATCATAGCGCTGTAATAGTCTAGTGCGGAAATGGCCCCAGCATGCTTTAGTGGTTTGAGCATTGGATTCCGACCCTGGAGAAGAGGGTTGGATTCCCTGCTTGGCCATGGAAACCCACTGGGTGACCTTGGATGCATCATATACGCTCAGCCGCAAAAAAAAAACATGATAGTGTTGCCATAAGTCAGAAACAACTTGAAGGCACACAACAACAATTAGTTCAAGACATAGCTGCTGAGATGAGGAGTTGTGTATGCAGTGTCTCTGTGTGCAGCCTGCTTAAGACCTAACCAGGCTCCAGGACTTAACAGTGTCTTGCTTTTTTATATTTTAATGTTAAAGTGTTCTGAAATGTATCTGATAAAGTTTCTCAAAATGCTTTGCATGACAGACAATGGGAACTTCAGGACTTTCAGCTGGTGTGCTCTTCTCATTGGAATGATACATTGCTAATGTCCCTCTGAAGCCACCAAGCAGTTTTAGTGGATGACTCCTGGTTGTTTTCCAAGCTAATTGTGAGACTCCCTTCCTGTTCTCCCAAGAGGTGTTTGTCTTTCTGATGTCAGAGTTGAGTGTTTTCTCAGACATTTTTCCTCCCTATTGTGGGAGCTTTAAGGGCAGCTGATCAGGGAAGTGTGCGTGAAGATAAACTTTGTATGTGTACTCTGGATTGGGAAGAGAAAGGAAGTTGTCTTGCTAGATAGATAGTGCCAGGCAAATGGCTCACTCCTCTGGCCTTTTTGTAAGTTCAGGACAGTTTTCTTGCCATGAATGCACTCAGGGCTGGCCTTACCATTAAGGTGGGAAGTGGTGGCCACCTCAGATGGCAGATTGGCACCGTCATGAAAGGGCAGCCAATCGTTAGTTATTTGTTGTTATTGTATTGCTGCTGCCAGGGAATTGGGAGTGGTGATTGTGGTATTTTTTTGCTTCACATACCAGAATAACCTCACTGGCTTTGGGTAGTGTGCAGTTTGTCTTGAACAGGGCAGGGCAGGGTTTGCTGCCCTCCTTCAGGCAGGGAAATATCTTCGGATGGCTTTGGACGCCCTTGTTACTTTCTGCTGTGTTTTTCATGCAAATGTCACATTGTCTGTACCTTTACAAAAGTGACCCTAAGCTTCTGCCTCTACAATGTATGCATGTGCATTCATTGTGAACATGTGTGGAAGAATCTAAAAAAAATTGGTGTGGTGACTGCCGGTTAACTTCTGCACATGTTATTTATACATGTATACAGTTGCGTAAACTGTTGAATGCATGCAATGGGACTGGTCAGAGACATTTTGCTGCTTGAGGTTGAGGACAAGATGGTGCCCCTCTTCCATTTCCATGTAGCAGCTACCTGAGCTGTTTACTAAACGTTACTTCACCACTGATGATGGGAAAGCTGGTTGAGGAGGCCCAGGGCAACTTGTGTAGAGTACACAGTTCTGTGCTGCAACAGAGGGGAACAGCCATTGAGCTGGCACTTCACTCTCCCTCCTGAGAGGGTGGCCCTGAAGTAAAGTGGAACAGTAAACGTCGACCAGGATGTCTGTGTGACCATTTGTGTTTTGTAGTGTTTTATGCTTGGCTGTTTCCTACATCAACTCTGCTGTGGTACTGACTGAAGTACTGTGTGGGAATTTATTTATATCAGCATTCATAACTAACTTCACAAACATGGCCATTTCTGCACAAAACTGTTACAGTGCTATTATTCCACTTTCAACATCCTATGGAATCCTGGGGTTTGCAGTTTAGAGAGGGGGGCCCTCCCTAAACTACAAACCCCAGGATTCCATAGGAGGTTGAAAGTAGAATAATAGCACTATAACAGTCTTGTGTGGAAATGGCGTCTGTATTCTTATGCAGGGGCCGTGCCAATCTTTTCTGTGTTGTTCCAAGTTCAGTAAATGTGCTGCTGAAGTGAGCACCAGATATCTTCGAAAGGAGATGAGATAGTTTCTTTGAAGAGGAGGAGATCAATGGCTACCAGTCATAATGATTACATGGAACCTTTATTATCAGTAGCAGTATTCCTTTCAGTGGTGTTTTTGGGGGAATAGCATCACTAGAATGCTGTTGCATTCATGTTTGACTTGTGGGAAATAGAATACTGAACTAAATAAAGAACAAAAGGCAGTGTGCTTCACAGTGTCTATATAATCTTATGTAGTACATGTGTAAATACGTACTCAGTTGATGTTGTGTAAGAACACGGGGTTGATTCTCCGTGTCTTTTGAATCATTGTTCACTCACGTTAGAGAACTGCTTGAAGCTCTGGAGAAAGGGAAGCCTGAGCACATTATAAGTAGTATTTTTTAAAGAAAATATTTCAATTTTGCATTGAAACCATGACATTCTCAGTCTGAAAGAAATGCTCAGCAAAGTAGCTTTGGCTCTTACATTTTTAGTTGAGCCTGATCTCTATGCAAAGTTAATATGGCTGGAGTCCATTGATTATAGTTGCCATACATTGGCTAACTTTTCATAGCTTCCCTGGCGTCTCTGTTACAAGTTATCCCACTGCTCATGAGACTTACTGATGAGATTTATTAGATACAGAATGATAGCCACTAGTGCATCAATGGCAGAAGACACTTATTTGAGTAAAATTTACATGTACCAATGTATATATTGGGATACATATTCAGAAATGATTACTGTTATTTAAATAGAAATACAGTACATTTTGCTATAGTGGGAGAACTTGATCTCTGTCTACTCAGTCTGACTATAGATGTTAACTGTTGATGGGCAAATTCCAGGGCTCTGCCTTCTCCTCTTACCTTTCTTTGTCTTCAGACACCTTCAGGTAGAGGATGCTAAGTAGAGCACGTAGGCTTAACTCTTACTGGTTTTGCCAATTGGAGTAGCCCCACTGAATGAATGGTAACTTGATAATAGCAATAGCAGTTACATTTCTATATTGCTTATCAGTGCTAAGCACTCCCTAAGCAATCTAAAGTCGAAGGTTTTCACGGCCAGAATCCATAGGTTGTTGTGGGTTTTCCGGGCTTTGAGACTGTGTTCTATTAGTATTTTCTCCTGACGTTTCGCCTGCATCTGTGGCTGTCATCTTCAGATGGTCCCTAAGTGGTTTACAGTGTTTTTAGCTAATTGTCCCCAACAAGCTGGGTACTCATTTTACTGATCTACAGAAGCATGGAAAGCTGAGTCAGTCTGGAGCCCTGCAGGATTGAACTCATAACGTTGTGGCTGTGGTACCGACATTTAACCACTGCGCCACCAAGGCCTCTTATTATTAATTGATAAGTCAGTATTTGTGTACATTCCATTGATTGAATAGGTCTGCTCAAGTTGGGAGTGACCATCAGATTTAGGTTATTACTATTTATGTGGGTAATTGGCTGTCCTTTCTTTTGGCATCATTATTTTTTGGATCTGTCTGTACTTGCTGCACCTTAGAATTCTACTGCTAAAGAAACAGAAGTAATAAATCCCTCAAGCCTGCCCTGCTGCCCTCCCCAAAACAGGACCTCAGTTTTCTCTTCCTAGTAAAGACCATTGAGGTTAGGGAACTTTGGACCCTCGAATTTTTTTTTAGGAAGATGCAGAAGAGAGCAGCCACAATGATCATGAGTCTGGAGGACCAACACCTCTCAGAGGAAAGGTTGCAACAAACAGGGTTGTTGACTGAGAAGAAGGGCAGGAAAGAGAGAATGTAAAACAGTGGTTCTCAACCTTCCTAATGCCACAACCCTTTAATACAGTTTCTCATGTTGTGGTGGCCCCCAACCATAAAATTATTTCTGTTGCTACTTCATAACTGTAATTTTGCTACTGTTATGAATCGTAATGTAAATATCTGATATGCAGGATGTATTTTCATTGTTACAAATTGAACATAATTAAAGCATAGTGATTAATCACAAAAACAATATGTAATTATTGTTATATATTATTTAATATATATTAATATATTTAATATATATTAATATTATATTAATTATTGTTATATATGTGAATATATATATTTATTTCTAATTACAAATAAATGAAATTTTTTCTTGAAGCATGGTGTAGCATGGGTAACAGTCTTAATATAACAACAGTAAATTACATTGCTACATTTTGCGACAATATGCGTAAAAAGCCAACGTCAGTGCGAAGGTTGAGATTGCTTCTTTCTCACCAGATCAGAAATTCTCGGGGCAGTCTTTGCAAGACCACAACGAAGATCAATTATTTGTGGACTTTGAACTCAGTTTACAGCAGTGAAAGTAAGCTAAGGACAAAGCAGGAAAATGAAGAAGGAGAGAGAGAGAGAGAGAGCAGAACGAAAATGGATTTTTGACACAAAACACTAAGAAATGGGTTGTTCTGGGTTTTCCAGGCTTTGAGACCGTGTTCTATTAGTATTTTCTCCTGATGTTTCGCCTGCATCTGTGGCTTCAGATCCTCTGAAGATGCCAGCCACAGATGCAGGCAAAACTTCAGGAGAAAATACTAATAGAACACAGCCTCAAAGCCTTGAAAACCCACAACAACCTATGGATTCCGGCCGTGAAAGCCTTTGACTTTACACTGAGAAATAGTTCCTACATGCAGATTTTAACTCTGCCACATGCTGGATGTTTCCTCACACAAAACTACTTATGCTTCAAGTCTAATGGCAAAAACCATAGAGTGGGCAACTGCAGTCCTCTTTGCATGCCTCTGACCAAGAACTCTTAGCAGCCCTAATAAAACTGTGGGTGTTGCAACCACTTAACAAAACCTGGGTGTTGCAGTCACTTAAAAAAAAAATCTGAAGCCACAGTTGCTCACTCTAATTTACTGTATAACAAATATTTCCACTTTTAATTCTTGGGGGAAAGGAAGAAAGAAAGAACCAGAAGTCACTTTTAAAGTACATACAAGTAATATAGAAGGTCTTGAATTTTGTCTCCATTCTGCCTCTAGTGAACAGATTATTAAGCGAGGGGATAGTTTCTATTTACAGTACTTTAAAAGACCCAATCAGTATTTTGCAATGACATTCCCAACTAAAACAATATGGTATCCAAAGGGAAAAGAGCCATTATTATTGTTGTTGTCATCATTATCATCATGATCACCATTATTAACTTTATTTATATCCCACCTTTTCCCCAAGACTTCCAGACTCATTACTCCAGTTGTCCAGACTGGGGACAAAAACGTAGAAAAATTCAGGGACAGCTGCCCTTGCCACTAACACAAGTGAAGCAGCTAGACCACTATAGGGTTGCCAGTGGAGGGGGGGGGAACGGAGAAGCCTACTGTATCTTTAAGGGTTGTATAGAAAGCGAATTTCACCAGGTGTTGCTTGTTACCTGGCAACTGCTGAAATCCTCTCTTCTACACAGCCCTCTCTAGCTTTCCATCTGGCAATTTTAAGCCTGACACCCTCCAGATATTTCAGATTACAGGTCCCACAATTCTCAACCACTGGCTGCTCTGAGTAAGACAGGTGCCCAAAATCCTCGGAAGGAGCCAGACTGCTTACTCCTGGTGTCCACTTAGCCCCAAATCAGTTTCCACGGTGCCATTAATAGAGGGGAATAAAAGAAACCCCGGGCCTATGGTTGTTTAAGAGGTATCCAGGAATCCGCCCAATCGGGGGGGGGTAGGTGCACGTTAAGGCCAGCGAGAGAAGCTGAGGCCCTCTCCGTCCCTCCATCCAGGCCAGCAGGGCGCCAAGCCACGGGCCGAGCCAAGAAGCCACTCTCTCCTTACCAAGCGTTTGCTCCATGGGGGAGGCGAGAGGCACTGAGGCTGAGTTTCGCCTCCAATGCCCTCAGAGGAGTTTAAGTGCACGATGGCGGCGGCTGAAGTCATCCCCACGGCGCATGCGGGAGAAGCCCAGCCCGGCTCACCATCGTTCCTGCGCTGGTACCTCCTCAGGAGAGGCACAAATTTCCCTCAGGATGCTCCTGCTGTGCCAAAGGGGGCAGGAGGATGTGAGCGTCTGGCTCGTGCTTACGCACCACCACCCAGGGAAGACCGGGGGGGGGCTCAGCAGCGTCGCCACAGCAGGAGTGGTGGTGCGCAAGCGCGAGCCACCCACTCATGTCTTCCTGCCCCCTTTGGCGGGAGCTCGTGCAGCCGCACACGAGGCTCGCGCTTGTGCACCACCACCGAGGAGGGAATGGAGCCTAAGACCATTGGAAATATGTATTTTCCGATGGTCTTAGGCGACCCCTGTGAAAGGGTCATTCGACCCCCAAAGGGGTCGCGGCCCACAGGTTGAAAACCGCTGATGTAAAAGCAGTAGGATGGCTACACAAAGAAGAAGACAGAGCTCCTAATAGTTGTGGGGAGGAGGGAGTTTCAGCAGATGCAGCTGGATAGAAAGAATCTTTTCCTTTCTGGTAATAAAAGAATCAGGACTCATCTACTAAGAGTGGACTCATCTACTAAAAGTGAGTGGACTCGTCCACTAAAAGTGGGTAGTACATGATTTAGGAGGCATGAGTACAAGTACTTCTTCACACAATGCATAGGTAAGCTCTGAGATTCACAGATATATTGATGGCTGCCAACTTGGATGGCTTTAAGGGGAATAGTGAAATAGATGATTATGTATTAGATTAGATAATAGATCAATAATCATGGGAGTTAGGTTCACCAGTAACTATTGGTCTGGATGGCTGTATATTGCTTTCAGTAGCAAAGGCAGTCTGCCTTCCTGTGTAACTTGCTAGAGAGCATGATGCTCATGTTGTACATTTGTACACTTCCCACAGAGGTCTGATTGGCCATTGTGTCAAAAGAATGTGGGTTTTAGTCTGAAAGGCTTTTGGTCTAATCCCTCCTTCTAATGTTCTTATTGACTACGCCTTCCACAGTCTCTATTGGCCGTGCTGGCTGGGGCTCTTGGCAGTAGAAGTTCAAAACATTTGGGGGCAGATGTGCCCTGCCAGTGTCACACAAGGTAATCCCCGAGTGGTTTGAACATTGAGGGAATAGAATCTGCAGAGAGGGTGTTTGGCCAGAAGCAGAGCTTCCTCAGCTGGTCAAACCTCATTCTTCAGCTTCTTGGTGACATGGGGATGAGACAGGTGGGGCCCCAGGTCCTTTTTTTCCTGGGTCATTTCTCTTTCCATCTGCTCTGACTGGTTTACGGTCTTCTGTTTTTGCTCTCTGACCAAGGTGAGCCCAGCTTTGCTTCTAACAGCTTAATATGTAGCATGGATCAAATCTAATGCCAGGCCAAAAGTAATAACCTGCTATTGTTAGAACTTAATTTTACAAAGATCTTGGTATTTTATTACCTGGAGTGTTTTTAAGTATTTATTTTAAATTATAAATTCTGTTTATGTTTAGCAAAGGGAGAAATATATTCTCCATGTTTTCAAATGCAAATTGCTTAACTGTTACCCACTTACTTGAAACAGGTATTTATCTGAATGGTAACAACGGGAGAGAAACATCAGATCAGTCCAAAGAGCACTCCAGCTACAATGAAACACCACTAGGTCCAAGTTGAAAAGAAATTATTTGAATATCTTCAGGCAGTGAATATAAGTGTGCTTAACTTCTAAGCTAGCCTTTCTCTCTCACACACACACATATGCTGGAAAAGCAGAAATCTATGTTGTAGTTAATTATCAATTATCAAAAACAATTATCAACAATAATTGTTGGTTTTGTTGTTGTTGTTGTTGTTGTTGTTGTTGTTGTTGTTGTTGTGTGCCTTCAAGTAATTTCCGTCGTATGACAACTCTAAGGTGAAACTATAAAGAGGTTTCCCTGGCAACATTTCTTCAGAGGGGGGTTGCCATTGCCCTCTGCTGGGGCTGAGAGAGTGTGACTTGCCCAAGGTCACCCAGTGGGTTTCTGTGGCTGAGTGGGGCTTTGAATCCTGGTCTCCAGAGCCCTAGTCCAATGCTCAAACCACTATTCAGCACTGCTTCTTGTAGCTACATTATGGGAATATAAATGCACATTAACAGAGCATTATGGATACTGCTTTAGTAATGCTTAAAAGCAGGTCCACCGAAATCAGTGAGACTTAAATTAGTCATGTCACACTTATCTAGCTGATTTCAATTTGTTTGCTTTGGGGTGGAGAACATGCGGCCATCCAGATGTTGTTGGATTGCACATTCTGACAGCTCTAGCTGGCATAGCCAGTGGTGAGGGATGATGGGAGCTGCAGCTGAGCAACATTCAGAGGATCACATGTTCCCCATCTCTGGTCTGTTCTCACCCAACATGTGTGAGTAATATTCAAGCAATTGCATTTTTGTTCCTGACTCTTAATTTGAAATCCAGGTATTGAAATGCTGAGATACTCTGCATTCTTCGCTAGCTTTGCAGATACTCAAATATTGCCGAGTGGAACAAGATGCAGTGCTTCTGATTCAGCTTTTATGTCTCTTGTACTTCCATTCAGTGTAATCGTTGTTGACAAAGACACTTGAATTTTCTTTGTTTTACTTTGCCTTGATTGAACTAGTTTATCTTCTGATTTCTTCTAGCCTGGAGAAGTTGCAGCTCTGCCCAGGGAAGGGGAGCTGGTTCCTAGAGAGAACAGGACATGATGGAGGCTGTCGACCTGTCCTTTCTTTTGGAAGCAGAGCGGGATATAATCCTCCAGGTTCTGCAGCGAGATGAGGAGCTGCGGAAAGCAGAAGACAGGAGAATCAGGTAGGAATGCCAGCAGGAAGTCTGCGTTGTTGGAAAGAGGTAGATACTTGTCAAGGTGATGACACCAGTCTCGCTTTAGAGAAGGCCTGGGTGGTTCTGGTGCTCTAGATGACTTTGGCCTAAAGTTGCTGTCAAAGGTAACTGGCATAGCTAATGGTGGGGGATCACAGGACTTGAAGCCCAAAGACTACTAGAACAAAACAGTTGCCTGTCCTTGCTTTAAGATGTTGTTGTTCAGAGTGGTAGTCTGTAGACTGATGAGCCATCAGCTAACAATTCCTGAAGGATTTTTACAAAAGAAAGAGAGAGTTGTAGCCCAGTGCTTTCAAGGGAGAAGATCACTGCAGGTTTGCCACATCAAATAGCTGTTTTAGGGGACTGAGCAGTCAGCATCTGGAACTAGGATTTTTTTTTCTGAATTACAGTTTTCATAATGCCCCAGCCAGCATCCCTAGAATCCACAGTCTGGATTGAATGCAACTGTAGGATTCTGGGAGTTGTAATGCAAAAAAATTAAATATCCAAATTCTAGTCTTTGGAATGGATGCCATGTAAGGGTTCAGAGTATCTCCCTCTGTGGGTAGCCCTTAGTGATTTTTCTGTTTGTGCTCCTTGCAACAGGCGCCTGAAGAATGAGCTACTGGAAATCCGCAGAAAGGGAGCCAAACGTGGCAGCCAGCGCTACAGTGAGCGGACATGTGCCCGCTGCCAGACGAGCCTGGGCCGGATCAGCCCCAAAATGAATACGTGCCGCAGCTGCCATCACTTGGTGTGCCGTGACTGCCGCTCCTACAGTGCCAATGGCTCCTGGCGCTGCAAAGTCTGTGCCAAGGAGGCGTAAGTCTGGCTGCCTGGCTTGGTCTACCCTACCTCCTGTTCTCAACCCAGTCTATTACATTTGTGGACCATGTCCATTCTAGTTGTGGTTTCTTGTTGGCTTTGCATCCATGTGTACTGCCTGATTGTTAGCATACAGCTTGGAATCTCTGCTCCTTCATTTCCCGAACATGGGTTCTCAGGTATTACTAGCTTTATAGCTCCCATAATCCCTGGCCAGCATGGACTGCTATCTGGGATTCTGATAGTTATCAAACAGTATCTGGGGTCCCAAGTTATGGAACCACGAATTTACAGAAAAGCATGCAGGATTCTCGCCCTCAAGGCTTATGTGCCACTCATACTGGCTAAAGTGGAAATGGGGGAATCTCTCAGTCTTCAAGCCAGGTATGGACCAATGAGGGGAAACAGTTCATGATGAAGCCAAGTTTCAGACTAAATGATGTACTTCATACAAGCCAATAAAGGCTAGAAACTTGGATTTTATTTTTTTAAATGAAATGAAAATTGAAATTCTCAGGATATCTTACCTAGCATATCTACCACTCTAAACTGGCGAAATATGGCAGTAGGTGGTTAAATGAATACAGGTAATTTCTCATGGGCCTCTTTATTTCCTCCTTCCTGCAGGGAGCTAAAGAAATCAACTGGTGACTGGTTCTATGACCAAAGAGTGAATCGTTTTGCTAACAATCTGGGCAGTGACATCATTCGAATGTCTCTCCGGCGCAAACCACTAGGTATGATTTCTGTTGTTTGGAGAACGAGTCTGTAGCCATTGGTCCTCATGAAGGATAGATATTTTTGTATTTTCCAATTGAAATTGTAATTCATATTTAAAAATAAAAAAGCCACCCCAAATAACTTCTCAGTTCCCACTGTTCTTGAGTCTGTGTCAATTAAGTGGCTGATCCGTTTCTCCCAACCGTTTTTGTCTACATTTAACTTGGCTGCCTGCTGGAGTCAGCCTGAAATTAGTCTGCTACACTGATGCCAATAACTACACCTCTCTATCTTACTAGTATCATTTTTCCATTATGCAGTGGCCATGTGCTCCTGAGTACCAAATGACTGTAATGAATAAGAGAGAGCTATTGCTTTGTTTGCTTTTAACTGGCTTTTTAAAAATTGTGTTGTTTATATCTCATTTCCCTTCAGTTATCTCAAGGGAGCTCATCTCTTTCTCTTCCTCATCACTTTATCTTTGCAACAATCCTGTGAGATAGGTCCTGCTGGGGTAGAGTGATTGGCCATAAATCAGCCAGTGTTTTTCATGGCTGAATGGCTCACCACTCTAACCTCTAGAGTACACCTGCTTTCTAACCCTAGCTGGGTACTAGCCAGAGAATCTGGCTAGCTACTCCTAATGGAGTGAGCCTTAGGTTCATCCAGTCCTGCACTCCTAGGTTCTAGACCAGGCAAGCTAGTTGGCTCATATATAAGAGGCCAAAACATCTGGAATGCACCAGATTAGGGAAAGCTGTTCTTGACTCTTATCAGTGCATGTTCTGATGCATTTTCATGAGCTGCAAAGAAAGTGTTTTGACATTGAAAGGTATATTAATGTTTGTAATTTATTCCCCAGCTTCCTGCCAGAAAAGATGCTCAAGGGCTAGCAATACTAAAATGCCAGATAAAAACAGAAACTTGAATAAGATCACAGAAAGTTAAAAGCATACAAATAAATTAAAATCCCTGTTAAAACTGTGCAGTGTTTCAAGACAGAGTTAACTTTTAGCTTTCTTTTACTTTCAGCTAACAAAAGGGAAACAGCGGGGCAAGCTCTCCTTCAGAAGGCCCAGCTCACTGATCCCAAAGGCAGCCCCCAAGCAGGGCAGAAGAGCCCTCAGCAGCCGTGCAAGGAACCGAGGTGACTCTTTCCCTGTGCTGGGGTCTTAGACCACCTGGCATCTTTCCTTCCTCCTCTGCAGAGTTTTTTCTGTCTCATCTGAAGAAAGAAATTGGGCTAAACTAATAATGTGTCATCAGCAGTCATGTTAGTAGAGGTGGGCAGTGGAGGAGCAGCCATTAGGCAATTGTAGGCAACTGTGGGCAGTGCTGGTGCAAGCCTTCACTCCACTGTGGGCAGAATAGGTGCATCCTGGGCAACTGGAAGGGATGTCACATCAATTCTGGTTCCCAGTTTTGGCCACAAATTGGCTTTTCATGTCTTGATGGGTGGGGTTGGAGGGATTTCCTATAGCCCATTGTTTTCCCTGCAGTTTCAGCAGTTTTAAATTATTTTTATTGCAATCTGTTTCTATACTGTAGGATTTCTGGGGAATAGCTTATGCTAGGGGAAAAGGATGATTCTCTTGGAAAAAAAGTTCTGCTGAGTAGAGACAGCAAACAGAGAGAATATCCCACTTTCTTTCAAAACATTAGAACTCAGGGACCTTTTGCATTGTACATTCAAAGAAGTAGTAGACACATTAGTCTGTTTCAGCCTAAAAACCTATAAAGGAATCTTGTAGCACCTTTAAGACTGAGAAAAGAAATTTTTAGCATAACCTTTCATGGATTACAATCTACTTCATCAGAAGTCTCTTCCTGGCTGCACAGTGTTTGTGGGTGTTTGCTTCTGCTTTTGTAGCTCTTGGCTTCTGGCTTCCTTCTGACTGCTGCCCTACGGCACAGCCCTAAAAGAAGGACATGAGATTGACTTGTGAGTCTTATCCCAATTGTCTTTGAGAGTGGGAGAGTCTTATTTGGTTATATGAATCCCATTATTTATTAGAAATATTTATATCCTACCTGTTATCATAAAATCTTTGAGGGACAGACAGGTAAAACAGTTTAAACAATATAATACAATTCCAGATTTAAAGCAATAAAATAACTGAAACAGAATCAAAATATGTTAAACAAGTTAAAACAGGTTAAAAGGTGAAAATACTGTAGTCAAAGCTATGCACAGGTATACCTAAAAAGTAAAGTGGACCACAAAGGCTTTAATAAAAGCCATATTTAGACTGGCACTGAAAATAAACCAAGAAATGAGGCGCCACCATGTAGAATAGCGCCTCCTGTTATGCTGCCATACATTGTTCCCACTGGTGAGGCACAGAGGAGGATCCTTTTAGCAAATCTCAGTCCTTGACGAGGTATATGTAGGCTGGATGAAGAAGATAAGTTAGTCCTCCATGGAAGGGATTTCCACAATTCATGCTCAACCCCACAGAGCCACTGGATGTGCTAGTCATAGGATTATGGGACTTGTAGTCCAACAAACTTTTCAAAGCTCTGCCATCAGATGTTCTGACTAATGATAAGTCACCAGTGCCTTCAACAGAGGTCTTTCATGTCACCTGCTACTTGACTATGAAACTCAAGCTTTGAGGGATTGAATATGTGACCTTTGAAATATGGGCCTGATATATTTTGCTGCCTGAGGTGAAGAACTAAATGGCAGCCTCTCCCAGATGGTCTGGAAGTTTACTTTGACACTGGCAATGAAGCAGTTTCCATCACAAATAGTGAAGGAAGATTATATGGGCTTCTCCCTTCTAATGCCTTGCTTCTACCTTCCAGCACCTTCTGCCTGAGGAGCTGCATCTCTTTCCTTAATTGTAGGACTGACCTTGGTGTTCTGTTGCTGAGTTGCCAGCCCTTCCCTTCATTTTTGCTACTTATCTGTATGGGCTGTGTTTTTTTCCCCTAGCTTGGCCCCAGAACCTTTGGAGCCACGAGATGCAAAGAGCGACACGGAATCTACTGAGAACATGAGCCTGGATGGCTACCGTCCTGTCTCTGCTCCTGCAGCTGCCAGGTCAGAAAGACCAGCACCTATAACAATGTGAAGGAATCATGTGCAGCCCTTAGACCACTGTGCCCCCAAGAAATTGTAGGACTACAACTCCCATGCCACTCACCATTGGCTATGCTGGTTATAGCTGATGAGAGTTGCAATCCATAATGTCTGGAAGAACCACAATTACCCTTTCTTGTTTTAGAACTTTGAGGATAGAGGACATCTGAAGTGACAGTAGCATTCTAGACAGTTAAATCTATTAGGATGAAAGAGCACAAGGGAGTGAATGAGAGTTCCTTAGAGGGAGAGAAAGAGAGGTAAGCGTGACATAATAGGTGGCTTTTGTAGACATTTTTCTCTTTCCTATTAGTATATATAACTGGAGGAGGAGAGTTCAGAAACTTCCAAAGAGCTACAGTGATATTGCTAATGGGAGCTGATTACAGGGAGCACACAGCTTCCTTGTTGCAACAGTTTCACTGGCTGCTGGTCTGTTTCTGGGCAAAATTCAGAGTGCTGGTTATGACCTATAAAGCCCTGTATGGCTCAGGTCAATGCTGTTTGAAGAACTGTATCTTCCCATATTGCTTTTGTATGTATTTGTCTATGCACATTTTATTGTAGTTTTCTGCCTCTTTGTAAGCTGCTTTGAATCTCAGTCTGGGAGAAAGGTGGGAAAGAAAGGGAGGGAGGGAGGGAGGGAGGGAGGGAGGGAGGGAGGGAGGGAGGGAGGGAGAGGTTGGACTATCCAAGAATGTCCTACCATGGTCAGTGGCCATAATGGCTAGGAGATCTTGACAACTTTACATGGAAAAAGTAACTTTTCCAAGTTCTAGTCTGGGAGAATGGAATGCTGAATTAGATTGACCTTTTGGTGTGCTCCTTATGATTTCCAACACCACTGGGGTTTTGTTTTGTTTTTGCAGCCCTCGCCAAGGAAGAAAACCCATCAGCCCTTCAGGGTCCACAGCGTCCAGCCTGACCCTTCCTAGCCGGTTCAGAGAGGCTTCTCCCTCCTGTTCTGATGCTGTAAGTTGTCAATCCTTCCCTAGCAGTTTGCACAAATAGCAAATTTCTTGTAGGCTTGTGTCCTGGACTGAGACTTGATCACTGTATTGATACAGTTTTGTAAATGACCACAGTGAACAAAGCTGGTGGTGGAGAAATCGATTCATTGGTGATTTACAGTATTAGAAAGTGGAAAGGAAGGCTCACATCCACTCACTATGTGGCGAAACTCCAAAGGTATGACGAATGCCTTAGACGTGGGGTCGGTGTCGCCAGTTTTGCTTCAAATGTTCCCAAATGGCCTCTAGGGAGCAAGGGGAGCATTTTTGTCACATTTTGCTGCTTCCTCCACCATTTAGGGTTCTTTTTTTTTTGAAACAAGTAAAAGCAGGTGAAAAAGCTTTGGACCTAAAATGGCTCAGGGGGCAAAAATATATAAAAAAATCCTCCTACCTCCTCAAGGGCATTTGGGGGCAAAAAAATTGATTGTTTTGTGTGTGGAGGGTTCAGCAGACAGTCCAGCCCTTCAAGGTCTCTTTGTCCACCCTCCCCAAGAAACTCATGTCCTCAGGCATATGTGTAACCCCCCCGCCACCGAAACCAGATCCTCATTGTGACTCACAGGGTGAGATTTTTAATGTGAAAACATAAACAAAACAATCTCTAGTATGCAAGCACAAGTTTCCACCTTCTCCAGTGCATGCAACCATGGGTATGGAGAAAACAGAGCTGAAGTAAAATAACTGCTTCATATCCCTCCCTCCCACCGCCAACTAGGCTGAAAGATTCTTAAACAGGAGCTGGTGCATAGCTCATCCCCTTTTCTGTAAGAATGTTCTGCCAGAGTTTACGGTAATGCTTAAATTCTACCATGTACAAAACAGGGCATTCCCCACACAACTGAACAGCTGCATCATGGTTGTCTGTGATGCTGTGATGCTCCAGAACCCTTCTGCTTGGCAATGGTGTCAGGCACAGTACAATCTATTTTAATCAGTTAAATTGTTTGATAGTCTTTAAATCTGTATTGTTTAAAATTTTCAATTGATTGTTTAAATGGTTTAAAATGTTATTATATGAACCATTCTGAGGGTGAGATACAAATATTTAATAATTTTGAAAATAAGGAATAACTTGCTTGAGTGATGTAGTGCTCCTTGGAGGAGGATGAGCGTGGGGTATCCTGGGAAACACCCCAGCTCTCAGCATGCTTGACACATTTCATTCTCTGTTGGCTGTGATGATTAGCACTGTGTATATTATAAGTGGGAGCATCAAACCCTATGCGTACCTCAATTTGCTGGGTTTGGACTTGGCACAATAAAGTACATGGCACTTTCTAGCACTGGAAATAGCACAGTATTGACAACAGTTCGTTAATAATAATAATAACAGCACCATCTTACCCACCCCTCTCCGCATGGGTCAAGGCAGGGAATAACATATTAAAATACAGCAGTAAATAAACATGTAACACAGTTAAGAGTACAAGCACCAATTAAAAATACATAATCAGTTAAAAGAGCATAATATCAGTTAAAAAATGCATACGTAGCATGATGTAGTGGTTTGAGTATTGGACTATGACCCTGGAGACCAGGATTTAGTTCACCACTCATACTGGGTGATCCTGGACGCATCACACACTCTCAGCCCCAGAAAACTCTGTGATAGGTTCACCTTAGGGTTGCCATAAGTCAGAAATGTCTTGAAGTCACACAGCAACAACATATTGAAAACAGCCAATTCATAATTTAAAAACTTGGGTTCATTTGCTATTTCAGCCTGTAGTCTCTGGGGGGGGAGGGGGTTGATGTGGCAGCGGTGACTCTCTGTGCCTGTTTCTAGGAAGTTGGCTAATTCTTTCCTAGGAGACTCGTTTGGGCAGTCAAAGTGCAGCTTCAGCTGATGAGAATGAAACGTTGTTCAAGAAGAATCCCAGGAGAAGTCAGAGGCCGTCAGGTAAGATTCCTTCAGAACAGAAGTTGGAAAAGTTAGCGTGGGGGATGGCAGCGCCAAGGATCTCTCGGCCAGCATGGCTACTGTGGTACTGCCCTCAACCAACATTTTCAAGCTCTGTTTAAGAAGTAAGTTGCTGCTGCTTCCTCTGCTGCCCAGTGCAGTGTTCTGTTTAGAGTGTTGAGCTTTAGACTGAAGAGAGCTAGGTGCACATCCTGACTCAGCCATGAATCTTATTTGGTGGCATTAGGTTATTTCTTCCTTCTGCTCCTATCCTGTTGTTCAGGAGTATTATGAGTCTAAAGTGCAAAATGGGACCATATGAGTGACTGTGGCCTCTGTGGAGCAGGATGTCATAAATGGAGCAATAATCTAGTTCAGTCTCTTATCAATTCTTGTATTGCCACCTCCAAATCAGCAGGACCCCTCTAGTATTTTTTCCCAGCTTTGATGACATGAATTCCTTTAAGTGTGTTTGACCTGGCTGTAAATGTCATTCAACAGGGAGAAAAGGCTTGTGGAATGGAGATAGAACTTTCTTCCTTGCAAGTCCTTTGAATGGAAGGGTGGAGAATGGCCTATTGGGATGTCATCTGAGTACAAGATAATCCTGTTGTACATTGAAGGGATGAATTTGAGTGGTGGCTGAGATTCCTTCCAGTTCTGATGCTGAAATCAATGGTCCTTTGGTTTCTTCTCTGATCTTTGTTACAGAGTATACCAAATCAGTGATTGACCTGCGACCGGAGGAGTCTGTTAATGAAAATGGAACTCTAGGGGACAGAAGCAAGTCAGTTCCAGGCCTCAATGTTGAAATGGTGAGCCTCTAAAATAGGTGGGAATCGTGTGCTTTCTGGGCTATGTGCAGCCCCTGAAGGGTGCATGGCCTTTGGACTACTCTCCCTGGACCTATCCGGTCTTAATTTAAAAAGACATCAAAATGGAAGATGGTGTCCCTGGAAGCCTCTGAAGAAATTATTCTGGCCTAAAATAAGCCACATCTCCCACAACTTGTTTAGCACCAGAAAAGAAATTGGCTTTGAAGAACTGGAATTGGCCAGGAAGTCACTTCTTGTGTCCTAGGAAGGGTGTTGTTTGATGTTAATAGGAAATAGGCCTGGCCTGGCCCCTTGCCCTTCTGCAGTTGCACATCCCTACTCTAAAGGAAAAGGACTCACTCAGTCCTGGGGTTATGTCATGGCCTTTCTCACACTCTGTGCTTCAACTACAGATGTGAGGGCCTGCAGAAATTCTGCTGTTGAAATCCTTTGTTCTTGAGAATTGGATCTAACTTTGTCTTCTGAAGACACTGATTCCCCTGATCTGGGCTTGGCCTGGTGCCAACCATTCCCAGTTAGACACCCAAAGGAGTGTGGTCTTCTGCTCCCTCCCCCTTCCTTCTTGTTCTTCTAAGCCTCTTCCTCCTTCCCTAAAAAGAGGGCAGTTCCCTGTTCAGATGGACAGAGTTATCGCTTCTTTTGGAATGTGGGTGAATTTTAGTAGTGATGTTGCCTTTTAGATGGCTCGACATAGACCATTTTCTCATATAAAAATAAGTTTTTTTAACAAAAGTAGTATGCATACATGTGGGTGCTTCTTGCTAGATTTTATGAATAACCACAGTGGATTTCTTTTCATCACAGCTTCAATGATAAAGGAAGAATATATCTGTAAACCACAAAGTCCAAACAAGCAAATAAAGCAACCGATTGATCAGGTCCAATTCACTCTCTCTGTTCACACCTTTGTATATGCCATTTCTGGCTTCCCTTGGTCAAATGGTTGACTGCATCATTATTCAGAGCTGACTCGGCATCATAATTTTTTCCTGATCAGAGAACAGAGGGGCAGTAAAAACATGGGGCAGCTGCCCAGTTGAAAGTTTCCTCTGGAATTGTGATTAGTCATTTCCTTTCTTTGCTAAATTCATCTCTGTGACCTTATCCCTTGCAAGCCCTGAGCTGAGCTTGCCTGGCATTACAATGCCTAACCAAAAGGTGTTATTCTCCACCGCTTTATATAATTACTGGAAAGATTCTGAAAGCTGTTTTTTGGATACTAGAACATTCTCAGAATGTGGGTGATATGTGGGAAATTCTTTCAGTCACTTTGATGTAGGAGTAGGCAGAGGTTTGTTTGCTTTTTTGGACTGTTCTTGTGCCGTCCAAAAAAGAAAAAGAATATATTTTCTCTGCTGGACTTCTTCAGGAAGGATATTTCATCTTTGAAATAGATTGCATGTGGTTCCTGTACAGTTTTACATTTGAAAAAAATACTTACACATTTTTCAAACCCAGGGATAGGCTTCTGGCTTCCTGCAGTTTTTTTGGTTCTTGCCTTTTGACAGTTTCTGTGGCCACTGGAGGGTTCTGAGGTACGAAATTGGTTCCCAAATCAGCCACAGTTGACAGAGTTGGAAGGAATGTGAAAGTCATATAGTGCAAGAATTTGTGTCAAGTGAAGCATTTTAAAGCACTTACAGCAACATTATGGGGCAAAAACAAACCACCCAGACAACTTTTAAACTGTTGATGGTTGTGTGTCAGACTTTCAACATCTGTACACAAGTCATTTCTTTTTATAAATTAATGATGTTTTAATCTAATAATTTGTTTAATTGTGTTTTAACTTTTTTATTAGATTTTTATCTTATCTTGTTTTGTAAGCCATCTGAGTCCCATGCCAGAAAACAGGTGGCATATTAGTAAACTAAATAATAAAATACTTTCCCTTTCCTATACTTTTCAGCTTTAGGCTGTGGAGCTGCTTTCTAAGTGTAATCCCTCCCATCGCACCTGGATTTCTGGCTAGTATGTGAGAGCAATCCGCATGACACATGTTTAACATAGAGCTGCAACTGCAGCACGGTGATAAGATGCAAGTTGCGGCAGTGTTGTGGCAACACTTCAACATACGTAGGGCAGGTTGAAGCTGTTTAGTGCATAATAGGGAACTTTTCTGTGTGTCTTTCCCCAGGAGGAGGAAGAGGAGGAGGAAGACATAGATAGCCTGGTAGAGATCCACAGGAGGAGGACAGCCAGAAGCAGCATGCGCAGTGGCACATCTTCAGTGAGTGCTGGTCTTGGTGTCTGCTGCCTTGGGCTCAGCAGAAACAAATGAAGTTCAATGGGTGGAGGGCTGGATGCATGATGCAGGAAATGGGTGGGCTTATGGGATGGTGGGCTTATGGGTGATCAGAACCAGAGCCAAGCCAACAAGCCCTTTTAAATAGAAATCTACTCCTTCTTTCCACCCAGTTTCTTTTTCAGCAATTTGTTCTGGAGCAAGGAACTTTTTTTTAAAATTGTCCCTATTGTTAGATAATTGGGAGTCTGAAACTCTTACTAGTATGCTGCAGTCTACTAAGATCTCCCAGTAAGTCATGATACGGGGGCTTATCTGAGGGTGGGGAGCTCTGCAAACTGGGGCTAGCAGGAGGAACTACTTCAGCTCTACTGCCATCAGACAGGAGAAAGCTTCTATCTATCCATGGAGTGTGGAAGAAGTAGCACATTTAGTTGATGCAAAAATGGACTGAATTAGGAAGCACCTACTGGAGCACAATTGAGCTACATATGAAACTCAGTTCCAAGGTGATGTGAGTAGGAGTTTGACAAGGAAGATTAAAGTCAGCCTCCTTCTCCATGTATCAAGGGTAGGGAACATGAGGCCCTCTAGATGTTGGAAACCAACTCCTATGTTTACTCCTTGTTGGCTATTGCTGGCTAGAGCTGATGGGATTTGCAGTCTAGGGTGTTATCAGGAACATTCCTCCCCTTTGCAGTGAATGTTATATGACTTTTTTGTGTTTTAAATTTTCTTAGAGCACTTTGGGAAGCATGGTTAGTATTTATAGCGAGGCAGGTGATTTTGGCAATGTCTGTGTTACGGGTGAGATTGCCTTCACTTTGAACTACGAGGAGAAGACGCAGACGTTGTTCATCCATGTAAAGGAGTGCCGCCAGCTGGCATATGCTGATGAAGCCAAGAAACGCTCCAGTCCGTAAGTGCATGTTGAGCAGCATATCATTGTCCATGACAGGGATGGGCAGGACTCACTCAGTTTTGAAGGAGACGTGAGACTTGGAAGTTCAGGTTTAGGCCTGATTTGAGTACAGTATTGAGTACAGGTTTGCATCCTCTGTTCAAGTCAATTCCCAGTTTGGACCTGATCTTTGAATGTCTTTTGATAGGATGTCTGAATTGACCAGCCGTTTTATCTCTCTCTTCAGGAACAGTGCTTGAAAAATTTGCTAGTAATGCTGGCTGGTGGATTTGGGAAGTTTTACTGTAAAAAGTAACTCTCCCAAGCTCTGTTTGGAAGCCACTGTAGCTAGAGGAGTGAGCATACAGAAGATGAAAACAGCTGTAAATCATGGTTTCCTTACTTTTTATCTGGAAGCTAAAGGTTACTTATGTTTTAAATTGTAGTTAGTGCTAGTCATGGTTTCAGTGTGATGTCCAAAGGGCACTCTCCATGCACATATGGTGGCAACAAAGTAGATAACATACTCCTCTTTTATGCATAGCCATTAATACTCTGCAGTGTGAATCAATTTTATCAGTGTCTGAACTGGATCAGATTCCACTGGGGTGGTTCCAAATGGAGGAGTTCTGGATCATTATCGCCTTTAGTTTCTTTATTCCAGGAGTGAACAATGGCATGCTACATATCTTGGGAGTGCAGTTTCCCTCAGTCCAAGGCAACATAGCCAGTCGTGAAAGGATTCTGGGAGATTCTGTTCAAAAAATTCTGGAGTGCCACATATCTGCACGTCTGGCTAATTACATTTTTATCTGCTTCCTTGTCTAATATTCTTCACCTTCTATCTCCCCCCTCCTCCCAGCATTCTGTGGTTGGTGTTGGCATCAGAGCATCTCCTCTGGCACTGCTATTGCCCAAGTTTTCAGTTCTGTCAGGAGCTGAGGGATGGCTGTTCTCTTACAGGTTTTCAAACAGGCATTAGGAGTGGTCATTTGTTGAGAGAGTGGGCTGGCTCCACCTGCACTTGAAATGGCCATTTGTCGAGTGACCGAGTGAGCTATTGTGGGTTCAAGGGGATTGTCTGTGCCCCTGACAGGCAACAGCATTCCACACTGTCAAGCTGGCAACAGAGTCACCTCCAATGTTATTCTGTGGTCAATACCTGATTTGCCATGTTCTAAAGAAGACTTCTCCTTCTGTTTAAGGAGGAGTTACATTGCCTTAGAGAGCCAGTGTGGTTTGGGTGTTGTACTAAGAAAACTCTGGAGAGCAGGGTTCAAATCCCTGCTCGGCCATGGAAATCCACTGGGTGACCTTGACACACTCTCAACCTCAGAGGAAGACAATAGCAAACCCCCTCTTAACAGATTTTGCTAAGAAAACCCCATGATAGGTTTGCCTTTGGGTCACCATAAGTCAAACAAGACTTAAAGACACACAACAACAGTACATTACCTCGCCTACCAGTTCTGTTAGAGAAAACAAGGAAACAGAAAAAAGAGAAGGAACTTGAAAAAAAATAACCAGGTAGAATCTGCAAATTAAAACAAAGTTAGGAAAGAAGGTAGGAAAAGACTGGTCTGAGCAAGAACAAGAAAAAAGAGATAGAAAGAGAGCTCTGAGAGAGCACTTTGTTCTGTTGAAGGTAGAGAAGGAAACTGAAAAGAGGAGCCGGAAGAGGCAACTCGCCAGCAAAGCTTCAGGTCATGTGAGCCCCCTTCTCTTTCTGGGCAATGATGGAGGTAATCCAAACTGTGGATTCCTTCTCACAACCAGCTCAGAAAGGGCCTGTATGGGTAGGTATCCAGTGTCCCATTTTGCAATAAACCTGTCAAGTAGGTGTGAGGGACAGTGAGACTAGCTCAGGGTTACCCTGTGAATTTTGTGGCTGTGCGAGGATTTGAATTTGGTTTCCTCAGTCTGCTGTACCACACAGAGGTAAACATACAGAGGGCTGCAGTCTGGACAGCTCTTGAAACATTATTGTGTACCTTTGAAGATGGTGGGCTGGTAGGGCTCAGTGGCTAGTCCCTGATCCTATTGACACATCCAGAACATTCTAGGATGAGCTGCCTGATCAATAGTCCTGTTTGCTTATAAAAATAGATAATTCCAAGAACACTTTTTCCTGTTGGTGATTGTAAAATGCAAGGTGCAAATCAGCTCCTTTTGTTTTCTGCAGGTATGTGAAAACTTACCTTCTCCCAGACAAATCCCGCCAAGGGAAGCGCAAAACCACCATCAAACGGAACACAGTCAATCCCCTGTACCATGAGCTGCTTAAGGTGCTTGTCTCTGTGTGTTTTATGCAGGAAATTGCCAGGCCCATATATATCAGGCTCCCCTGTGGAGGCATTGCAGAAGTACAGATATGATACACCTGTGTGCAATCCTGCATACAGTTTTCTTGCTGTGGTGTTTTTGATGTGATATAAAGTAAATTTAGAACAGGGGTGTCAAACTCAATTTCATCTTGGACCACATCAGCATTATGGTTGCCCTCAAAGGGCCAGTTGTATCTGTAAGACTATATAAATGTATCTACTTTTTTGTCATATTAAATAATTGCCTCTTTCTGCTCCCCCCCGCTCTCCTGTGGCTGTTTCTGCCCCTCCTCCTTTCTGTACCTGTATTAGATGGAAGAAGGATCTAGGGCTAGGGCTCATGTATCAAACACAAGGCCTGCGGGCCAAATCTGGCCCACCAGGCCATTCCGTGTGGCCCTTGCACTTCTCCTGCAGCTGCGGCACTCCCCCCGCTTGGTGAGCCTGATCCCCACATTGCAGACTCCAGGCTGTCGGTATTGTGAAGAGGGGCCCAGCAGCCAGCACTTGTGATCTGCTTCTACATCTGACTGCTCCTCTGTCCAATTCTTGTGAGCTGCGTGGAGTGTTGCCATGGTAACCCATGGCAACACTCTGACAGTGATACTTGGACAGAGGAGCAGTCAGAGGTAGAAGTAGATTGCGAGTGCTGGCTGCTGCGCTCCTCTTCAGAATACCTGCAGCCTGAGGCCTGCAGTGTGGGGATTGGGCTCACCAGGTGGGGGGCGTGCCACAGCTGCAGGAGAGGTGCGAGGGCCACATGAAATGGCTTGGTGGGCCAGATTTAACCCATGGGCTTTGTGTTTGACACATGTGATTTAGAATATATCAGAGCTAGTTATGTTACGAGATGGATCAGGTTGTCATATATTATTTGTTGCAAGGCTTGTGTGACATTTGGGAGTTGGGGTTTTTTTTTTTTTGGTAGTAATATCCCAGTTGTAAGTGCATAGACAATGACATCACCAGGGGACAGAGCGCTCTGCAAATCAACAGAAGTGACTTGTTTTTGTGGATTGACATCTTAATCATCAACTAGCCTCAGAATCCACTTGCAGCTCCCTTTGCTTCACCTTCCTTTAGATCTGGGCTAAGTCATCCACTTATCAGGGGTCCTTTCACACTACATAATTACAGTGCTATATCCTACTTTCCATCGGGAATCCTGGGGTTCATAGTTTAGTGAGACCCTAGATTTTTCTGTCTGAAGTTTCTAAATACCCTTACCTAAACTGTGAATCCTGGGATTTTATAAGATGCAGCTGTGGCACTTAAAATGGAACCATAGCACTTTAATTTTGTGCTATGAAAGGGCCCAAAGAGCCTCTGCCATATACATACATGAACATGTATGTATCTTTGGTCCTTTTATCATTTTGTCAGAGGGAATCAAATCTTGGGAACAGTGAATCCTCCCATCTGCGTTGGGGAAAAAAAAAGTCTTTCAGACACTTCGTTGCTTCTGCTGGGAAGAGTCTTTTAAATTTTGCTCATACTGTACTGCAGAACCACAATTGCCTGTGTCTCCTCTAAGTGGCAGACCTAAAGTTCAGGTGGGCAGTTATTTTTCTGTGGAAGACTATTGATCTATGCCACTTGGCAATATGATCATTGGTGAGTGTAGCCACACTCACCAGTAGGTGAAACTTGCAGGATTTTTATGGCACAGACTCTATGCCATTGTGTCTCTACAGGCTGCACAAAATCAGGTCAGACTAAGGACCATGTGTGCCTGAAGATTGTACAGTCCCGCCCTAAGCCTAGGGACTTTACAGCAGGAGTGAGCAACATGTCACTTGCAAGTTGTATGTATCCCCCTTCTGCCGTGTGCTAGCTAACTTGTTCTAGAAAGGAAACACTCAGACTTCTAGCAACAGCATTTAATTTGTAATTGGCAAGCAACGTAGTAACTTTCAAAAGTTGCTAAGCTTGGCATATGTTGTATGGTAACATGTTTTATATCTTGAGATACAAATTCAGGTGCAAATTACATTGATTGGTGAAAGTCCTAAAGGTCATCTCACCCCACCAGACTGCTGAGTTTCCCAGGCCTTCCTGTTGTTTACATACTTTCATGTTTGTTGTGTTCTGTCAAGGCATTTCTGACTTACAGCAGCTCTAAGGCAAACATGTCATGAGGTTTTCTTGGCAATATTGTTGAGTATAAAAATGCAGTTCCTTTTCCAAACCCTTGGAAAGAAACAGTTGTAGCCCTGTTCAGGTCTTTCAGATTCAGGGATGTGTCTTCCTTGACGGAGTCTACCCATTTGTAATGCAGCCTTCTTCTTTTCCTACCTTCTTTCACCTTCCCAAGCATTATTGCCTTTTCTAGTGAGTCATGTCTTCCCGTGATATGTCCAAAGTACAACAGTCTCACTTTAGTTATCTTGAGTTCTACGGGAGAGTTAGTGGGCCTTAATTACCTCAGAAGACTGTACGTTAAAACAAGGATAGTTGATCACGTTATATGGTTGCTGGAAGAATCCACCCTTACTTCCACTGTGAAGACTTAGCAAAACTGGAAGCAGGGAAGCCCAAGGAGGTGGCCGGTGTCATTGTGCCTGTTAAGCATAAAGAGCCAGCCGGTCAGCCTGGTGCAGTTGCCTCTGCTTCATCTGTGATGTCCGTGTCAGGAACCTCCAGTTCTCATATTTCTTCTGCGGCTATCTCCATTTGGAGATAGCAAAAGAAATTTCAGAACTGGAGGTTCCTTATGCCTGACTCTGACATCATAGATTTGGAGGTAAGAGATGAGAAAGTGCTTAAAACATGGGAATTTGTTGCATGGAACTGAGCAGCACTTGCAGTCAAGGAAGTTTCAGCACTGGGACCTGTCACTGAAAACCTATGCTTTGATGCAGAAGTGTCTAAATTCTTGAGAATTACATCTGACCCTGTCCACTTTGATTTGATTCTACCCTGTGCTTTAGTTCAACCTGGTGCTGGCATGTGAGACTGGTGCTAGAACTCAAAAATGGAATTTATCACAAAGATGAAAACTTTTGTCTCCCTCTTGGGTTGGGTATCATACAGTGGCACCTTGCAATATTGGGTACTATGGCTAAGTGCTTTTCTCTCCTCTTGTCACCTTGTAGTATCAGATTAACAAGTCCATCCTGCTGACCAGAACCTTGCAGTTCTCTGTCTGGCATCATGATCGCTTTGGGCGAAATACATTCTTGGGAGAAGCAGAGGTCCCCATGGACTCCTGGAACTTGGAGAGCCCCTTGGAAGAGAGCCTTCCTCTGCATGGCAGGGTCTGTTGTATGTCTGTGCTTGCTTCTGTGACATACCAACTTTGGCAAAAAGTAGTGTTGGATATTTAGTGGAAGCTTAATGAAATGGTGATAGCTGATGGTGAAACTCTAGTTTCTCTATATGTCTTCTCAATTAGATTACAGGTTTGATTAAACACTTTCACATGCACACACATATAGACCCTCATTATTAAGAAGAATTCAGGTTTTAGTTAGGTCTTTATCTTCAAAATGTCTTCTATTATTCTATGTTTCAAAATTCAAAATGTCTTTGTTTTTTTTACATGTCCACCACATATGAAAAAGTCTGTTGTTTTTACATTTTACATTTACATTTTATAATTATTAGTGGATCCATTATACATTTTAGACATTTTAGACATTATACATTTCAGGAGCCCTGGTGGCGCAGTGGTTAAATGCCAGTACTGCAAGCCACAAGGTTGTGAGTTCAATCCTGCCGGGCTCCAAGGTTGACTCAGCCTTCCATCCTTTCGCAGGTTGGTAAAATGAGTACCCAGCTTGTTGGGGGCATGTATAGAAATGTTTTGAAATACATGCTATTTGTAAGTTGTTCGCGCCTCAATCCATATGGAGAGGCGGATACAAATAAATAATAATAATAATAAAAAATAATAATAATAATAGACAATCTTTCTGGCATTAAGTACCATCTATACATAATTTCATAAATATTTTCTTCAAGATTGTTTCTTGTTTCTTTTCTAGAACACTGGGGACTTAGCTGCCTCTCAATACAAAGGCGAGTTGGTGGTTTCCTTGAAGTTTATTCCACCTGCCAAGCAGGCCAATACAGGAAATGGAAGAAAAGGTGAGTATTCAGTGGCCATATGTGTTGTAGCTCTCTAGTTTCTTCATTAAATCCTGCCTGTTCATACATAGAATTCTTTTCTCCATCAGATCTGGAAAGCTGACTGGTATTTTCTTAATGCTGGCAGGGATTGCTAAGGTTTTCAAATTTCAGATTCTGTTTATATGGTTGGGGGTTCTACATTCTCTGTTTTAAATGGAGTTTTTTGTGTGAGAGGTGCTTTTATTTTGGACTTCTGTCATTCATGCTACTAACAAGGATCTCTTTAGGCAAAAAGGAAGAAGGAGGTGAACTTCAAGTCTGGATCAAAGAGGCCAAAAATTTGACAGCAGCTAAATCTGGGGGGACTTCTGACAGTTTTGTCAAAGGGTGAGCAAACTGGGGCTTTTTAAAAATTGGGTGTTGGGTGGAAAGGGAATTGTAGATTTAGGGATCACAGTTAACACTACTCTGTCCACATACAGTAGGCATCTAGGACTGGACATTGGTGTTCATGTCAAATGGGAAGAATAATTCTCTTATACTTCACTTGGCATTGTATATGCTCAAATATTAGGTGAGGGTGCTTGGCTCTGGGAAGCAACTGTATGTAGGGCTGTGTAAACTGTAGTATGTTTGGGGGAATAGAATTCATGTCCAAGAAAAGCTGAACACCATAGCCTTGTATCAACTGTGCAGATTATTTTTTTGGAACTAATTCAGCTTTTTCTGGCCATGAGAGAGTGCCATAGAGTGCTTGAAATGTCCTCTTCTGACCCCTGAGAATTCTTTTCCTAGTTTCTCAATATACTGAAAGCAGAGATTCTCAGGATGCTGAATTCTAGCTCTCTCATCCCTTTCCCCTGTTCAGTTTCTTACAGTCTTGATCCTGGGGGCATCTTTAACAAAGATAGCCAACCTTTCTTTGTTCACAGATATTTGCTACCTCTGAAGAATAAGGCCACCAAAAGGAAGACACCAGTTGTGAAGAAGAGTCTGAACCCTCATTATAACCACACACTGGTCTACAACAACATCAGTCCAGAAGAGCTGCCACACATCTGCCTGGAGCTCACTGTGTGGGACCGAGAGCCCCTTTCCAGCAATGACTTCTTGGGTGGAGTCCGACTCGGAGTTGGGAATGGTGAGGCAGCTGCTCAGTGGGATTGGGCTGGCTGAAGCCAAAGCAGAGTCTCAGTCCAATGATATTGCTGACCAGAGCAGTAAATGGTGCCCACCACCCACTGAAGTCAATGTACATAGTATTTAAAGTGGGGGTGAGCAACTGCCAAGGGTTGGGGAGTCACATTGTTTCCATTAAATCCTGGAGGGCTGCACACCCTTGTCACTCTCCCACTTGCCCCTATGTTTCTGGAGAGGGCGCTCTTGAACATTTTGCAAGGTGTTGGCCCTCCTCACCTTTTGAAAGCTTCCAGAGGCCTTCCTTTGAACTATAGATGGCTTTCTGCTAAACAGGAAATGGCTAGGAAATCTTCTATTCTTTCAAAACAGAAGAGATAACATTAAAATGTATCACAAAATATTTTTGCTTGAATTAAAAATGGCCTCCTAGCATCCTTTCAAAAAAATAGACTTTCTTTAATAGCAGAATCAAATTACTTATAAATAATTATTTATAAATATTTACTTATAAATTATTTATCAAAGAGACATGGTGAGCCCAGCATGATTATTATATAAACTACAATTAATGTTGAGCTTTTTTTTTCATCTTCTCTCCAGTTGCCCACCTTAACTGGCCCAAGTCCCCATTGCATTGCATTTTTTCCCATCACATCTACTCTTCCTATGTGACCACTTCCACAGTAGGGTGACTATACTCTCTTATCCTGTTGAACCATTGGTCCAACTAGTCCAGTGCTGTCAACGGTGATTGACTGCTGCTCTTGAAGGTTCAGACAGGATTCTGTCCCAGCCCTACCTGGAGATACTGGGAACTGAATCAAGGGCTTTCTGTAAACAAAGCATCTGTTGTGCCACTGAACTACTGCCCTTCCCGCTTGCTCCTCCCATTTGCTCATGGGGCCACTGCAATTGATATTGACTGTCAGGCTGCCAGTGGAACAAACTACTTGGTTCTCACCTTGTCCTCTCTGTGGCAGTGGGGGTCTTCCAGAGTTCACAGTTTACAAGAACAAATATTTAGCTCTGCCTCCTCTGGATTAAGCAGCTAAAGGCAGGATTGAACCTGGCATCTCTCTGTTTGTACATGTGCTCTAGCAGAAACCTATTGCGGTTATAGAAGAGAAGATATATCAGATTGTACAGGTAGATCTCTTGAGTTATTTGCAGTAAATCAGCAAGACTTGATGAATCCCAGCTGACTTTACAGAACAATTTAAAAGGGCAACTTGGAGACTTGAGAATTATTACTTTTTTGGATTAGTTTCCAGAACCCTTTGGACAGCATGGCCAGTGGAGATTGTGGACACTATAGTGTCAAAAAAGTAACTTCTCTGTAACAAAGAAAGCTTGAGAGAAAAGCAGAGTGTTTTTTTGGGGGGGGGAGGTTGGGCATTGCCCTGGGCTTAGTATATGTACAGAGGCACACTGTAATTCTTAACATATGTATGAGCAGCACACTGTTTTGGACTTCATGGTTCTAGTAAAAAGAAAAAAAGTAGCTCTTTTAAACCTAAAATTTAGCTATTGCTTCTCCCATGAGGATACTAACAGTAGCTGGCCTTTTTTTTAGGAATGTCACATGTTATGTTGAAACAGAGTTGAAACAAAGACTTTAGCTTGAAATGAACCAATTTTACTTTGAAACAATGTAGACAACAAAAGCAGGAACATCAGACATCAATACAATAACAGTTATTAATGAAGAGATGAAAGGGAGACTAGTAACTCATACCTGTTTCTTTTTTAAATGGCCAATTACAGTCAAGTCCAGTTGTTTGAGATATGATATATGGTGGTAGGTTTTACACTGTTCTGCATAAGGATACAAGATTAGTGGGCACTCAGATCAAATGAAAGGGTTATCAGCAGCCTTCTGCACTTTTTAGCACATGTAGACCTGATGAAAGCAGCCATGTTGTATGACTTCTTTTTCTGTGTGAGATGGTACACATCTTACTGCACTTCCTAGAATCTTTATGTCTCAAAACATGCATAGATGGGACCATAGCAAAAAAACAGAGCATCTTTTTTTTATGCTGAAGGTCTCAATCTTTGGTATTTCTGTTTTAAAAAATAGGATGTGATGAGTGCCGAGAAAGGTGCTGTGAATAAACTAGACCATAGGGATGGGGCATGTATGGTCTTCCAGATGTTGGGCAGAAAGCTCCTGTTAACTCCCCTTGCTACTGATCCTGTAGGCTACATTTGGAAGTTCACAGGTTCTGCAGCCCTGGGATCACTACATCATCTGGTTTGATATCCCAGTTTCCTCTGCCACAGTGACCTGTTTTTGACTGTCCATGAATCTAGCTAGCTTTTGCTCTCTACCTTCAGCTTCAGCACACAACTGGAGACAAAAGCTCTGTCTTATGTCATGTGTTTTCTCCCTCTCCCTCTCTCTCTCTGTAGGAATGAGTCATGGCCAGGTGGTGGACTGGATGGATTCTACAGGTGAGGAAATAAGTCTGTGGCAGAAAATGCGCAAGTACCCAGGATCATGGGCAGAAGGAACTCTTCCCCTACGTGCTACCATGGCCAAGTCAAGACCATAATGCTGTTTGAGCCCTCTTTTGAGATAGAATCCAGGAAGCAAAGAAATACCAGAGCTTCTGTGTGGGAGACTTTGAGGCAGCCTTCCCCAACTTGCTGCCCTCCAGGTCTTTTGAACTGCTGGTCCCAGAAGCTCCCATCCAACATAACTGATTGGGGACATGTGGAAGATGTTAGTTTGGGGGAGACTGTCTCAAGGGCAGTGGGAACAAGATTTCTTGGCTCCTGGCATATGTAGCAAATTTACAGTAATTGTTGAAACTGGCTCATTTTGAAAGGGATGTCCTTGGTGGCCTATTTTATTTAAAGGGATCTTGGCTTGGTAATTTTTATTGGAATTGTATTCTCTGTGCACCCTTGCTCTGGTGGGATTGCAAAGTGCCTTTTAAATATTCACTATTTTAATTTCCACACTTTTCCTATGTGTCAGCCATCACACCAATCTTCTGGAGTAGGCTATATGTCTACATTCTGTTCTTATTTTTAAATGTAATTTCTTTCTGTTCTTTGCCTGGGGTGAAAGGGACATTGAAATAAAGTTGAAATATATGAGGGCATGAAATAGCCTCTGAATGCTATGCACAGTTCTGGTTGCCACATCTTTTTAAAAACAGAGATGGGGGTCACAGTAGTAGAGCTGGAAAAGAACTAGGAAGACAACCATAATAGTTTGGAAACTGGAGCAGATTTTGGGCTTCTCAAACATAAGCCTCTTTAACAGTGTGGTGGGACGGCCAGAAAAGGCACAGCCCAATGGCAGTGCAGCCTGTTTTGTGGTTCCTTCAGTGGAATTTGACACTCATCTGTACTATGCCTCTGTATTCTTTTGGCTGTCTCATTAAGGAAGATATATAGCTCCAATGAAAGAGCATCCTATGTCATCCTGGCTCCCTCTGCTGTCTGAAAAATGTGGAAAAAATATAGGATACACTGTAGTCCTTTGCAGCCATGCTGGCAAGACCTGCATACACAGAAATGTGAGATTGTGCAAAGCCTCATGTCCCATTATCACCAATGGACATGCTGAGTATGTCCCCATGTTGGTGCGGGTGTGTGCACATTGCGTCCATTGACAATAATGGGATGAAGCATTTGTGGTTTTTGTTTTATGTGAGTATTCCTGGAACAGAACCCCCAAATATGCCTGCGTGTGAAGTAACCATTGCTACATGGGAGTGGTGGAGTACCGGAGAAATACAGAAGAGGAATATTGTAACACTGTGATGTAAAAGGCCTTAATTCATTTTTTCCGTTGCTGTATTTCTCTATATGACTGTTTCCACTGAGCACTTCCATCCACACATATCTTACCTGTGTGTGTTGGGCTCAAAGGGAAAGGGGAAATGTTTAGCACACCCTCCCATCTTTGAGTTTTTCCACTGAAGTAGTACCTCGAAGCGAACAATTCTGGTGTTGGACCCAAATGCTCACTTTAAAGCATTGGTAAACCAGTTGCCCACTCCAGCTTTAAAACAAACTTTGCTATACTCTTCTTTTCATGCTAGGACAGACTTGGGAAATATGTAGTTTTGCACATTATGTTGGAATGCAGTATCCATCATCCCTTAAGTATTGGCTTGTTGGCATGTTGACTAAGTTTGATGGGATAAGGAACATGAAGGTTGAGAGCTATACGTTCCCTTTCTCTGGTCTGTAGTGAAAACAAGGCATTCACTCAACTCCGTTCATTAGTAAGAGCATGTGCTTCTCTTCACCATTCTGTCCAAAAATATTCTGCCATCTCACAAGTTGAAAACACCTTTTTGGAAAGTATTGGTTTATATTTTTATTTTGAGAAACTGGAAGCTCCTGTAGAAGCCAGGGCATTGTAAGTCATGCTTGCAGTTCTAATACACAGGAAAGGCAAGAAAATTCTTTGACTGGTGAGAAGAGAAATCCACATAGTGGGTTTTATCCATCACTGCACAGCGAGAAGCTGCGCCTCACGTCACTCTTTTACTACCCAGTGTATTTCCTCCTGCCCCCTCCCTTCTGCTTCCTTCCTTAAGAACAGAAGAGTGACCAGAAAAAACGTACACTCTTCTTTAAAGGAGATGTGTTGTCCCTGCTGCTAATTTGTTAGCTGGATATAAACATAAGTGGAGCTCGGCTTCCTCTGCAGCTGGCATAGGAAGTCTCCAGCCTCCAGATATTGTTGGATTACAACTCCCATTTTTACTACTATGGTTAGTGGGTCAGGTGGAAGACCAAGTTCCAACAACAACTGGAGAGCCATACCTCCTTTCTGCAGGGTAAGGAGAGCTTGTGTGATCTTGAAAACAGAAGATGGAGGCTTCTGGGCTGTCCTCTGGTGCATGAACAGGAACCCTTTGGCCCTCCACATGTTTTGACCTGAACATCCCACTCAACATGACCAGGAGTAAGGGATGGTGGGAGGTTTATTTTAAAATACCGTCTGGATGATCCAATGTTATTACTCTTGCTATGATGACCTTTCTTCCTGCATAATCTTCATTGGGAGGTACTTGTGACACAAAAAGGAGTAAGTACATAAGTAAGACAGACTTTTCAGAATAATCCTTACAGGAACAATTGTATTTGTTCACATGAATGCAGCCCAGAGGCCCGAGATGGCAGCCTTTTCTATCCCATGAGGTTTAAATCCAGCAATGCCTCTTTTGTTTCACCTCAAGTAAATTCCAGTCCTGAAGGGAGAGACTGCAACTGTCTTCTAGCAGGCAGGGTGTTAGAGGCCAAAGGTATCCATTTGTTACTCCTAGGAGCAGAGCAGTCCGTTGTCACTCACATGTGTCCCTGTTCTGTTCCCTCTGGAGCTCTTCCTGGCTGCTAAGCAGATAGTTATCAACAAAGGAAAAGAGCTCATCAGGTGTCACAGGTTGGATATATCGCTCGCGGTCTACCCCATCTTTGTCGACAAACACTATATTGAAGCGGTAACGGGTGAGATGGAGGAACTGCCTGAAGAAACAAAATGGATGTTGAGCAGCAGAGTACTGTATTCTTTAGAGAATTCATGGAATTGAATGCAGTGTGATCTAAGAGCCTTTGTTTCAAAGTGCATCCAATCTACAAGCTTTCTTGGTGGGGTTAGCCACAACAGTTTGTCCCCTCCACCCTTCTTCCATAATACCAGGGATGTCCTTATAACTTTCTTTACAAATGCATTGTCATGAAGGCTTAAATACGTGTTTGATCGCAGTTAAACAGCAGTAACTCAATGCTAGGTTTCATGATTAATAAAATATGATATTAAGGTGACTGCTTCCTATATGTGAACTATGGAGCTCACAGTGCATTTTAGAGCTACAAGCTTAGGATGACAAGGGGTAGTGGTCCATCTTGATCACTCTTGTGTCACCTGCAAAGTGCAGCAAAACAGTGGAGATTCCATGGAGGATAAAGAAAGCATTTGCTGGGATGTCCATGAAATCAGTGTGTGGAGAGAATGGCTGATGGCCCATACCTGGGGAATAACTCACTCCCACCATACTAGGTTGAGCATCCCCTGCCCTCAGACCATTGATTGCTGGTGGCAAATTAGATTTAGGCATAGACAAGTTTAAATCCTAGGGCAGTACTAGGGAACCTATGATCTTCCAGATTACAGTTTCCATCATGCCTGACTATTGATTTTGCTAGTGTAGGCTGATGAGAATTGCTATCCAAGAACATCCTGACAGCCACAGGTTGCCCATATCTGGTTTATTCCTTTTGAATCCTCTTAAAACATTGCTTATCACACAAACGCACAGACACGTGCACACACACAGACACCCATGCCAGGGAATTCAATCCTATAATTAGGCATTGGTGCAAGGAAGGAGGCAGCTTAGTGGTGTGATTATAATTCTATCACATATTTACAGTCTTTATAACAATCCTGTGAATACTGACCCAAAATCAATTGCTGTCTGTGTGCTGACTCTCTGATAGATGCTACCATGTTCCATTTCACTTCCCACTAACCTGAGCTGTTCAATGATGGTGTCTGAAAGCTTGTGCTCACGGATCCTCCCGACTTCATGGGGTGGCAGCCCCACCAGCTCAATGACAGTAATATGTCGCAAGTCCAGCCCACAGGTAGCTTGCTACAATGAAGAGAAAGTGGTTGGTTAGCATCCACTGCTTGAGGTAGGGAGGGTAGGGTGGAAAATATAAGATGGAATTTTTGTGGAGGGGCTCACACACACCTGCAACATGGCATTCTGCATTTTGTAGTAGCGATCAGAGGGATCTGGAGCAGAGATGATGAGCAGACGGCGCTTTTCGTAGAATTGGTCCAAGAGGCTAGCAGCAGAGTTTACATCCACATTGATCTGCATGGCTGAATGGATGGGATGAGAAGAGAGGAGTATGTTATGCTTGTTGGTGAATCCGGACTTTTTCAAGACATGTTACTGCCCAAAACTGAGCAGCAGCAAAGGATGCCTGCATATCCAAGTCACAGCATGTACAGTAACTACAGCTGGAGAAGTTCTTTGGTATATGAAGCAGAAAAGCCCTCTTACCATCTGTGGCAGAAAAATCCAGTAAGAATAAATTAACATTTTGTTGGTCTTTCCTGACATTCCAAACCTGGCTGAGGCAGCCACACCACTCTGTCTAATGGCAAGGTTGGCCCTGTGTGGAGTGCTAGGGAAGCAGCAGTGGTGCAGAACACAGAGCAGCTGCAGTGGCAGAATAAGGAACTGGACGCTGAAAGAATCCCTGCCTCTCAGTGAGCTCTCTTTGCCTTTATCACGAGCCTTCAGTGGGACAGCACCAGAAGCTGCAACTGTTGGTTATCTGACTGGATGAGAAAGGTTCTTCCTTCCAAGACTGAAAACATTTGGTTGCTAAAAATAAGCTGGTGTAAGCCTCTGTGGGCGTGGGCAGGGTGAGGAGTTAGTTTCCTGTGGCCACAGGTGCAGAGCTGGCAAAGCATCAACAGGGAACTGGGGAGAGGGCTTTGTACATCTCTGTTCTCCCTGTTATTCCAGCCCTTGCCATGGCCTCAGAGTTCCAAGAACTGGAAGCCACTGTTAAAAGGTGAAGGAAAGAACATCCAGTGAAGTAGAGAGAGGGCGCTAAAAAAAAAATCAAATATTTCTTCTTAGAAATACAGGATACTAACATATAAAATCAAACACCATCCATATATAACATACAAAATCTATTTTTGACCTGTTAATCCTGGACCATTTCCACACTACACTGTTATAGTGCTATTATTCCACTTTCAACTTCCTGTGGAATTCTGGGGTTTGCAGTTTACTGAGGCCAAAGAGCTCCCTGGCTGAGGATTCTAAAGGCCCCTCCCTAAACTGCAAAGCCCAGGATTCCATAGGGTGTTGAAAGGGGAATAATAGCACTATAACAGTGTAGTGCACAAATGGCCCTGGCTATTCATTCATTGTGTACATTTCTGATGTAGCCACAAAATGATCAGTGTGTTCATTGGTTAGCCTTACTAGCTATTATACCCTTTTAGAAGCAGAGCTGAGGGTGCTGATCTGTGTAGCAAGAAATGTGGGATTATTTATCAAAAGGCAACACAAGTTGATGCTTGACATGATAATAGTATATACAATTATTCATGTGGAAAAAGTAGTGACAGTGACATTTGTCTCCCATTCCCATAATACAAAACCCAGGGTCATGCAATTAACCCAGATGGTGAGAGACTGAGGACCAACTGAAGGACAGACTTCTCCCACGAGATGTTCTGATGACCAGTTACTTGGAAGGCTTTAGAAGTGGAGTAGGCAAATCTTTCGAGGCTCAGTCTATCAGTGGATGGGTAATCACGATGACTACACAGCAATGACAGCATCGTAAACAGTATACCTCTCTACACTGGTTGCTGGGAAAGAACAGCAGGAGGGTGTTATTCTGCTTATGTCCTGCTTGTGAGCTTTGAATAGCTATCTGGTCAACCACTGTGGAAAAAAGTCCTGGAATAGATAGACCTTTAGCATGCTCTTGCATGTCTCTTCTTATTAAATCCTCCCTTTGTGGTACTTTTACCATTGGTTCCTGGCTGCCTCCTCCCCTCCAAAGCCAGACACACTTACGCATGCATGTAGGCTGAGAGCCTGACCATTGGTGACTTGACTGACAGACCCGCAATGGGGCACCTTGGCGTTCATAGCCTCCATCGCAGTGGTACTCGCAAGTGGCTCCGTAGTTGTTGCCTGCTGAGTCACAGGTGATGTAACCATGCTCTGGCGCCTTCAGAACAGGACAGCGACTTACTGCCAAAAACACAGTCAGAACAATAAGAAAGTGAAATGACATAAAACTAAAAGAACACAGAGAGGCAATGTGATTATGGTAAGTCTGTAGAATGCCTCAGAGCTATTAGTGTAAACATTCCATAGTCATTTCATGGTCCTTTTACATTCCTGTATTACAATGTGAGTATACAGAATGCCTAACCATTAGGGAATGTAACCTAGGACAGTTGTGATCACAGAGCAAAGCCATAGACTGCAGAAAGTGCCAGGAAAAAAAATCCAAACAAAACAACTCTTATCTTTTGCTGCCATTCACCCCTAGAATGGAAAGGGCATACTATGGGAACTGCAGGGAGTCAGAAGGCACAAAACAGTCTTTGGAGCTGCACTTTGCCCACCCTTGATGAAGGCAGTGCAAAATCTTCATTAACCTAATTTCCCAGAATCCCACATAGTATATCCTCCAGGAGAGTGAAAAATATTCTGCTGCCTGACACCATGTGACAAATGCCTACCCTGCAGAGCATTTGGGGCTAGTACACAGAGTCAAACAAGTTATTTTGGCACAGGAGACAAGAAATCCCCAAGCACCTCTCTCCAAATCTGACAGTAAAAGTGTAATAACAACAAATCAACTAAGTAATGTATTGTTGCCCTATCATGACATGGAAATCCATTGTCAGAAGTTTGCCTAATGGCAGGGTCAGCCCTGGTTTCCTCCCTATGCTTAGTTTCAGACAGGAGAAACCTTCAGAAAGTGAAGTATGAGAAATGGGAGAAAAGAAACACATTGACAGAAGGATACTAAAGACCCATTCACACTACACAGTTATAGCACTAACTGCTATAGTTCCTTCCTGTGGAATCCTGGGGTTTGTAGTTTGGTGAGGCACTGGAGGCTCTGGCTAAGGATTCTAAATGCCCCCTCTCAACTGCCATTCCCAGAATTGCACAGGACAGAACCATGATAGTTAAAGTGGAATAACAGCACTATAGTTGTGTAATGTGAATGGTTTGGGCATGTTCCAGTGCAGGTCATTCTAAGCAAGTCACCAGTTAAAGTAGTTGCAAAATGGCAATTTAGAAATGCACTCCAGCTTCCCAGCAGGTTTGAAACAGGGAGTCACTGTCCGAACCCACAAATTCTGGATAAAGTTCAATTCCAAAGCACATGTAACTTTAAAAGGGCAGTTTTCAGAGACATCCTGCCCTTGCCTCAGGAAGAAGGGAAACTGATTCAGAATGGAAAAGATGTGGGGAGAACTGTTTAACCCTTTTCTCTCATGATGATATGATTCCAATCAGAATCACGATCTCCAGCAGTTATTTTCCCTGGCTGGGATGTGAGTCTTAATACCAACCACTGGTTTTCTTCAGAGGTGAATGCAGTTATTTGTGTATTGTGGTGAGTTTGTCATTGGGACCACAGCACAGGTGAAAAGTGTTACCACAGTTTCTAGCTCTGGGTTGTGGGATATTAGATATCATTTTGATATCAATAATTTGGCCTACTATACCCCTCTGTCCTCCACATGCTTGCAGGGCCCCCGGACAAGCTTGCATACAGGCACGGCTGCTAATCGCTGAAATATTCCACACAAATACAGGCAGGCCAGAAATAGCTGACCCGCCGCTTCAGGAGACCTCAAGGCAAGTACCACATTATGTATGCATGCTACTTACTCCCTGCCCCGAGCAGGCAGCTTGACTAGCCAAATACTCAACTGTCAAGCACTCTGCGTTTGCATATTGGCTACTCTATTGACAATTCGGACTTAACTCAATCATGTAAAATTCTGACCTTTCAGAGGGTTTGTCTCCAGCCTGAAACTCATTGTTGTCCCCAAGTGTGGACGAGCCTATGGCCACATTTTCCCCTATAAGAACCTCTGACTCTGAGCGCTTCCTCGGATCGCTCTTGGCTTCCATCCCGCCTTGCTGCCACTTCGTTAGGCGAGCCTTCCCCTCAGCTCCACATGCTGAGAAACTCCATTTGCACGAACTTCTTCTTATGACTACCCAGGCTTCAGGACAGGTGTAGTATTTCCCATACCAAAACCTCCTCTAAAAATTCCTCTATCCAACTCCAACCTTTATTTCTCTAGTTCTCCGTGTGAGTGTGTTGCATATACTTGTTTGGCTGTATTTTAATAAAAACAACAATTATTATTTACTTCCGTTTGCTCCTTGACTTGGCCTGACCCCGTAGACATTGAGTAAAAGATCTCGCTCCATTGCCCTGCCTCTCGTGTTGCTAGCTTGTGCTCTTTTGACTAATTCCCAACTTTGTAATCTGGAGTGCACCTAAGTGTCCCTCATGGGCCCCCCAGAAATCAGGGTAACAAAAGGATTATATATTGCCATTATTCTGTTCTGAATCTGGGAGAAATCTGAATTCCTCCACTGAATTCTTAAGAAAGAAAAAAAAGCTGTAAATGCAAGCCATGTACTTAACACAACATGTATTTAGTCCTGTGATATATGAAAAAGGAAAAGAAAAGAAAAGAAAAAGGTGGCATACTATCCTTTATTTACCTCGGACTCTCACAAAAAATTTGCAGCTAGCTCGGTTGAACGCCTGATCATAGACAGTGTAGCGAATAATATGTTCTCCTTCAGAAAACTCCGATCCTGGTTCTGGGCCTCGGAGTGTCATTCTGGATTCAAAAGACAAAGGTTTATGTCAGACATGGGATGCTAAGACATGGATCTGAAGGTTTTCTTCCCTGATGAAATACAGCCATCTCAGCTGAAGAACCAGGTTCTGGTAACCACTCCCCCAAGCTCACTGTCTGATGATGCCATCCGCAGTGTCCTTGGCCTTGGGTGGATCCCAGTACACAATAGCTGTCAGTTTCCCTGGCTCTGCCAGCCGCTCTCGAGAGTCAGGACATCGGATTTTGGGTGGCTCTATGTCTGCTTGGGTAGAAGAGGAAAAGGAAATTCATAAAAACAGGCAGCAAGAGAGAGAGCATTTCCATGTCAGGCCAGACTAGTGAGAGGCTGTTTCTCTTTTTTCTATTCATCGCTGTACTATGCAGCTTGAGTCACTGGCCTGAGTTGTGCAATCTAAATTACAACATTTTTGCAGGCCATCATAATACAATGAGCTCTCCACTTTTGTGGGGGATGCAGGTGCCAAGACCCCATGAAAGTGGAAATATGTGAATAAAAATAGAATAAAAATAAAATAAAAATAATGAACACTATTTTCTTACATTAGAACACTTTTCTAGGAATTTCTAGGTCCTCTAGCATGATTCTATAGTCCATTTCCTGCAGAAGTGGGCACATAGAGTCCTAGGCCATTTCTGCACTAGACTGTTATAGTGCTATTATTCTACTTTCAACTTCCTATGGAATGCTGGGGTTTGCAGTTCCTGCAAACCCCAGGATTCCACAGGATGTTGAAAGTAGAATAATAGCACTTATAACAGTTTAGTGCGGAAATGGCCCTAGGCAAAGCCTAGGAAAATGTTCTCTCTGGGAATCTCTAGTTCTTCCAGTGCAACTCAACAGTCCACTTCCAGCAGAAGTATACCATATAATCACACTGGAGGACCTAGAGATTCCTAGAGAGAACATTTTTTCCCATGGTGGAGGCAGAATAAATAAATTTTAAACAAATAAATTAAATAAATAAAAAATAAACTGTCAGTAACAAAATCTGTGAGAGCTGAATGCTGAACCTTGCAAAAGTGGAGGGCCAATTATAATCATAATACTTGATTATTTGTAGTCACAATTTCTCTTCTACTTATTAGGAAGTTTTGGAGCAGTACAATTGTATTATTTTAAAGGTACTTCTCTGCCATAGTTGTAAGAGGATGAGGTGACTTGCTTGAATGAAAATTCCTGGAATTCCTCAGTGGGAACCGGCGAAGTGCATATTAGATGGGGTTAGTAAAGACAGGGCAGTGGTTACTCTTCCTGTTGATCTCAAGAGGCAAGAAGACTAATGCTGGCTCCAGAAAGGGTGAGAATTTACCTACACAAATTGGCTCGCCACCACTCCAGCGTCCATCTTCCATGCATATACGACTGCGGTCACCCTCCAGGTAGTATCCAGGCCGGCAGGTATAATCACAGTGAGAGTCCACCTTGATTCCATCTGAACATTGGTATGAACCATGATAAATTGCTGGCAAGGTATGGCACCGAATCTCTGCAGATAGAAATAATTTTAAAAATTTAAGTTTTTCATATAATCCAGGGTGCTTTGGAACAAAAGCAGCATTTTTGTCTGTCCCATTAAAGGTATTCACTGGAATACAGATAAGGGGAGAAGCTTGCAGGCCAGATGTGAGCTCTCCATAAGCTATATCCGGCCTGTGGACTGTAGGTCTCATATGGCATACACAGAGTGGCTCAGCAAGGAGTGAGCTGAACATAACCCTCTCTACCTTCAGGCAAATCTAGAACATTCAAAGAGTCAGAATCTTTGAGCACTTTCTCACCAAGGAACATTCCTCAAATGGAGGAACAGCTATACAGGGCCAGCCACGTCACCGTTGCTTCCTCAGATCACAAGATGTGTTTGGATTTACAAAAGTAGATAGCTATCTCTCGTCATTACAAGGATAGTCCTGCAGTGAAGCAGAGATTATGCTGGATGCTCCCTCTACCTGTGAGCTATCCTGAGGGTATTGAGTGCAAAGTGACTAAGACTATTTTAAAGATCACTGGTTTGAGACTCGTGGTACCTGTCTTGCTCACTACCATCCTCTTATGTAAGGGGAGAGCACGTGAAGCCCACCAGGAACTGTTGAATGCTAGTTGCCATCAGCTCTAGCAGCAGAGACAATCAAGAGGGCAATAATGGGAACTGTAGTCCAGGAACATCTTGAGGAGCATATATTCCCCATGCCTGCTGCAGTGAACTGCCTTATGCACACATGTATTCTTTGCTATGTTCTCTCACCAGGCTTTACTGACTGTGCGTGTGTGCAGGCATGTATGTGCAAGTGAGTGGATTGGACGAGCTGGCCCTGTCACTAGTAAGAGTGAGCCAGTTGCCTCAGGAGGCTTATGCTAGTTTGCAGCAGCCTATTACTAATAAGAAGGAGTTGTGTCCCACACAGTCTGCTCTGCATCATTTAAGGTAACCTGCTGCATTCAGGTTCTATGGATGACTGTGTCCTATTGCTGGTGTTGAAGAACGATTGAAGGGCCAGTTGAGCTGGCTTTTGCACATAAAATGGGAAGCAGTACCATCTTGCTTTTTGTCTCTAGAAGTAAAATACCTTGATCTCTGTCTCTGTGTGTGCACACACGTCCAGGCATGCCAGTACTATGACATCAAATTAATACATTTCCTGAAGACCAGAGTGCAGTCTGGCCACTGAACATGAATCTCTCACTTACGTCTGCAATAGGCAATCCCAGACCAGCGGCGGTTCAGCAAACATTGCACAGACCTCTGGCCAATCAAGCGGTATCCACGGTCACAGGAAAGCTCACAGCGTGTCCCCAGGCTGCTTCGGTAGTTCCCTCCACGGGGAGAATAACAGGTAGCCTCCCCATGATAAATGTTTAACAGGTGACACCACTGGGGAACTAGACAGAATGAGAAAAACCACTGGAGGTGCTATTGATCAAGAGCAAAGGCAGACAGTATCTGAAGGATGTAATTGCCTCCACACTGACTTCAGTAGTCCTGCTCCAAGTTTTCCCAGATTTGGAAATAACATGAACGAGCAAGAACTTTTCTATGAGGTATTCTAGCCTCCATACTAATCACATTTTCAGGTGTCCCACATGGCCAGCTTTATTGGATCCATTAAATCAATAATTTACTAGCTCTTTGGGGACTGCTATTCTTTGGGGTTTTATGCTTTGTTTTGTTTTTTTATGGTACATCTTTGTTTCACTTTGTTGTAATTTATTGTCCTTGGATATTGTGGCTAGCCATCTTGGTGGGGAACAATAATGGTTAGAGGGGGGGATGTACTTTTAAAGAATAAATTAAATTAATAATGTTACAATCCTATCATTAACTAACAGTGAGGTCAGAATGCTCTGGAACTTCCAAAAAACAGATAGGTTCCAGCCAGCAAGGTAGAAAAGAGGGGGGTTGTGGTGCTTACAATTAATCATTTTCTTCCCAATAAATTATAGGGACCAACTATGGTATGAATGCTCCAGGTGAAAGACACAGTACCCTGACACAGTAATGTTGGCATATGGTTGGGGACTTAGAGAAATGATCTGAGATCAGATTTCTTCCTCTAAGATGAAAGCTCCATCTCTCACCTAGAGTGGAATTCTGCCCTATCTGTGGCCCCAGAACACTGTTCTAGGGCCTTCACCACTGTATATATGATCACTCACTCATTTTAACAATGAAAAGAGAAGGGGACAGCAGTTTTTCAACATAATTGTTTTCTCATGCGGTGTAACTGTCTTTGTCTAGTCTTTCATTTCATTATCTACTTTAACCAGCAGCTAGTTTCTGAAATGAGATGGTATGCAGTTCCTGCCTTCACTTGAATTGTGACTGTGCTGTTCCACTAACTTTCCCTGCTAATGACTTACTGCTATTTCGGTGTGCGAGAAGGCACTCAGCACATGGTCCATGGAATTCTCTTCATTTTTATCCCTTAACATGTTCCAGGCACCAGAAACAAAAAACAAAGGTCCAGCCCTAGAGAGCTACAGCTCAGTATTCAGCCTTGATGTATCTCCAAACAGCTGTCCCCAATTGGACATTTCTGCAAATTTATTTTGAACTCAGCAACCACAGTAAATTAGTTTTGTCTTTACTACTCCCCCTTAATATTTATTATTTTTTCCCAGGGCCAACCAACCCACATAATACAGCAGCTGTTGGCTGTCCCCATGGGATCCCATGGCTGGCGTTCTCCACGTTCTTTGGGGGCCTGTTATCTAATTTCTATCCAGGCAATTATGGGAAGTGAAATACATGGGAAATGCCACCCGTGGATCCTCTTGGATCTCTCAGTAATTATCAGTACCATTGACTATGCTATCCTCATCGACCAGTTCTGCAGAATGGAAGTACTGTGTCTTTCACCTGGAACAGCTCGTTAGTCAGGGTTGCATGATGGTTTGTGCATCAAACCTTGGTCTGAAAGCAGACTGAAATGAATTCAGACACTCTGTTTCCTCCAAGAATTGTGTGTAACTGTCCAGCCAGCACACGCTTGAATACCTTGCCGGAGAAAAGAGATACTGATGATGTGGTGGTAGCTCTCATGTACTTTTGACCCAGGGAGGTCCTCTTTAGCAGAGGGTTTACCACTTCCTTTTCCAAGGTACCCAACACCTCTCCCGGACATAAAGACAGCTGGGCAGGTGATACACCAGCAGCATGTTTATTCTGTCTCTTTGGCCCAACACAGAACATCTATCTGGAATCCTGATAGATGACAACATTCTTCTCCCCTTAAGCCTTCAGGTCATGCTGTTGCTGCACTGGGTGGACAAAGCTGGGATAGGTTACCAACAACCAGAATATCCACCTAGGTCTCAGAAGTATATACTAAGTCACTCCTTTAATCCACAGTCACTGATTGCAGTAATTTATTGTTGATCAACCTGGTATTCAGCAGCAGCACCAAGAGAGTACAGCACGGCCTGACAAGGTAACGGATCTTGGGGCTATGGGAGAGGACTGAAACATGGGGTAGATATCAGGTATCAATCCCCTATTTCCCTCACTTGGCATGGCCAACCCCAAGCACCATACCTCCTTCTCCCTGAAATCACACCAAAAAGGGCATTTCAGTCCCCTGTCACTTTTTGTGACTTACATATGCACAAGAACAGGATCAATAGCTAGGTGCAAACATGTAGCAAGATTTATACAAGTGTGTTTTAAATACTATGTGAGATTTTAGCCTGAGAATCAACATGATATTATGGCTTGAGCATTGGATTATGGCTGTGGAGACCAGAGTTGTTGAATTCCCACTCAACCATGGAAACTCTCTAGGTGACCTTGTGCAAGTCACACTCTTTCAGCCTCAGAGGAAGGCAAAAGGCAAAGCCTCTTTGGAACAATCTTGGCAAGGTAACACCAGTATAGGGTTGCCTTGAGAATGTCATAATTCACAAAACAAGAACAACAACAATAGATTTAAGTAGAAATGTTTTTTTAAAATATATAACTATCAGCCTGGAAAGGCTGAATGCTCTCAGTGTGAAACCAGTTTAAAGGGACATCATATTGTAAAGGGCACTCATCTAGGATTTACCCCAACACACAGACTAACAAAAGTGCTCAGCTTTCGCCAGAGCACTTCACAGGTTTCCCACTGATCTCTGCTTCTCACTCCATGCATTCTGGAGGTGGACTGCCCAACAGACTCCATCCACACTCCCACTGTTAGAGATACTGGCCATTTCCTCACTACACTGTTATAGTGCTATTATTTCACTTCCAACATCCTATGGAATTCTGGAGTTTGTAGTTTACTGAGGCCCTCTAAATGCCCCTCCCTCAACTGCAAACTTCAGGATTCCATAGGATGTTGAAAATGGAATAATAGAACTATGACAGTGTAGTGTGGAACTATTTCACAGGACCTTGTCTCTTTCCCAATATCTGCATCACACTCTCCAGCTACGAAAAAGAAAAGGGACTGACACCCTTGTCCCTGTGTCTCTTTAAACGAGGGGTCCCCTGCTGCTGGATATCAACCATAAATAGTAGGTTCTACTTTATATATTCTCACTACTCAGGTCCTGATCAGTTAATCTATCCTAGATGTTCTTGTACAAGTTAGTACGGCCCCAATTTCATGGAGAAACAGTACCACAATGGGAGATACAGCCAGCTGTAAAAACAAAGAAGAACCCCCCACTTTCTCTCTCCTCTCCTAGTGACTCCGCTAGAGGCCCTCACAATTGGTTGGTTGCTTTGATAGTTTCAGGCCTCCAGTCCATCACGTGCTCAGTGAACGTGGACAGTTACCTCCTCTGCATCATTAGTGCTTTTTGCCTATTTTCTCCCACAGGGTTTGGGAGGGGCGAGAGAGTAAAGACACAGGATCACCACTCAACTAGACCCACTTTTTGCTCCTCAGAATATTTATGCCATGTCTATTTAAGCTGTTTGCTTCTGATGATTATGACTGTACTGTTTATTTTACCATTTGCAAAGTGTTTGTTGATTTATTTGTTTAATAGAATAAATTCTAAAAAGTTTTTGCTATTTTTTTTAATCTATCAGTTTGTTACCAGCTTGTTTCTTTATTATTTTTTCCTTTGATATATCTGTGCAACTTGGATAGGCCTGAGTTCTTTCTAGAAATCAAAAAGACGGTTCAAGTTTTATCAGTTTAAAGAACATACCTCGATATTCAGGGGCAAGACCATGGGCGGTTTCTTCAGTGTGAACTTCATTGGTTTGCCTTTCTGCAGCAGAGTAGCCAGATCCTAGCAACAAGGGAATAAAACAAGACGATAACAAAGTTTACCAGACTAACCACAATCTTCTTTCTGTCTTGACTCAGAACACCATCATCTCATGACGTTGTGGGCCATGCTGAAATGGGACTGAATTTAAGCTAATTATTCTACTGACCAGAGAGAATTCTGGGTTATTTCTGTTGCCTTTGGGTTATTTTTTTTAAAATAACCACTACTGTTATCTGTCTTTTTGAAATCTTGCAGAGTGAATGGCCACATTTGGTGGAGAATTATGTGAATTGCAAAATCTGTATTGCAAAAAAAAATGTAATTTTTCCAGACTGTGAAACATTCTTACTATTAAGTGAAGTACAGTAACATGGTGTTATGGTTGTTGGGTGACCATCCTTTGTGAAACTACTGTTAAGTGTTTACTAATAGTCAGGGACTAGAAGCTGGAAGATAAGTCTTAAAAAATCATCTTGAAGGTTTGGAGAGAAGACTAGTGCTTGCCCAGTGGATGGCTGTGGCAAAAAACAAAAAAACACAAAAAAAATACACAAGGTTGTGATAATGGGGCTTCACATTATCTAGACTTAGCTAAAGGGGGACATTTCCTCTTCAGGTAAACCAAGGGTTAATAAGGTGTTGGGATTAGATTACATTTTAGTATGTGGTCAGCATCATAGGTCATGTGGTTCAGCATCACAGGTCATAGGGTGAGAACTGACCAATCAAAAAGAAAAGAAGTGAGCATCTTCAGGATGCTTGAGATGCTTCGAGGGAGAAGTGATAAAACTTCTTGGAGGCCATGTGGCCGAGAGACAACAAGGAGATAACAAAGGGATAACAACCAAGGAACCTCCTGGAGGGGGGTTCTGTGCCAGTAGCAGGCTGGAGGCCATAGGCCTCGCCTCCTGGCCCTTCCTTTTAGAACATCTAAGCCTGAGAACCATCTGTGAGTACTAGACTAAAGTTATCTAGTCGCGTTAGGGACTTTTCTGTTATTTTGGAGGCTGGCTGATCTAAAGAATGTATCTGTGCTTTCATATCTGTTCTTTCTGTAACTAAGCGTGCCTGGGAAGAGGGAGCTTCCCATGTGTGGTGATTTGCTTTGTTTATTTGAATATCTTTAATAAATACTTTCTGTAAAAGACCCCGTTTCTCTCCTTCCCACGCCAAGCTGGGTAGACGGGGGGGGGGACAAAGAAGATCCTTAAGCTTAGGGATGTACGTGGTTGGACAGGGTCCCGCTGTACTGTACAACTGTCCAGATAATTCATAATTCAGCAGGTGGTGGCAGCGAAGATGAATTAACAGCTAAAAATCATAAAGCTTGGAATATACATCCCAGCAGCGCATGGTGTCATTTTCCAGCTTCACATGGTGGCGTATGGTGGGATGTGATATCCAGCCTCACATGGTGGCAGCGGTCTCGAATTGGAGAGTTGGGGGTTTAAATTGCAGAAAGTAGGGGGTTTTCAGTCTCTCTCCAGTATCCTCTGTGTCTCCTGCGAAGGAATTAGATCAGGAGAGGGGGGGGAGTGGGCGAGAGAGGGCTTCCTTGCCTTTGTTTGTTTAAAAAGGCTTTGAGAGTTTTTTTTCCCCTTTTTTTCTTTCCCTTCCCTCCCTCCTTGCAGTGTAAAGGGAGGGGGGTAGGAAGTGAGGGGACTTGCTTTGGCTTTGTTGCTTAAACAGGCTTTTGAATTTTTTTTCCCCTTTCCTTCCTTCCTGGTGGCTGGAAAGGGAAGGAGAGTGGGAGGTTGGGGGGCGGAGCTGCCTACCAGAGTCACTCTTGGCGAAAGGGTGATTTTTGGGCTTTCAGTGAAGAGCTGCCTGCTCTGTCATGCAAAGCCTCTGTTTGGGAAAGGAGTGATTTTCCTTTGGATTTCCTTCTTTCTACTTTGGTAGTGAGAGATGAATTGTTAAAGCTGCTAAACTCATTGTGTTTTGAGTCAGCAGCCGGCATTTTTCAGTCTGCTTCTCTGCCCAGCTAGTAAATCTACATATCAATAGGAAAGGTGCTTGTAGCAGGAATTTGCTAAGTACCCCAATTGAGTCACTGAGGCAGGTTTTTCTTGTTCTCTCTCTGTTCCTTCAGGAGGAGGAGGGGGGTGACAAAAAGGGGGCTGAGGAGAAAGGCTTGGGATTTCTCCACTTTTCTTTGCTTTTGGGATTCTGGCACTGTATATTCTTTGGATCAGCCAATCAGACGTTTGTTTGTTTTTAAGTTTTCGCGTGCACAGAGGTAGTTAGTGTATGAAACTCAGATCTGGAAGGCTGTTAATATACAGTATGGATCCTGAAGTTGCAGCGACCCCTCCTGGCAGCAATGCCGCCCAGCAGGATGCTACAGAAGTTAGTTCATCTGCTCAACCAGCTACCCCTAGTGGTAGTAATCTGGCACAGCAAGGGGCTGCTGTGCCAGCAACAGCCTTGGGCCCCCCTGCTGCTTTCTGGGAAGCAGTAAGCCTGATGCAGGACAAGTTAACACCTGAACAGATTTCAGGGTTCCTGGCTAAAACAATGGAAATGATACGCCTAGAAGAGGCTGCCAGGGCAGCAGATCGGTTTGTTGCCTCCAGAGGTGAGGAAGTGTTCCAGCATACTGTGGTAATGCCTTCTACAGACAAGCAGGAATACCAACAGCCACGCCAGGATATCTCTCGACGACCTGTACAGAAGCACAACACTTCCACCCCAAGGTCATCACTACACGATACGAAGCCTCAGGTGAACAGCTCTACCACGAAGTCACAGCCCCGCTACAGCCAGCAGTCTGTGGCCACCGTGCAGGGTCAGCCAGGGAAAAAGGCTAGCCCTAAATGCTTTCTCTGTGGAGAGCTTGGACATATTAAAGCCAACTGTAAGCAGAAGCCTAAGTTGGCCCAGTTAGTGATTGCGTCGACCTCCAGGGATACTACCACTGATTCGTCAGTTGATCCTGATCCTGACATGATCCCTCATCACAGAAGACACACACTGTGGGTAGGGGGCAGGAAAGTTGTGGCTTACAGAGACACTGGAGCCCAACTTTCTGCTATTCATCGTGCATATCTGGATCCTGGTCTTGTTGATGACCATATTAAGATCACCATCAGAGCATTCAGGGCTCCTCCAGCTCAACTACCAACAGCACGCGTTCCTGTTCAGTACAAGGGCTGGAAGGGTGTTTGGACTTTTGCTGTCTATGATGACTTCGAATGTCCTGCTCTGTTGGGTGATGATCTCGTCTTCCATGCTAGTCAGGCCCGGAAAGTGTCCAGACAGCATGCCATGACAACTCGCAGCCTGAGCAGAGGTCAGTCTTCACTGCAACCTGAGGACCAACCTGAACTTGGACTGCAGTCACTATCTCCTGCTACACCAGAAGGAGTCCTGCCGGAAGAGGTGGAGGAACCTGGGGAGGACTCTCAACATAGCATCGTAGGCCCAGAGATCGAGATCATCCATGCTGATACCTCGGATGTCGAAGCAGCTGCTGGCAGAAGTCCAGGAAGAGCTTCTCCATGCCAAGAGGATAGTCAGCCTGGTCTCATGCTGGTCCCTGTCACACCTGACTTAGCGTTGCTCAGGGGGGCGGGAGAGTCTCAAGTGAGCACCGAGCAGAGTCAGGTGCTGGACAACTTGCCTGAGATGCAAAAGGTTGGTGCAGAGGAGGAGAATCCAACAACACTGACTCCAGAACCAGCAAGGGATTCAACAGCAGCTGAAACTCCAGAGGACTCTCCAGTCAAGGGAACAGAACCTGGAGAAGCTGCAACGCAACGAGAATCTGAGGTGAGTCTGCCACTCCAGGTGGAACAGCTGGTTCCTGTTCAGCGACAGCAGTTCCAGGAAAACCAGGAAGCAGATGAGAGCCTTCAAGCTGCTTGGACCAGAGCAAAGGAAGAGGCGAAATCTTCTCCAACGATGAAGGGGCCCAGATTTGTAATCGTTGAGGGCCTATTGTATCGTGAGTCTGGCCCAAGAGGTAGCAAGGGGGGCGTACGCGCTCAGAGACAGTTGCTGGTACCTTCTAAGTATAGAGCCAAACTCTTGAGTCTGGCTCATGATCATCCTAGTGGACATGCTGGGGTGAACAGAACGTAGGACAGATTGGGAAAGTCCTTCTACTGGGAGGGGATGGGCAAGGATGTTACTGATTATGTCCGATCCTGTGCGGTTTGCCAGAGGGTAGGGAAATCCCAGGATCAAGCCAAGGCCCCTCTCCAACCACTTCCTATCATTGATGTCCCATTCCAGAGAGTGGCTGTGGACATCATGGGACCTTTCCCTAGGAAGACTGCTAGGGGAAAGCGGAAGCAGGTACAGTCCTTCCTTGGCCTAGTTGGGTACTACCGGAGATTTGTGCCCAACTACAGCCAAGTAGCTGCACCTCTAACAGATCTGACAGGTTCCAAGAAGCCTAAGATAGTGAAATGGACAGCAGAGTGTCAAAAAGCCTTTGCAGCCTTGAAGCAGGCCTTGATGGCAGATCCCGTGCTCATGGCACCAGATTTTGACAAGCCGTTCATAGTGGCTACAGATGCTTCTGACAGAGGCATTGGAGCAGTCTTACTACAAGAGGGTCCGGATGGCATCTTGCATCCCATTCTGTTCCTCAGTAAGAAGCTGTCTGCAAGGGAGTCCAATTGGTCCATTCCAGAGAAGGAATGCTATGCCATTGTGTATGCGCTAGAGAAGCTGAGACCATATGTCTGGGGACGTCGCTTCATTCTCCAGACTGATCATGCTGCCCTCAGATGGCTCCATACAGTCCGGGGGGCTAAAAAGAGGCTACTCCGATGGAGTCTGGCCCTACAAGACTTTGACTTCGACATTCAACATGTGGCTGGAAGTTCCAATGTGGTTGCGGACTCCTTGTCACGCAGAGAACTGGAGGGAGGTTAAGAGGGATGAGCTTTACATGTCTGTTATTGATAATATGGTTAACCTGTACTGTTGTGTGTTTGCATATATTCTCTGACTTTTCCTTCCTTAGGTCCCAGGATGAAATCCCAGCCGGTGTGGCTCCAGCCTTCAGCTGTTTCCAGACCGTCTGAGATTTGGGGGGCGTGTGATAATGGGGCTTCACATTATCTAGACTTAGCTAAAGGGGGACATTTCCCTCTTCAGGTAAACCAAGGGTTAATAAGGTGTTGGGATTAGATTACATTTTAGTATGTGGTCAGCATCATAGGTCATGTGGTTCAGCATCACAGGTCATAGGGTGAGAACTGACCAATCAAAAAGAAAAGAAGTGAGCATCTTCAGGATGCTTCGAGATGCTTCGAGGGAGAAGTGATAAAACTTCTTGGAGGCCATGTGGCCGAGAGACAACAAGGAGATAACAAAGGGATAACAACCAAGGAACCTCCTGGAGGGGGGTTCTGTGCCAGTAGCAGGCTGGAGGCCATAGGCCTCGCCTCCTGGCCCTTCCTTTTAGAACATCTAAGCCTGAGAACCATCTGTGAGTACTAGACTAAAGTTATCTAGTCGCGTTAGGGACTTTTCTGTTATTTTGGAGGCTGGCTGATCTAAAGAATGTATCTGTGCTTTCATATCTGTTCTTTCTGTAACTAAGCGTGCCTGGGAAGAGGGAGCTTCCCATGTGTGGTGATTTGCTTTGTTTATTTGAATATCTTTAATAAATACTTTCTGTAAAAGACCCCGTTTCTCTCCTTCCCACGCCAAGCTGGGTAGACTGGGGGGGGGACAAAGAAGATCCTTAAGCTTAGGGATGTACATGGTTGGACAGGGTCCCGCTGTACTGTACAACTGTCCAGATAATTCATAATTCAGCGGGTGGTGGCAGCGAAGATGAATTAACAGCTAAAAATCATAAAGCTTGGAATATACATCCCAGCAGCGCATGGTGTCATTTTCCAGCTTCACATGGTGGCGTATGGTGGGATGTGATATCCAGCCTCACAAAGGTAGCTGCAGTTTTGAGTTTGGAGACTGAAGAAGGCAGGTTGCTGAGAGTGTCTAGCTGGAATTAGCCACATTTACAAGAACTTATGCTGAATCGACTATATTTAATAAAATAAAGAAGAGACCTGTGTGTGTGTGTGTGTGTGTGTGAATGTGCCCACATGCACTGAGTTGACTCCCAATGTCAAAAGAAAGGTATAATTGGAGCACATTGTCACCTTAGAAAGGACTCTTGTACAATATTTACATATGCACACACACACACAGCAACCTAGCTCAGTTGGTTAGCATGCACCACCAGACTAAACAGTTTTGCATTCCAGGTCCCTTAAGCACAGGAAATGACCTGGGAGCCGAGATGGCTAGATGACTTGCATCTATTCATAAACTAAAAAATTCCAGTCAGATTACTTTGGAAGGATGCATAGGACTGTCTGTTGCTTATGACTTTATCCGTTCTCCATTAGAATGCATACAGAAGTGATTGTTCTGTATGTAGTTGACTCTCTGAGAAACAGAACAGACACAAGTCCAAGTTAGTGAGACAAGTTTGCAAACTGTGCTACTGCTCTAAGAACCTTTGAATGCATGTATCTCAGACTGTGTATGATCTTGTTCCTAGAGTCTGGCACAGGAGAAAGTCACTACTGGTGTCAGTTTGCAGCTATCTTCCCATGCAAAATAGCAGCAGTGGTGGCAGCTGCACAAAATTTTGGCTGGGCTCACAATATGGATGAATGAATTTAATGTTAGAAGTGCTTAGCAATGCTTAGCATTGAAGAGTCAAGAATGCCTCAGAGTGGGCACTAGTAATAGGGTTAGATCATCTGAGTGACCTAAAGTGTCCTTCCTTCTTGTCTACCTCTCCTGATGGCTCCATGATGTGAACTGATATTTTTATGGATGTTTTTCCACCTCTTCTCTTCCTGCCAGTCCTCTCTCAGCTCTTCCCTAGAACAAATGTACATTAGATTAGTATCCTGAGTAACTTTCCTACAGGAATGGAGTTCCTATAATAAAGCCTTTGTTTTTTCAAGCTACTGGTGTCTTTGCTACTTAGATCTCTAACTGCTTCACATACTCTCTGTGATTTAAACTTCAGGATGAAAATATGCGTTGAGTTGTGAGGTATCTTCTGACTCAAATGAGAATTTCAATGTATTGAGTATTAGGGGCAGGGTTAGGGTTGTGGATAGCCTTTAATATACACTTCCTACATTTCTTGGCCCAGAGAGAATTCTAGTCACCCCCTCTCCTGTGGATCCAATCTGTTCACAACCACAGCATTTCACTTTTGCTTTGCTGCATCAAAATTCACTGAAAAATGAGGGAGGAAGAGGTGAATTATGTCATCTGGCTGCTTCTGCTGCTGATTTTGCATGGGGTTGCCTTTCCTATACTGATTGGCTTTCAGTTGCCTCTTGGCAGACTAAGGCCCAGGTATTTCCTTCCCACAACCAACCATGTCATCTCTGGGTGTCAGGTTGCTAGTTCTCTAAGCTCCCTGCCATGAAAATACTAACCTGTTGAACATGTATTCTTTGCTACCTGCTTCTTTGTATTTACAATTGCACAAATGGGACTACTTTGTACCCAGGCTTCTATAATTCCATAATTCTGCTTCACTGTAATCCATAGGCTGCTGGCTGTTACATAATGGTTTATGATAGAGTAGAGTGGGAAATCAAACTAAGGTTGGCAGTGCTGGGATGTTATGAGAACAAAGTACTAGGAAGATAGAGATAGAGAAATATGCACAAAGGGTCATGGGTCATCCTGGTCAAGGGTATATGAAGGCCTGGCAAGCACCAGCCTGGGAAAATAAAGGGAAGATAGACACATAGTGGGATTTATGGCAGGGACCAATGAATGCTTTGCACACCTAATCTTGCATTAATAAGCTATAGAAGATGCATATTGTATGTACCTTCCAGTTTCAGTAACTTTGGTGGAAGTGTGCCATGTTGCTCATGCTTATCCATACAAAATAGATTTCTGTCTATCTCAGAATGAGTTTTATGGAGTGGGGGTTATCTAGTACATGGCATTTTGTTTAAACTTCACACTGCATTACTAGTCAGGACTAGTAGCCCTTTGCTGCTGCACCCTGAAGTCTGAGAAGCAATCACCAGAATGCGAAGAAAATCTACCATCAGAAATGGAGGAGGACCTTGGCAGAAAGCCATGTAGGGGGAGCCTGCCCAAAGCTCGAGGGGCTCAAGGGTGCCATTATCAGCCAGGGGAACCCACTGTGTCAGTGGTGGGGGACAATGCATGAGTGCGTGTGCCAGAGAGAGAGCCTCAACTGGCATGGCACTCCAGAGCCCCACCTGGGTGGCAGTATCCCTTTGGATCCTGGGAGGGGGATCCCGTGGTGCACCAGTGACATCACATGAGGCGAATCTTAGAATGGAATGTCAAGATTGGGGCTTGTTCCCACATGTGGTAGAGGAACCAGGAATGGGGAATAAAGTACAGTGATTCCTAAAGGAACTGGATGAGATGTATGAAATGACCTCACAGATGTGGCTCACCATGAAATCAAGCCAAGGAGTCAAAGCTGCAGCCCCAGGAATGGATCAGGGCATGCCCACAGCCTCACCAAGGGAGCCGGGGGCTAGTTCTTGGTGGAGTGGAAGGAGGACAACCAAGACTGCAGGCAGTTGGAGGTGGTGGAACTGGACCAGTTGGACCAGTGCCAGCTCCACAACCAGTGCCTCTCATCCCTTGGCCCCAAGGGAAGGCAGCTGAAATCAACCATTGATGGCCAGACAGAAAGGCCCTACTTTCTCACACATGTAGCCAGATTCATGGCTGAATGGAAGCATACCTTCCCCTCAGAAGAGTCAAAGGTGACTTCCGGTCTTCATGGGACTTCCGGTCTTCATGGCGTCGGGTAAGGCAATGAAGTGACGACCGGGTGTCACTCGTTGTCGTCCGCCGCGGACTTGCTGGGGTTTTTTTCCCCTGGTAAAGGGGGTGTGGAGAGGGCTCATCGGGGACCCCAACAGCTCTCTAGCTGTCTTTCTGTGAGGACAGGGACGGCGGAGGAGAGCGGGGATCGCTGAGCGTCCACAGCCGCGCCGGACATCTGTGGTTTTTTTCCAGATAATTGCCGCCGAAGATTTTTTAATTTAAGCTTTCACTTATCACATGTAAGTTGAGATCGAAACTTACCTTTGCCGGTACATCCAACCTCAAAACAAGAGGATCAATGTTCAAGGACGATTTAATTTTTTTAGGCGAGAGAAAGAAGCGGCCGCGTCAACATGGCGACGATCCTCCTTTGAGCCGGCAAGCCAGCAAACCAGTCAGTCAGCAAGTCGACCGTGAGGACACTGAGAGACTGAGCGGAGACCAAGCGCGATTTGCCGATTGCCCAGAAGAGGGAGAGGAGGGAGGCTTATTGGCAGTGAAAGAGCTCCGTTTGGGGGGTTAAGTTTACCAGGACAGAGAGAATTTTGAGAGAACTTTGGAGAAGGCTAGAAGGATCGTGTGAGCTGAGAGAAATAAATGGCGGAGAACCCGATCAGCAGACGGACAGAATAGACATTGAGCTGAGGGAGAGAGACGGAAGAGCTGAAAGTGCTTCGAACACTACTGAGGGCTAACCAGCTGAGAGGAAAGAAGCGGCGAGCTGAAAGTGGGGGCTACTGATTGTCGAGTTGGGATTAGGTTAGAGCTCGCTGAAAGCTAGAGCTTGCCGAAGATATTTGTTATTTGTGTTGACTCCTGTGGCTTGAAATATACAAGGTTTATGATCAGAGGATAGTGTTTTAAAAAACAAAACAAAACAAAACAAAAAAATGGTGACTGGCGATGGAGGAAGCAGTCTTCGGTACGTGTAAAGCTTAGTATACTGTGAGGATAAAGTTGGGCATAAAAGGATGTTTGCTTGCTCTCTATCTTTTTTTCTCTATGATCAGGTGTTTTTGACAATATTAATCGCAAGATTGCAGGGTTTGGGAGCTTTCAGGACTGTGATAAACGGATGTAAGCTAGAGCTCGCAAACTTACTGCTTGAGCTTGCTAAAGTCACTTACTAAGGAACTTACTAATGAACATTTACATATTGTGATTTCTCTTCAGATGATATAAATCTTTCCTACTTGTTACACTCAACCATTCTGTATAGAGGTGGATAGTGGAATAGACTGTAATATAATCTAAAAAAAGAAAAAGAAAAAACAAAACAAAACAAAAAACAAAAAACAAAAACAAAAACAAAATAATAACAACAACAATTTGATTTCTGAATCTGGGGGACTTTGATTGGTTGAAGTAAGTACAAAGTTGTGGTTGAAGCAACACTGTTGAGTAGAGTAATTTAATATTAAATACTGTATTGTAATACATAGCATATTGATTTAGTGTACAGGATTGAATATTAGAAATTTTAAGGTGGAGAAAAGATATTATCTTTTCTGCTTTTGTTGTTTTTTCTTTGTTGTGATCTCATCTCGGGTGTAATTACATGGTATAATAGCAAAGTCATTTGATTTTGAACAGTAAGCCAAGTTAATTTTTGAATAGTTACAGAAATAGTTTATTGAGATAATATATAGAGAAAGCAGGATTGTTGCAGATGTATCAGAGCTACGACGACTAATTGAAATACAGAAGACCCGAGGTAAAGATGGCGACCACCACCATAGTTAAACGGAAAGCTACCCTGCAAGCAGAGGCTAAGATAATGACGCAAACTTCAGGAAGAAGAACATCTGTTAATATTCTGATAACACCACCAACTTTGAATCAGCCTGACTTGTCAGTTCTTTTACAAGAGATGAAGAATTTAAGACAAGATATCAAGTCAGAAACCAGACAAGAGATTAGAAAGGAAATGAAAGAGCTCAGAGCTGAGATTAAAAGTGACATTAAAAAAGAGATGGAAATTATCAACAAAAAAATTGAAAAAGTGAATAAAGATATCTCAGAGATCAAATCCGACGTGGTTACCTTACAAACCAACTCCAAAAAATTACAAGTTGACAGTAAGGTACTTAAAGGAGTACAAGTCCGTCAAGAGATCTCGATAAATACTCAAGAGATGCGATACCGAGAGAAATGTATAAAACTGAGGGGGATTCCGGAACAGAGAGAAGAAAATCTATATGAGAGCATAATTCCAATGTTAGCTAACTATACAGAAGAGACAGAAGAGAAAATGGAAATGGAGATTGATCGGATGTTCAGACTGAGTTCCAAACTAGCCAGAGAAAGAAATTGGGCACCAGATGTTATAGTTTGCTTTACGAAAGTCAGGACAAGAGATAAAATTCTTACAAAAAAACTATGAACATAAACTGATGTTGGATAATAAGGAAATTAAGATCTTTAAAGATATTCCGTATTCTGTAATCAAGAAGAGACAAGAATACAAATTTTTAACACAGCTTTTGCAAAAACATAAAATAAATTTCAGATGGGAGAGATTGGAAGGTGTTTCGGTTTATTATACACAAAGATGGTTTAAAGCTACAACAATTGAAAGAGCAAATGATCTATATGAGAGAATAAGGAGAGATTTGGAAGCAACAAATAGAAAGGAACCACAAGATGATTTCCGGGAGCAGATGGGACAGAATGAGGACCAGAGGAGAGAGGTGGAAGGAGAAACAGCGAAGGTTGAAGAGGATCATGAATTAGACCCGTTAGAACAGTCGTTAGAAGCAGGAGAGGAAGAAGAGGTAGGAATAGAAGAGATTGAGGACGATAAACATATCGCGGATTTAGAAGAATCAGATCAATAAAATAAAAAGAAATGGTCATTACAATTCAATCCTGGAACATTAAAGGAATCAATTCTAACTATAAGAGACGACAAATATTTCATTTACTGGAAAAGAAAAAAGCAGACTTAATTTGCCTACAAGAAACTAGAATAAGAGAACAGGACATTAAGTACTTAAGGAATCCTAAACTGAGAAGACTTCATGCTTCAACTTATCTCAAAAAGAAACGAGGAGTTGCAATTTTTGTAAATTCTAAGTATGATTCAGAAGAGTTGTTTGTAGACAATAATGGACATTTCATTGGTATTGAGGTGAACTTTATGGGAACAAAAATTCTGGCAGTTGGAATATACTCCCCATTAGAGGGTAAAGACAAATTTTACAAGAAGCTAGAACTTGAACTGTTAAAATATTCCCAAGAAAGGGATCAAGCGAACATACTCCTTTTAGGGGATATGAACGCTGTCATAAATCCCATCATGGACAGATCTTCACAGAAAGTGGGGAAGAAATCAAAGGAAAACTTCCTAAAAGTTTTTTTAAATTTTAAATGGACAATTTCGCATTGATGGATGTATGACCATAAATACGGTAATGCAGAGGATTTACTTTTCAATCCATGTGCATAAATCATTGTCAAGAATAGACATGTTTCTAATCTCAAAACACCTACATACATCGATCAAAGAGAGGGAAATCCTCCCAAAATACCTATCTGATCATAATTTAATACAACTTAAACTTCATATTAAACGACTAATTATGGCTGGAAGTTGAAGTTCTACACTCCAACAAGAAACGTATCTTCAACGACAAAACAGGTGATGAAGAATTACTTCCAGGATAATATTACTGGAGAAATATCAATGAAAACCGTCTGGGATGCTGGCAAAGCAGTAATTAGAGGCCACTTTTTAAATGGGGTTCAGAATGGAAGAAAATTAGAGAGGCAAGAGAAGTGGATATACAGAAGAAACTCCAGGCAAAAGAGGAAGAATTGAGGGGGACCCTCTAGACAACAATTTGAAAAAGCAAATTAAAACCCCCACAAAAATTAATAAAGATAATTTGATTCAATTGGAGAAGAAACTTAACAGAATAAAACAAAAACATTTTGAGAATGCTAAAAACCAGGAAAATGGTTAGCATATAAATTAAGAAAAGATAGAGAAAGAAAACAAATAACGGAAATCAAATATGAAGGTAAGGTTTATTCAGATTATAATGCGATACAAAAATATTTGTTAAATTTTACTAGAATTATATAAGCAAGAGAAGTTGGATTTAAAAAAAGGAACAGTTGAAAATCTATTTGGATTCTAAAAAGATAAAGAAACTAACTAAAGAGCAGAAAAACATGTTGAACTCAACATTTACTGTGGCCGAGATCACTCAGGCTATTCAAAACTGAAGACTTTCAAAGCTCCAGGTCCTGACGGATTTACTGCTTTTTTTTACAAATCATTAGAGGATGAACTACTTCTACTGTTGCAGCAGACTATGAATGAAATTGGTTGAAGGGGAAACCGGAGACATGGAACTACGCTAAATAATTTAATTCCAAAAGAAATGAAAGATACTAAAAACCCCGGGAAAATTATAGACCTATTTCTCTGCTTAATGTAATTACAAGATTTTCACTTCGATAATGGCAGAGAGATTGAAGAAAATACTACAAGAGCTTATTCATGAAGATAAAAAGGGTTTTTCCAAACAGATTAATGAGAAATAATGTTAGAACAGTTATAAATATGATCGAAACTTCGAAAACACAATGAAAGAAAACTCGCAATGCTTTTTATAGACTTTGAGAAGGCATTGACAACATAAGATGGGACTTTATGATGGAAGTACTGCAAAGAATGGATTGCGGTCAGGGATTTATAGAGATGATTAAGCAAATTTACTCCAATAAATTGCATCGTTGATTATCAATGGAGAAAAAACTAAAATCTTCAGCATTGAAAAAGGTACAAGACAAGGTTGCCCACTATCTCTGTTATTATTCATATTATCATTAGAAGTTTTATTGACAGAGATAAGAGAAGACTCAGAAATAAGAGGCGTGAGAATCAAAGGACATAAATTTTAAAACTAAAGGCCTATGCGGATGATCTGGTGGTTTTTTTAGAAGGCCCCAGGAAAATTTTAAAAAAATTTTTGAACAAACTAGAAGAGTTTGAAAAAATAGCCAGCCTAAAAATTAAATAAAAGTAAAACGAAGATGTTGACAAAAAATATTGGAGAGAAAGATGAGAAAAATCTTTTAGAAACCTCCTGTTTTGAATCTGGCAAAAAAATAAGATATCTAGGTATTCAACTATCTAAGCACAACATTGAACTTTTAAAAAATAACTACAAAAAAGTTTGGAGAAAATTAGAAAAAATATTCAAAACTGGAACAAACTTAACCTTTCGCTGTTTGGAGGTTTGCGGGGGAAAGATGAATATCCTTAAAAAAATAGCTTTTTTTTTCAGAACTTACCGGTAATAACAAATGACAAATGCTTTATGACATGGCACAAAGAAATTACTAAATTTATCGGGGGCGGCAAGAAACCCAGAATTAAATGGAGATATTTGACCGAAGTCAAACAAAAAGGTGGATGTGCCCTCCCGGATATAAAGATATATTACCAGGCAGCAGGACTATCCTGGATAGCAGACTGGATGACCTTAAATGATGAAAGAGCTTGATTTTAGAAGGCGCCGATAATAAATTCGGTTGGCATGTATACCTATGGTATATAAAAAAAGGCCGATAAGGATTTTACAAATCACTTCATCAGGAAATCCTTGCTGTCCATTTGGAAAAAATTCAAAGTTAGAACATACTTCAAAATTCCTCAATGGGTTTCCCCACATGAGGCTTTTTAGGGAAGATGGAAGCATTTACAAGAGAAATGGATTCAAAAGAGACATCATTATAGAGGAAGACAGTTTTAAGCTAAAGGATAGATTAGAACTGGAACAAGAAGGATTTCCAGCCAGTGGTTTTTACATAGACAGTTGCATGAAAGGTTTAAAATGGATTTAAAACTGGAAGGGATTTCTGCTAAAGAAGAAAAAAATGTTTTTGAAATAGCAATCTTTGACCCCCCCACATTTGACGTCTCAATTATACAAATTTTTATTAAACAGAGAATTAGAAATTGAGACGGTTAAACCAGCAATGTTGAAATGGGCGGAAAACATAGGGGAAACGATTTCGTTAGAAGAAGGGGAAAAAGCTGGAGAAGAACTAAAAGTTTACAGCTTCTCAAAATCTTAAAGAAAACCATCTGAAGATGTTTCATAATGGTTTTTAAGTCCCTCTAAACTAAATAAAATGTATAACACGGGGGAAAAAAAATTGCTGGAAATGTGGGAAAAAAAAGGGACTTTTTACCATCTCTGGTGGACTTTTAAATCGGCAAAAAATATTGGAATAAGGTCAACAAAGTTATGGAAGAAATATTTGAAATTAAATACCGGTTCTCCCAGAGATGTACCTTCTTAATATAATCCCGAATATACAGCAGCTAAATGTTAAAAACAGATGGAGAATAGTGATATATATGATTACAGCTGTAGGATTGAATATGCATATTATTGGAAAAATCAGCATGTCCCAAAGGTAGAAGACTGGTTGGTCCCTTAAGATATGATGAATTGTGATTATCTGTCTAAATTACTGAAGGGAAAAAAAAAAAATATATGAGACAGAATGGCGACCGTTGTAAATCATCTTAAAAAAAATATAGTGAAGCAATTATCGTTTGAGAAAAGAATTGTGTTGCTGCACAACAGATTGATAACATGAACCCCTTAGTGTGTGTGGGGGGGAGATAAATGTAGTTAATAGAATGATCCATCATAAAAGCGAAAATTGATATTATTAAGAAATACTTATAAGATATTGGTTTAATAATTAAAGTAAAACATACAAAAGTTTAATAGTGTTGACATGTACAATATGGGGAAGATATAGAGGTACTGTGAATAAAAAGAAAGTTTAATTTTGAATAAACTGACAAGGATAAGTAGGAAGTGTTGTAAATAAGATAGAAGAAGATTGAATATGTTAGAATGTAGAATAATTGTATGCACGATAAAGCTGGAAAGTTTGAATGTATAACTTAGAAGAAGTGTATAATTTACATCTGTTAACTCTGGTAAGTAATGTAAGAATTTATAGATAATTTGTACTATTAATAGTTTTGTTGTTATATTTTAACATATTTTAATAAAAACTTAAAAAAAAAAGTCAAAGGTGAGATGTGTGGCAGTGCAACTTGAAAGGTGGGGCCTGTGATTGGCTGGTGCGGTTGTGCAACATGAGAGCCCCTGAGTTGGTTAACTTTTGGCTTTTATTAACTGATTGAGGACTATGTTCAAATACCGCTTCCTCCTTGCCAAAGCCTAGTTGATGTCTTTGAAGCACGGGGACCAGTAGTGGGGGAGTATGCAGAAGAATTCCAATGCCTAGCCCTCCCCAAGTGCCCAAAGCCACCAAAATCCAGTGCTTTCAAGAGGGGCTGTGACTGGAGATTTTGGAGTGGTCCATCTTGAGAGAAAACCCAAATAAATTGATGGGATGGATGTTGCTGGTGGGGGGGCTGGAAATTTTAGGCAGTGAATTAAGAACTCTTGGCAGAAGCAGAGCCTCCACTGAAACATCAGGCCAAAGGTGGCAGAAGCAAGGGAATTGGCCGTGACAGTGGGGATGGATGGCCAGTGAGCAGGAGACACGCATGCAACTGTGTTTGTATCTTCACTGTGCATAGATAGGACAGACATTGCCATCTGCCCAGAAGCATCAAAGCCAAACAGTGAAAAGGGAAAGAAGCAGGAGAAGAAGGGCAAAGGGTTTGGGGAAACAGCCCAGAGTTGACAGTGGAGGCGGCCAGATGTTGTGGGTTCATCCCCAAAGGGAAGACAGTGGGGAAACCTTAAAAAAGCAATGCTGAGAGGGCAGGTGACACCCAGAAGGTGTCCAGAAACTGTGGTGAGTGGAAGTGCGACATCATTTTTTTTCTCCATCAAATTAAGACACTCAGGGCATTGGAGAAGCATGGACCTGATGGCCATCATGGACTTGGAGTGTACTAGATATTAATGAACCTCGTGGGCATGAGGTTGCAGCCAGAGAACCTGGCTCTTCTTTTTTCATACAAGTTGTCAAGAGGGAGGATGAGTGGGCTGGGGTCAGTATTCTGTTATATAGCTCATGCCAGTTTCAGCTTTTTTTCCCGTCCAATAACACACTGTTTTTTTTTTCTTCTATTTCCATGTTATATACGCCTCTGCACCTGCAATTGAGTTTTACAGACTGGCCCATTTTCAACTTTTATTTTTGATTTTGATTCTTGATTGATTTTTTTTCCCTCCAATGATATTTCCACTCTTATTATGGGTGATTTTAATATTTTGTTATGTTTTCTTTCTTTATTGGTCTTCTTTTGAGTTTAAGCTTTGTTTGACTTTGTTCACACATACCCTTATTGTCATGATCTTGTTCTTATTAAGGATTGTTCTGTCCCCTGTTTTTAATCACTGAATTTCTTTTGTCTGATCATTATCTTGCTTCTTTTGCATTTCTTCATAATCCTCCTCTTTGGTATTCTGCTGTTTGCTCCTTTGGAGAGCTTCATTCTGTTAATTCTGAAACTTTTACAAAATGGCTTTTTGAACCCGTTGGTTCCTTGGGTTTTCTATTTTTTACTTTAAATTTAACTCTTTAAAATTTTGCCCCTTTTTCCCAGATGCAAGATTCCTGCTACCAAGCCTCAGTCTTGGCTTCTTTTAAATTTTTCTTCATTTCTACACTTGTGCAGGTGAATGTTTGCGGAGGAAGAAGAGGAAGTGGGCAGACTGCATTCATTGTAACTTCATTCTTTCTTCTTTGTCTTATCCTGTTTTTTTGGCCAAACACAAATACTATACATTGATTCATGCTCATGCATGGCTTCTACAGCATCTCTCTTCTGCCTTTAATTTCTTTTAATCCCCTTCATTTTCTCTCCCTCACTCTCTGCCGATAATTTTACTACTTTCTTTAATGCTAACATTGAAATTATCCATTCTGATCTTGCTGTTTCTGAGCCCCTTCATTACAAACTTATCAAATGTTGTTTTTTTACGTTAACTACTCCCTCCTTCTTGTTAGATGAACTGTTCAAGAGATTGATGTCTTCAAACCCTTCTACCTGCTCTCCTGATGTTCCTTCTCATTTCTTAATTTCTCTTGCGCTTCCATTTTCTCATCTCTTCTCCAATTATTGATCGATCTCTCTCTCTCCTGGTTAATTTCCCCCAGAATTTAAACATGCCACTGTTTCTCCAGTTCTTAAGAAACCTTCACTTTATTCACCTTCTCTTTTTAAATATCGCCCTGTTTCATTCTTATATTTTCTCTTGAAAGTTTTGGAGTGTGTTGTTTATGTCTGTTGCCTTGACTTTCTTCAACGTTCTGATGCTAAAACTACTTTTTTGGCCTGTCATTTTGACCATGTGTGATATTGGAATGTAGAGTCCAGCATGTTATTAATTCTAGCTGTTAATTAATCTTTGCTGCCACCACCCACTGAATTCTGGACCCTTGGACAGCACAGTGGGACGCTGTCCAGTACATGTCAATCCCTAATCTTAAGGATCTTCTCTTCCCCCCTTCTTCTTCTGGATGAGGAAGTCTATCTAGTGTTGGCGTGGGAAGGAGAGAAACAGAAGTCTTACAGAAAGTATTTATTCAAGGCATGCAAATGAACAAGACAATAACACACATGGGAAGCTCCTCCCTTCCAGGCACACTTAGTTACAAGTAGTTACAAAAAGAACAGGTATAAAAGCACAGATACATTCTTTAGATCAGCCAGCCTTCAAAATAATGAAACCTAATGCTGCTAACTACTTTAGTCTAGTACTCACAGATGGTTCTCAGGCTTAGATGTTCTAAGAGGAAAGAAGCCAGGAGGCGAGGCCTGGCCTACAGCCTGCTACTGGCAGTTCCTTTGTTGTTTCTTTGTTGTCCCTTTGTTATCTCTCAGCCACATGGCCTCGCAAGAAGTTTTATAACTTCTCCTTGGAAGCATCTCGAAGCATCTTGAAGTTGCTCAGCTCTTACCTTTTGATTGGTCAGTTCTCACCCTGTGACCTATGATGCTGACCCAGAGTAAAATGTAATCTAATCCCAACACCTCATTAACCCTTGGTTTACCTGAAGAGGGAAGTATCCCCCTTTAGCTAAGTCTAGATAATGGGAAGCCCCATTATCACACCATGTTATCCCAATTTTGATATCATCTCATTTGTTGTCTATTAGCACTCAGTACAAGCTTCTTGTTTTAACTTTTAAAGCCCTATCTTTCATATCTCATTTCTTTTTAACAGCCTGCCTGGCATCTGCGTTCTATGAATCTTAAGCATCTCATTCAACCAAGGATTTCTTCTTCCTTCTTCACTCACTGGCTGCTCCATACTCTTGGAATCGCCTCCCTGAACATTTGCAGGCTCCTCATTGTTTTTAAATTCCAATTGAAAATGTCCTTGTTTTCCAAAGCTTTTGAAGTATTAATTTAATATTGTTTTATTATCTTATATATTTGGATGATACATATTTGTCATTTTACTTTATTTATATTGTAATTTTTTGTATTATAGCTGGATAATCTGTTTCATAATTGTATGGTTTTATATTTGCATTATTCAATCCTTGTCCTGTATCTGTTTGTGTGTATATTTTAGATTGTACACCTCTGGCAGGGCTGCTTGGCCTTCGTTGTTTTTAGTTTTAAAACACCATGTACGTTTATAGGAGCATATAAATAAGTAATAATAACAACATGAATCACTTTTTGTTCTAATACATTACACGGTTGGGGCAAAAAAAGTATCCTAATGGTGAAAAACAATAGATTTGTTGAGATCTTTTAGTCCTGGCTGTTTCTTCCTTTGCAGGAAAAATCTGTGCATGGCAAGTGACACAAATTTGAAGAACTGTTTACAACCGCTCAGGTGACAATGCCACAGAATGTCTACATTGTATGTTTAGTTTTGTGTGGCTTCTGCAACAAAAGTAACTTGGGGGTAAAATGCCCTGTCCCAGTTTCAAAATCCCTCACTGCTTTTTCATTGGGTTATGTAATATGAAGCAATACATTTAAAAGTAATCAACACCCTTGGGATTTGCTCCCTGTCAGCATCAGTTATACTGGCCTAGACAGACTGATGTCTGACTCAAAAAAAGAAAAAAGAAAAAGAAAAGCAGTTTTGTGTATCCACTGTGATGTAATGTTTGGCATTTACAGGATGCCTTTTTCAAGAGATCCTTTGGGTATCTAGCATGTGGAAAATTGCTTTCAAATGAGGTGTCTGTAAAAGTTTTCCAGAGTAGACTCCAAGAGGAATCTGGGATCCCACTTGTAGAATTACAAGTGGGATCCCAGATTCTTGGAAAAGCATTGCTCTCATTCCTGATCCTTTCCTACATCAAAACACCCACTGAACACCTTGAAAGAGATCTTCTGAAGATGCCAAAAGGCAGGCTGCAACTGTCCCTTTGTCATCTTCGCTTTAGACAAATCAGAGCTGAATCCTTTGCTGTTTCTGCAAAGACTGTTTCCTTAACAGATTCTAGAGATAAAAATATCTTCTGAGGCAAATGGAACAAAATGAATTTGGAACCTGCATGAATGAAAGAGAGCTGGCAAACAGCATTCCAGATGTATGAAGTCACATTTCCACTGGGTTCCCTCTCATTCCAAAGGGCACACTTCATTCTCTCCATCACCCAGGGATTTTCTCAATCATTGTGCTTCCTGCCTGTGAATGGCCTCATCACTCTTTCTACCTAATTTCAGTTACTCATGCCTGAAATGAGGCAATTTTTTCTTTTGCATTAGCTCTGAAACCACAGCTCTGCTAAGCAAAATGCCAGATGTTTTAGTGTTGTTGAGATTATTGTTTTGCTTCCAAGACAGATGCTGAGGCTTAAGGCTTGTTAGATGTCACATACCCAAGCAAAGCAGTAACTCCCCTCCCTACATATGCTGCACATGCCCAGAGATTACAATAAGGAAGAGTAAGGTGGCTACCTAATTGTGTTATTACCCCTGGGGAAATGCAATTATAAGATTTTTAGACTCAGTTTCCAAAATAACATAGCTAGACTAAGAAGTGCTCTTACTACACTTGACATCCCCTAACCTTCTAGATAGCAAAATTGGTGAGAAATATCATTTTCTTATAAAACTGGACACTTATGGCTGAAAAACATGTGGCAGGAGGACGCTAGCTGTAAGCATGTGTTAAGTCAGGATGATCTCAGCATGGCCAGGTCATCAGTCCAAGAGGATTAGATGGAAACCCCTGACATTAATGAGTTTGGAATAATCCTTTCAACTACCCGACCTCCAAATACAATAGTAGATGAAACTGTCCAGGTACAGCAGGCAAGTCCCCTTGCTGTGTGCATTTCCTACAGAGACCTTCTCCATTCACTTTACCTACCCAAGACATTAAGAGGCTGTCAGGACACCCATTGATGTTTTGTTACCTATAGTTAAAACAATGAGCCTGCTCCAGACCCCTTTGTTTGCTCTGCAAGAAAGCAATTAACACACATCCCTTCAGGATAGGAAATAGAGTATAAAACCCCCAGTTCTAGTCCAGGTAATTTGTAACATGTTAATATGCTAGCACACTGGGTGACATGCTGGACCCCAGACTCCCATTCCTTCATGCTGACTCAACTCATGTTTGAGCCACTCCACTTTGATCTTCTGCTTCAGGACCAGTAAATATCACCCCCTCCACCCAAAATCTCTCTCTGTCTAACCTTTCTTGCCTTTTCCTTCAATAGCCTTGTGCGTGAGATTGCTTGATTTCTTGTGTGTGTCTATTAATTTCCAATAAAACACTCTTTTAACTAGAGTCCTCTTTACAGTGTGTGCCGATATACACAGGTGAAAAGATCCTGCCATTACTCTCCTCTTGCGGGCCTCCTTTGAGCTAATAATTCCCCAAAACTTAAGGAGATGCTGGCATTGATGGTCCTCCATCTTTTAGAGTAACAGTTCTAAATGTTACTTTTTAGAAAAAAGAGAACTTCTTGGCTATGCAGGTTTTAGAATGCTTCCCGGAGAAGTAGAAAGAACAGTAATTTTATCTATCTCTGAAAGCAAAATCTTCTGCTTGGGAGGCTTTAGGAAGAGATCCTGCATTGAACAGAGGATGGAACTTGATGGCCTAGGAGTCCCCTTCCAACCCTATGATTCTATGTTTTGGGCCATTCAGACAGCAATATATGTTGCTACAGCTCTGTATGTCTTTTGATTTCTTTTCTGTGTTTATGGAGAGAGCCCAGCACCCGGAGCCATCATTGGTGGGACACAAGCGAATCTGTCTAGTATGGGTGTGTGTGATGAACCCGAGGGGATGTAGCCAACAAACACACCCTAGCAACTGAGAGGGATTTAATTTGTTTGGTTCACTGACTATAGAACCCAGTTTAGCCAGAGGGAGGGGCTAGCTGGAGGAGTCAGCAGAACAGAAAAACAACAGAAACAGGGGTTTGAAAAAGTTCCATCTGTGAGTTTGAACAGAGAAAGAGTTCCTTAAGAGAGAGAGAGAGAGAGAGAGAGAAAGTTGGGGAAGTGTTTGCCTGTTAAGAGCTGAAAGTGCTTTGCTGTTTGATAACATTTAATTGCCAAATACCTTTCCCTTATCAGTTTGTTTAATAAAAATATTATTATATATATTTTTAAAAGAGCAGTCTCCATACAGTGTCTTTTTAATCAGCGCTCAGTCCCATATGCTACCACCAGTGAAAAATTCACTGGGATAAATCTGAAAATGCTTTGCCCTATATCCACAAGGGTTGTGGGATTAGGAAAAGCAGAAGGGAGATATAAGTATGGAGAGGGAGCCAGGGGATGGTAAATATATAGAAGGGTGCTGCTTCTCCAGAGAGGGAGATGAAAAGCAGATCTGAACTGTCATAGCCCTGGCTAGCCCAGATCTCCACATTTTGCTGGGAGGCATTACCACAAACCCTCTATTTTTCTACTTCTATTGTTGTTTTTTCACCCCACTTCTCCAAATGAGTGAGAGTAATGCTAAGAAAAAAAACAGCAACTGCAATTACCTTATTCAGGGGCAAAGCCAGCTGCAAGGAAGGATTGGCATCAAAGCCAGGTATTTTTGAGCAGTTTCTCCAAGGTATTATGGGAAATTAAAATGGTGGTGGATAAACTCAGCTGCTGCTGCTGCCACCATCAAGTAAGCCTTCTGGAGCACACTGACGGAGAAGGGAACCCACAGGAGGCAGTTTTGCTAAGGGCCCCTCAAACTTGTCCAGTGGTGAGGGCAAGCAAATGGGCAGTAGCAATAGCGATTTTTTAAAAGTGGTGGTGGGGTGTGTGTCCCGCAAAGGCAGGGCATGATGCTCAAGCTCCCTCCCCCAAACACTGCTAGCTTTTGTTGATGTTAATTACAAGTTTAGCTTAAGATGATCATTTTTGACCACTTCAGAAGCTGGCAGAGCTGGTTGTCATAGCAGACTTTGAACAAGAAGTCCTTAAAATGTGTGGAACAATGCAGCTCCTTGGCCTGAAGGATGCCTCAAATGGCTCATCTTGTGGTAAAAGTGCTTTTGGATGGTACCAGTTCAGGCCAAAGTGGGGGAAAACTGCTTTTTTGGATTACGGTCCCCAGAAGTTCCTAGACCGCATGGCTACTGGCAGCTATAGTCCAAAACATACCTTTTTTTCAAGTAATTGTTAAGACTAAGTTGGGGATAGGGACTGTTTTACAAAGTATGGAAGTAAACGTCAATAGATTGACATTGGTGGGCAATCAGCCTGTCAAAGAACAGGATTCTAGTTTGGTCTTCACCCTGAAATGATAGTTTTCTACGAGCTAGTATTTTTGTTATTACGAGCAACAAAGCACACAAGTTCAGTAAGTAGTGGTACACATCCAGGTATATGCTCAGGAGGAATATTTTGTACACATACACAGCCTACCAGCTCCTGTTTTGCTTGACTGCCAGTATGAAGAAAATTTCTGGAAAGCTTAAAAACTCTATGGTATTTTGGTTGGTCCAAATAAAATTATTGCTCTTTTGTAGAACTATAATAGTATTTTTCTAGATCTTCTCTGGTTAGGAAACCCCATTGTTGCAAAGCTAGCAGTTGCTGGGCCAAATAAGAAAGAGGTCTAGTCTAGATGTTACAATCATCCCATAGGGATCATTATCCCTATGAGGTATATGCACTGTCTGCAACTATTTCCTATAATGTACTGTCTTTCCACTCAATCCAAATTACTTGCTCTCTCCATCATCAGGTTTTCATACCAGCAGCCTCAAGGGAAACTTTGGTATCTGCCCAATCATCTTCTTGAGAGGGAAGGGGCTGAATCAGCCTTCTTGGGCTAGAACAATTACAGTTCAAGGACCATAAATATGGTTGTCTTACCACTTCCTCTTGAAGATGGAATGCGGAAATGGAAAACTCCTCATTTGCCTACAACTTGGCTAAAAGCCAAGAGGTAGACTAGGAATAACTGAACCTGGGATCCATTCATTAGAGCTGTAACTATGAGTTGATTTTTATCCTGATTTTATATTATTTTTAAATGTTTACAAAGCTTATTTGTTTTTAAAAAAATTTATAATGAGGTTTTTTTCTTATCACGTACCTTCTTTTAATTCATGTTGCAAGCTACCCTGGGTCCCATTTGGGAGAAAGGTGGGAAATTTAATAAATGGGATGACAAAAGTTCTCATCTAGAGAGGGGACAAAGTGTGGAACGTTTGTCCTATACTCTGTTGTGGCAATATTGTGCTCTGTTGAAGAAGGCATTGCCGCAGGAGTGACTAATTTCCCCTCTCCTGATGTCTTGTACCACGTCAGTGGCTCATGTTGTCTTATGCTCCACTTAGCAAGTATCTCAGGAAGCAGGTGGTTGGAATGCCAGAGCTGTGGGGTAGTTAAGCCAATCCAAGTCAATCACAGGTTATCCAACAGGGTGAAGGGAGAAGCAAGAAGGTGGTCCTTAGCTAATCCAGAAGTTGCATAGCAAGTCGGTAGTCCAAATAAGCAAAGCTAGCAAGGAGTCAAATGGAGTCATAAATAGTAGACAGTCCAATGTCCAGGGAACACTAAAAGAATACTGCCAGTCACCACGATAGATGGTTTTAATCAACAAAGCCTTCAGCAAGGTGGTGGACAATTTATAGCCAGGTGTCTCAAGCTACCAGGTGCATCAATTAGCCAGTGTTTCCTACCTAAGAGTCTCTGGGATTGATGTATCCTTTCTTTATTCCTCCCACTCTGCTAGAATGGCTGCACTGTTTGTTCAAACTCAAGTAGGGCCCCCCTCTGCCTCAGCCCCAGCTGCTCTGACTGAGAGAGACCACAGAGAGGAATTGGCATTCCTGGCATTCCAACTCTGTGTCTGAATCTTCTGACTCCAGATGGTGAGTTATGACACATCTAATACTGTGTTATGCACAGGGATGCATAGGCCAGAGAAAAAAATTATTTTGCATAAACATGCTTCTTCTTAAGATACCTATAGTTCTGACCAATTTCAGGATTTTTTCCAGGAGAACATCCCTTTTATGTTCCCCTGGTAACTGGGGAGTAGGCAGAGTATTTGGTGCTTTGTCAACTTCACTGGGATTCAACTAAATCACACAGCTCATCACCTGGCACATTTTCACTATAGGATCCTGCCTTTTGTTGAATAATCAGATCAGTTTGTCTAGAAACACAATCAAATCATGGTAAATGTGACAGCACAAACAAGGACTTCAGGAGAAGGTGGGAGAAGCATCATTCTTCCCCCACTCCCCCCATCCTGCTGCTATTAAAAGTAACAGGAGCTTGGCCAGGAAAAAGTGCTAAACCTATACAGCCAGGAGCTTTCAAGCTGGTTTAAGCTTCATGCAGTCTATCCAGGCACATCTGTTGCAAGATTTCCTGGAGGACTGTAAGCTATTGCAAGAAGAAGAACTGTGTCTCCTCAAAGTATTTGCTTGTCTAGCAGTGGACAAGGCAGTGCATGGGATTTTAATAGGACACATGAGCCAAGGAATAGAACTAACTTGCCAGCTTAGCAGGGGAAGGAAAAAGGCTCCCTGCTGCTGTTGCCACCTCCATCACTCTGCTTACTGTATGTAACTCCTCCAGACAAACCATCCTTCGCCAAGTGCTTTCTTCCTCATCCAAAACATGTGGAAAAATCACAGCTTCTGCTATTACGGCCACAAGAGGCAAGGGAAAGTTATATTTACTCATCTCTGGAGATGGTCCTAACCCCAAATGTTCTCATTTCTCCTATAATTTTTATCCCTAGCAAGGCAGACATCTGGATGAGTCTTTCCTTAACCCTTGTTGGTATTTGTGGCAAACGGCCTCCACGATGTGGGGCTGGGCAGGCACCCAACTGTCAGATTTGTACAGATAAGCCACAGAAATTGTAGTGTGATGTGTGTGTACAAGCCTTTTCAGTTGTTTATCTCTTTAGGCTTCTCTGACAATGTTGGAAGAAACCTGGCCATGGTATTTTATGGGGAGACAGTGGTCTTGTCTGGAGGGCAGTGCAATGGGAAAAAATAGACAACAGCTGTTTAGAAAGCAGTTATAAATACATGAAGCTGCCACTTATAGAAATCAGACTCTTTTGGACCACCTAGAGAGCCAGAGTGGTGTAGTGGTTTGAGCATCAGACTATGACCCCGGGGACCAGGGTTTGATTCTCTGCTTGGCCATGGAAACCCACTGGGTGACCTTGGGCACATCACACACTCTCAGCCCCATGATAGGGTTGCCTTAGGGTTGTCATAAGTCAGAAACAACTTGAAAACACACAACAACAAAGCCCAGGGACGGAAACATGTCACCTTCCAGACGTTGTTGGATTGTATCTCCCATCATCCCTCATTATTGGCTATGCTGGCTGCAGGTAATGGGAACTGCGATTTAATGACATCTGAATGGCTACACATTCACACCCCTAATCTCAAATGGCAGCAGTTCCTCAAGGCCTCCGATAGGGATCACGATGCCTACTTCCTAAGGACCAAGGTACAGATGCGATATCCTACACATGGATTGGCCCTTGGGAGCAAGATTTCAATTCCACAAAGAGCTAGGAGAGGGCTAAGTTGTATTGGAAGTGTATGTGGGGGTTAGAATGAGAAGGGTAATTAGCCTTTCTTCACTTTGCAGTTCCAGAATGGATGGTCTTCCCTCCCAAAGATCTGCTGTTGGCATGTTGGGAAAGCTCCTATTTGCTCCAATGGGAGTTTTATTCCCCGCCTGCAAGTGTAGGAACAGTGCCAGATAAACATGCAAGCTCCTCAAAATACAACTGGCCCTCCTTTTCTGATAATGCTTTTGGGCCCCTTAAGCCTGCACTGCTTAGGGACTCAGCTTATTTTAATTCAGCCCTTGATCCAAATGCAGACTGATGCAGGGGGCAAACAGATGAAGCTCCCCCTGCCAAATCACAGACAAAATTGAGCTAAGGTCTTCCCATACTGTTGTGAAAGAAAAATCTTACATTTTAGTGGAAATCTGGTGGCACTTAGGGGCAAAAATGGAAGTTAAATTACATTTAAATGGATTCAGGGGGGCTCTTCATTCCACAATACATTTCTGGGGGGTACCCACAACTTGCAGGTTGTACTTTCCTCACCCTTGCTCTATGTTACCTCAGGAAAGGCCTGATCCTGCAACAGTGCAAAGCGAGGTAGGTGACAGATGCTGGGATACAGTGGCAAAGTGTTGGAAGAGAGAGCTATTTGGCCTGTTCTTGACTCCTGCCTGCCTCCCCAAAAATGTAACACAGGACACTATCCCATCACCAATAGTGAAGAAAAATTTAATGGCCAGTCTTGTCAGCTTTTATACATGAAGCAATATTTTTTCTTTGCCCCAAGAAACAACATCTTTTCCCCTTAGGCCCTTCTTGTGATTGCCTGGTTGGCTGTTGTAGAAATCAATCAATCAATCAATCAATCAATCAATCAATCAATCAATCAGGGAAGAATAACTACAACAACAACTGCTACTGCTACTAACAATAATGAAAGTATTACCTGGCAGCAGTTAATCTGGGTGCCCCAACTATAATTACTTTGAAAAGTAACTTTCCAAGCTCTTGCATTAAATAGGCTTTTGGTGTGATCCAAGAAGGATTAACTTATGTTCTCATGCTATTAAAGTCAAGTCCTTTCTTTCTTCCCTGCATGAGGCCATCAGCGTGCTTACCTTCATACCACGTGGAGGACACCACATTGGCCCAGAGAAGCAGCAGGATTGGGGATGCTCTTTGAAGCATCTTAGTGTGCAAACAATGACTGGACAGCAGAGTAATATCACAATCAGCTGCAGCAGAAAATTCAAGCTGAAACCAAAGACAACAGGCATGAGGTTAACAAACAAGAAACAGAAAGGACAAAACCATGACCTCCTGCCAGAACTTATATGTTGAAAAGATGTAGGCATTTAAGGTGTGTAGGTAGTAAGAGAGTAATTAGGATACAGGTAGTATTTCAGCAGGTCCTTGTGGCTGTTTGTGGTATACCACATGAGCCAAATGGACTGTGAATTATGAGGGAGAAACAGGACAAAAAAGCAAGAGGAAAAAAGGAAAGAGTCCTTGGAAGAGAGGCCCACAGCAGGCACTGTCTATTAATAATACGCATTTTGTGTACATCAGAAGGCAGAGCCAGTCCAATGACAAAGAAGCTTTCAGCTGCACAAGTAGAGAGAGGGAGGGATAGTCCAGAGCTTGGAAAAGTTACTTTGCTGGACTAAAATTCCCCAACTAGCATAACCGCTATGCTAGCTGTGAAGTGCGAAAACGAAGCTCTGAGAGCTGTGTCTCTTCCCTGTATATTGAACACTTTACTTTATGCAGTCCAGGAATATGTAGTCCTCCACATGGCTGCATACTGTAACTTATATGTTCTCATGGCCTTTCTGCACCATATTGTTATACTGCTATTATTCCACAAAATTCTGGGGTTTGTAGTTTACTGAGGCCAAAGAGCTCTCTGGCTGAGAATTCTAAACGCTCCTTTCTAAACTGCAAATCCCCGGATTCCATGGGATGTTGAAAGTGGAATAATAGCACTATAACAGTGTTGTATGGAAAGGCCCTTAATTAACTGAATTTTCTGCAACAACTTCAGAGTAGTATAGATGGCTCCTTTTGTCCCTACTTTACCTTTACAACAACCCTGTAAAGTAGATTAGGCTGAGTAACAAGCCCAAAGTTATCAGTTCCATGGCTCAGTGGTGACTAAAAACCTGTGTCTTCCAAGTCCCAGCCCAGCATCAGAACAGCTATACTACATTGTCTTTGTGACAGACAGTAGCTTTCATCAGCCTCAGTCAATGCAGTCAATTGTGAAAGATGATGAGAGTTCTCGTCCTGCCACATCTGGTTGCCCACCCTGTACTAATTTTTGGTGATTAATTCATCCCTTTATATGTTGGGAATAATTTGGACAGGTTATGTCTAGTTTGAAATTGACTTATAGCCAATAGCAAAAGAGGAGCTAGCTTTAGGGCTTATGATAGATTGAGCTTGGTTAATTTGAAAATACAGGATAAAAATGAAGGGTGTATGAGGGACAATGGAAGGAAGGATGGGTCTGCCTAGCTAGCAGGCAATCCTAACTAACAACAGTGAGCAAGTTAATCTATGGCAAATGCACAGAAGCAGGCTAATTGCTGGACATCCTGGCAAATGGGGACACACTTGAAAAAGCTAGCATGTTTGTAGTGCTTTGAGTGTTGGACTGGGACACTGGGAGACCAGGGTCTGAATTTCTGCACAGCCACGGAAACCTCCTAAATGGCCTTGGGCAAGTCACACTCTCTCGCCTCAGAAAAGGACAAGGGCAAACTCCCTCTGAACAAATTCTGTTAAGAAAAATCCCATGATAAGTTTGCCATTAAGTCAAAATTGGCTTGAAGCCACAGACCAACACACATACACACAAAGGTAAATAAAACAAAATAGAGAGTGAGAGGTACGATAAAAATCAAAACAAACTGAGACAGTTCCAACTGATTTCTACTTCTTGATAACTGTTTTGCATTCAATAACACAACATAATAAAGCCACATGCATTTGGGTTGCAGCAGGCTTTTATTTTAATAAAGCTATCCTTTTACTCAAGACTGGGGCTTTTTGAGCAACAGAGACCTTTCTATAAGAGCAAGTCGCTGCTCTGCTTATGGGATGCTGAAGTCTGGTAGAAAGATGAGCTTGTCTGGAAGCAGGGGATCAAGCTAGGTAACCTATATATCTTCTTTAGCTCTCTTGTTATTTCCTAATGACTATCCCTTCTATTTTAAAAAGTATTCTGAACTTGATCTAGCATACTCATGCCCATTATTTTTAACTTTGTCAGCCTTTTCCACCAATACCTGATGATTATGTGTGATACACACCTATAAAAGAGATTTGTCTGTGCTGTACACATTGACATTTATAACATAATACTCACATAATAAACAACATAAAACACATGTAAGAAGTAAACCATCATTCTCTGCGTGTATGTGCCTTCAAGTGGCCTGTTAATTTATGGTGATCCCATGTTTTTTTTCATAGGGTTTTCTTGGCAAGAAATTCTCAGAGGTGGTTTGCCAGTTCCTTCCTCTGAAATACAGCCTACAGCACCTGGTATTTGTTGGCAGTCTCCCATCCAAGTGCTAAGCAGGGCAGACACTGCTTAGCTTCAGGAACAAGAAATAAACCCAAGCTGCAGGTGCTAAAACAGTAGCCTTTTTATGCATTGAACACTTGGAAGATTTGCAATTTTATCAGTGCAGATAGTCTCTCCATAGATGCTGATCACAACTGTTCCATTCCATTGCCATATCATCACTTGATGGCTATTTTTCTGATGACAAGCCTCTATTCAGCTAAGGCAATCCTCTGACAAAAGACACACAGCATAGCTTTGTCAACAGAAGCAGATGAAAGGCACTCTCAGCATCCCTGGCCTTGGAGGTAGCAAGGAAGAGTCAGTCACAGCCTCATCATGCCTAGGTCCAGAAGCAGATGAAAAGACCTCTTCTCCATCCCAACTGCCAGCGCCCTGGTCTCAGAGAGAAAGAAGAAGACGGAGGCAGAGCTCCATCATGCTAGGCTCAGAAGCAGACGAAAGACCCTCCTTCCATTCCAACTGCCACCACCCTGGCCTCGGAGGGAGAGAAGCAGCAGCAGTATCGGCTGGACTTAATCCCCTTCCATACTTCCATCACCTTTTCCTTTTGTGTCATGTCTTAAGGCAGGGAATTGCTTGTTTATTCTTTTACCTGTAAAGTGCCATGTATAGTGATGGTGCTATATCTATGTATGTATGCATCTGTCTGTCTGTCTGTCTCTCTCTCTCTCTCTCTCTCATAATATTAATACGTCTGAGGCCTTTCCATTCTGGTACAATCTGGCAAAGCTTATGCTTTGCTGGCATAGACTTTGAGAACTCAGCATCCCTTTCTTACCACAAAAAGGCAGTGGGGTAAACTCTGTGGAATTAGGTCTCAAATCTTTTTTTTTAAGCTAAGACACTTCTGTTGTGATGGAGGGACCATTAATACACCAAAGTGATTTCCATGAGTCCATTATATCAAAAGTAGGTCTTGAACCGAGTTCACCCTTCAGTAAAGCAGAGATGCTCTCCTGGGACAAACAAGTTCCACAATGTATCTAAATCCTTCCCATCCTACCTCAAAACAATTATTTGACTGTATAGTTTTTAAGATAAACTAGGAGAGGCTATCTTGTATGTAGTCACTTTATGAGCTAAGCAAGGATTCAGGATCCTAGCGCTAAAGCACATTGTGCTAAACTACTCCATTCCCTGAAAGGAAATACTGAACAACCTCACTATAGAGCATGGATATGATTTTAAGGAGGCTGGCCCCTCCCTAAACTGCAAACCCCTGGATTCCCTAGGATGTTGAAAATAGAATAATAGCACTATAACAGTCCAGTGCAGAAATGGCCTTAGTTATAAAGCGCCATGTACAGTGATTGTGCTATAGAAATAAATGAGGATGATGAAGGTTTGCAGGAATACCTGTCCACCTCTAATCAGATTTACCCAGAGCTCATTACTTTTTTGGGCTACAGATCTTATCCACATAGTCAGTCATCATGTTGGTTGGAATATTGTGATGGTGGTTTTGTGTGCCTTCAAGTTGTTTCTGACTGATGGCAATTCTAAGGCGAACTGTGGTTTCTGGGGCTGAAAGCATGTGATGTGCCCAAGGTCACCCAGTGGGTTTTCATGGCTGAGCAGGGAACCAAACCCTGGTTTTCAGGGCCATCGTCCAATGCTCAAATCACTATACTATGCTGGTAGCTATAGTCTAAACAAGGCTCTGGGCAACTTTTCTCTCTCTCTACCTTCAGAATAGTATCTTTTGCTACCATCTGTTGCTTTCCCTTTTGAGTTTCTCCTTGGCACATGGTTGTTAAAGGTGTGGATCCCTACTAGAAATTAAAGAGAAAGGAGAATAGCTAAAAGAAGTCTGATAGAGCAGTGCTAAAGCATGCGGTTTTCACAGATAAAGCCCCTAGTACGGTACCTTTTGTAAAAGTAGGGCAGGGAAACTCAGGCTTCAGTAAGGACAACAGATCTCACTACTGGCCATGCTGTCTAGAAATCTTGGCGGCTGTGGTTCAGCAACAGCCAAGGGGCACAAGTGGACCACTTCCTTTATTAAAAGATGTCAGAAAATTTGCCATTAGGGTGGTGCTGATGATGCAGGATTTTGGGCACACAAATTTATATCCCTTCTCAGCTGAATAAGTAGCAGAGCCCCCAAAGGACTAGTTTACTACATTTGGAAGTAAGAGAAAAATACACATTGGGGATCTATTGTAAGTCCATTAAGTCCAGAACATTATATAACATTACCTGATTGCACCACAAAAGCCCACATGCTGCAGTGGACTATGACCGGAGGCCAGGGTTCGAATCCCCATTGGGCCAGGGACCCCCACTGGGTGACCTTGGGCAAGTCACACTCTCCGATCCTCAGAGGAGAGCAAAGGCAAACCTGCTCAGAAGAAATCTTGCCAACAAATCCCCATGATAGGTTTGCTTTAGGTCATCATCAGTTGGAAGCAACCTGAAGGCACCCAACAATAACAATTGCACCACTGCTTCATTTAAATGACCAGAGAGCTACTGCCAGTCAAAACAGAGAATACTGCAACTCACAATGCCTGATTTTAGTCAGAATGCTTTTAAAGAAAAATTTTGGAAAAGAGATCTTATAATTGATTTCTGCCCTGTGTATGGTTATTTGGTTTTCAGTTTTAATGTATGTTTTTGTTGTCATAGCCTTTTTTAAAAAAAAATTCTGTCATTTTGTGAAACTGGTATTAGAAAAAGCTGGATACACGTTCTTCTAACAAACCATTGTGAGTATAAAAATAACTGCTGGATCGCCCCCAAAGCCTACTTAATCCAGCATTCTGTTCGACAGTGGCCAATCAGATGCCTCAGTGAAGAACCAACAACAGGATCTGAATGCAAATTCAGCCCTCCCTCCTAACCACGCTTCCTTGCAACTGATGTATATAAAGGCATGCTGCCCCTCTTGCTAGTGGGAATAGATGTCTTTTATGACCAATGGTCACATAAGAAACAGAGGACACAACAGCCTGATGCACAACTTCATGGAGTGCCAAGCCAAGCTCCACAAAACCAGCATCTCTACATGTCAGTAATTCATATCTACTTTGATTTAATACAAAGTACATTAATAAACAATGCTTTACTGTCAAATGCTATACCTCTCTACCCCAAAAGTAAGACACACAGAATTCAGTTTGACTTACTCCCAGAGAAGCTTATTAATATCTACAAGCAGACATGTGTTTCTGACAATATATTCAATAAATTTAAAAAAGCATGTGCAGGATGGCAGCCTAACTACAATTGTGGATGCCACTTTGAAAACCATAATTTGCATGATTTTTTTTTTAAAAAAGCCTTTGTCTCCCCAGATCACTTTTCCTCATTGCACACAAAGCAGCAAAGAAATGGCAAAAGCAGGTTGTCTCTTACCTGATGGGCTGTGGATCTCAGCACAACTGACCTCACTTGCTCCTCTCTTTCAGTTCATACAGGAAACCTTTCCTTCAGCCTCCTGAAAACAAGCAGCTTGTTCTTCCAAGCAGGTCCCAGACTCTGCTAACACTGCCCAGATGTGGGGCAGCCAGTGTTTGCCAGATGTTTATTTAAAGTCATACTGTTTCTTAAGAGAGGCGGAGAAAAGAGAGAGGGGTGGTGGGGAAAAAGAGGCCCAGAAGAAGAACCTGGGCTGCTCATAAAGTGTCTGCGTCTGTAAGAGAGAAAGAGTTCTCAGTAAAAAATTGATTTAATAAAGAACAAACAGCGCTCCTAGCAGACTTACAACACAACCAGCCCACTTAAGCATTCCCCGTTGTACAATAAGGAAGACTTATGAGTCATAAGTTCATGGTTAAGAGAAAAGCAGAGTCAGTAAACCAGGATAAGCAGTTTTCTAACCAATCTTTAAGTAGGGAGGACAATTTAGGAGGGCAACTGTTCACTTTGACTTCTCTCCAAATTAGTTTTCTCTCATTCACTTCTTCCTGAAGGTACCAGACTTTAAATATGCTACATCAAACGATCACATAGTCTGCTCGTGGGATCTGTAATGGTGGGAGGAAAAGGACCTCTATGGGTATAAAGCAGTCATCCAAAGATCTTTTCATGTGCAGGAATCCCCTGCTTTTTGATAATTCCTTTTTTTTCCCTTTTACATTCTGCTCTTTTGACCATTTTAAATTGTAGACACATTCTTTCAATGTGGGGTCATCAGGCTCACACCTCTGTCAATCCCTCATGTTCCCCAGAGGAAGAAGGTGAGAGGAGAAGAACTGATGAAAGACTGGGTTCCACTTTTTAAGTAATTCCACTTTCTGACAGTGCTCTGGTTCCTAACCCATGAGATAAGTAGGGAATGCCTGTAGTAACTGGGTGTTGAACTACATCAGAGACCCAGGTTCAAATCCCTAATTAGTCATGAAACTCACTAAGGGAGTTTGGCACAGTTGGTCTCTCATGGCCTAAGCTACCTCCTACAGATGGGAGGGTAAAATGAATATGGAGGACCATACACACCATCACAAGCTTTTAGGAGGAATGGTACAATATAAATGTCAAATCAATATTTCTTTAAGCAAATTAATTGAAAAGTAAGTAAAATAATATATGGTTTATTAATTAATAGTGAGACTGGAGAGAATTTGTTTTCTTAGCCTTCTTCAAATGAGCTCAAAGACAGCATCTGAACAACTGTCTTCTGAAGAAGGTTTGGCATTCCTGTTCCCAACCATTGTTGGGTCCCTATTTATGAGGCTGTTGCCTTGGACAGCAGAATATGGGAAGCTGCAGAACATTTGGAGGAGAAAGAGCTGTGCCACTTGTCTTGCACCCACCATATCTTGCATTCTATTTTCAGGTATAATGGAAGACATTTTTCCATAGTTAGTCCAGTAGGTTATGACGAAAGATTTATTTGACAGCCCAGCAGGTTTTAGTAAACAGAATTAGGAGTTGGTTGTTTTTTTTTTTTGTTAGACCTGATATGAATACATCCATATAGACGCCCCCTCCTGTGAAATCCTTGCATTCCAATCTCCCTGCACTGCCTCCCCTCATTTTTTCTTGGCAGCGGAAATGGGGCAAGCTCAGCATTGAAAAGAACATAGAAGTGAGAAAGTGAAAAAAATGTTGCTTTTTCCTATTTTCTCTCTCAGCTTTGTGTACTTTTCCAGGCTGAGATCAGCAGCTGTGCAGAGAGTGGAGTGATCAGAAGGGAAAGCATCTTGTAAAAAGAGTTTTAAAAGACAGAAAATTGTAAGCTTGGGGTGTGGGGAGAATGGAGTAATCAAAGATTAGCATATAGGGGAATAGGGCGTGCAAAGGAACACTGCAGGTCAGCGTGTGCTCTCTGCTTGTGGTATCCCTCCCAAATATAAATTCCCCTTTCGTTTGGGTCTCTGTATAAAAAGGAGGGAGAGAAAAAAATAAATGTGGCAACACTTTAAGACTAACTGGTTTTTATTTTAGCATGAGCTTTTGTGGATAATAAACCCACTTATTCAGATGTACCACTCAGTGATATTAAGGCCACAAGTAGAAAGCATATTTATATAGTTGTGGAATAGAACATAATAGGATCCAGAAAGATGCAAATCATGCCTTTTGCCTTCTGTATCACATTCTGTGAACTGATATACCCTCTGCATGGCAGCTTTTCGATGTTGGTATTTGTGACTCTCAAAATTCCAGAACATCCAGAGCTGTCCCAAAATGTTTTTCTGCCTGAGAAAAGGACAAGCTGCCTCCCTTCAGTTCCATGCACAGAAGCTAACCAGACTGATATGTAAAACTTATTCCAGCACTAGCTGTCTCTGTTGCTTCTTGGGGCCATAGGCTACTTAGAGGACAAAAGAGCAAAAACAAAAGAGAACTATGGTGGTAGAGTGAAGGGCCAAGACTTGGGAAGAACATGGTTCAAATCTCCATTGAGACATGAAACTCACTAAGCAATCTTGTAGCAAGACTGCTCTCTCTCAGGCTAACCTGTCTCCTTGGACTATTGTGCAAAAAGCAGGGTATAAATGTGAAAACACACAGTTCTATTCTCTAATACCTTACTACCATGATTCTCCAAACACCAGGAACAACCACCTGAGGGGGCTGCTTCACTCTGTTTAATTCTAAGGTTGGCCCTGCAAGTGCCCATGAAGGTGATCTGGAGCTCAAGTTTAGTTGCCCTGTTTAAGGAATGAGACAAGATTAAACCAATTCAGAGATCATATTTTGGACATCTACATCCCAGACTACCTTGTCTCTACTGTGAATAAATTTAGATTAGGATTTTAAACTTGTCAGTGTTTAAACCTGCCTGCACACTTTTACTATGAAGTGCCCTCTGGTTTGACCAAAACTGGCAGAAACTCATCAGGTGCTGTCCCACCAAATAAACCTCTCTGCTCGCTAAGGCCCTGCTAATATTCCAGCAGTTCAATGACAGGGATGGAGGGTTCAGGCCACAGCTAAGACTCCTGGCCACTTATTAGTTGCAGAGGTGCTCTCAGGCTAAAAGTAGTTGGAATGAGGCACTTATCAAAGAGCTTTCCTTGGCGGCCCTTGCAACGGTTGTGAGCCAGGGGGGTGGGGGCGTTGGAAGACAAGTGAATGTCTCCTTCCACAAGGTATGAAAAAACACACATTTATGCTTAGGAATGTTGCCAACAAGATGCTGGTAAAGGGCAATACAGGTATAACTTAGTTAACAAAGGATATGCATTGCTGGGCTTTGCTTCTTTAACAGAAACTTTGGTACCAGAGGGAGAAATAATAGGGATGGAATACAGTAGGAATAAGTTCCTACACCATAAAAAAGAACAGTTCAATATGTTTCACTGAAGTTTTTATTCAAAGCTAATATTACACACATGTGTAATAAAAGAACCAAATCACGTAAGCCTGTTAGGGTTACCCTCGAAAAAACATGTGGGGCTAACCAAAAATATTAGGTCTGCATGGGCTACCTGCAATTGCCTGGAAAGGCCCCCAACTTTGGCCAAAGGGACTTCGCCTCCCTTAGGAAGAATGCAGTCAAAACCACTTATTACACAAGCAAAGAGAAAGAAACTTTATGGTTATTGAAGGACCCTTTATTATTAAAAGGAGGGGTTTTTACAGGTCAGAATGACAATGATCCCATAAAGCATTCCAAGCATGCGCAAGAATCATTACTTTATCAGGACCAGAATTCTGATACACAGTTGATAATAAAGTAACTTCTGGTTAACAATCAACTATGAACCCTGAATCACACATGTATTTGCTCAGTATGAAGTATAAGAGATACTGTTACAGAGAACACTGAGATCTGAGACCCCACCTATTGACTTTGCCAATTAATGTCAGCATAATTTTAAGTACAGCAAGGGGCTGATAATAGGAACAACCTTTAGAGTTGACTGGAATTCAAAATGGAGGCACTTTAGTTAAGCAAATGCAGAGGGAGAACTCCTTTAGCTTGGACATTTAAGCAGACAATACCCTGTGTGAACTGAACTGTCCAGGACGCTGAATCTCTAGCAGCCCTGCAGAAGAGACCAAGGAAAAGCTGGGGAAGCACTGTCTATTTCGTCTGCACTCTTTTACTGCTTACAAGCTTTCCATAAGTAAACAAAAACATTTTGAGTCTTCTAGGGACGACTTGAAAGTTTCTTCCAAAAATGCATCCTGGGATGATTTTTCCCCTTTCAACAGACCCCCCCCCTTTTCTTATTTTGTTGATGAAACTTACAGATCTATGCTTTTTCAACATGCCAGGGTACCTTGTGAAGCAGGGTGATCTGCTTCCACGTCTTCTTGCTGTTTTGTTCTTCACTCATGCTCAGTATGTCTCCTTTTCTGCGCTACACTGTTATAGAGCCATTATTCCACTGCAAACACCAGGATTCTGTAGGATGTTGAAAGTGGAATAATAGCGCTATAACAGTGTAGTGCATAGAATCATAAAAATGTAGAGTTGGAAGAGACCACAGGGGTCATCCAGTCCAACCCCCTGCCATGCAGGAACACCCTCAAAACACTCCTGACAGATGGCCATCCAGCCTCTGCTTAAAAACCTCCAAGGAAGGAGACTCCACTACACTCCGAGGCAGCGCATTCCACTGCCAGACAGCCCTGACTGTCAGGAAGTTCTTCCTGAGGTTCAAGTGGAATCTCCTTTCCTGCAGCTTGAATCCATTGCTCCTTGTCCTGGTCTCTGGAGCAGCAGAAAACAAGCCCTCTCCCTCCTCTACATGGCATCCCTTCAAATATTTAAACATGGCTATCATGTCCCCTCTTAACCTTCTCTTTTGCAGACTAAACATATTCAGCTCTCTAAGTCTATCCTCATAGGGCATGGCTTTCAGGCCCCTCACCATTTTGGTCGCCCTCCTCTGGACTTGCTCCAGCTTGACCATGTCCTTCTTGAATTGAGGTGCCCAGAACTGGACACAGTATTCAAGATGAGGTCTAATCAAAGCAGAGTAGAGTGGTACCAGTACCTCCCTCGATCTAGACACCATACTCCTATTGATGCAGCCGAGAATTGCATTGGCTTTCTTGGCTGCCGCATCACACCGCTGACTCATGTTCAGCTTGTGGTCTATGAAGACTCCTAGATCCCTTTCACACGTACTGCTATCCAGCCACGTGTCCCCAATCCTATATTTCTGTACTCCATTTTTTCTACCTAAGTGTAGGACCTTACACTTCTCCCTGTTGAATTTCATTTTGTTCGCCTTGGCCCAGCTCTCCAACCTGTCCAGGTCATTTTGAATTTTGATCCTGTCCTCTGGTGTATTAGCAACCCCTCCCAGCAACGTCCTGTGACTCTAGAAGCAGCTGTTTAGCTTATCTGAAGTACTTAAGCACACACAGGGATCAGGCAGAGTCTCAGGTCAAGCTTTAACGTCTTGTTTACTGCAGACATGCTGCTGCAACCCAGCACTGAAAGTCTTTCTTTCTCCAGCCCTCCTTCACCGTCTTTCCAATGCCAACGTTGCCCACAAATGCAACAAACAAAACACAATACCTTCTAGCAACACAGAAGAGAAGAAAGGGGGAGGCTGGGTTGCTGCCTTTTTAAAAAAACTTTGTTGAAAGAGGCTTCTTTGTTTAGAGACTCTGTTAACTGAGCAATGACCATACCAGTTGAATTTCTGCCTGTCATACTACTGCTAAATGCAAAAAGCTCTGCTAGCAATAGAAAGAGGGTAGAATTCAATCTTCACTTTGATAATCTAGTCCACTGTAATGTTTAATCATGCAAGGTATATACAATTCTAAAAATTATGCAAAACTAGCATATATACCCAGGATTTTATTTTCTTCATAGGTAATATTTGTTAGAAAGATTAGAGATTAGAGATTAGAGATTAGCAATTCTTGGCTGCATCAATAGGAGTATGGTGTCTAGATCAAGGGAGGTACTGGTACCACTCTACTCTGCTTTGGTTAGACCCCATCTTGAATACTGTGTCCAGTTCTGGGCACCCCAATTCAAGAAGGATATTGACAAGCTGGAGCAAGTCCAGAGGAGGGCGACCAAAATGGTGAGAGGCCTGGAAGCCATACCCTATGAGGATAGACTTAGAGAACTGGGTATGTTTAGTCTGCAGAAGAGGAGATTAAGAGGGGACATGATAGCCATGTTTAAATATTTGAAGGGATGCCACGTAGAGGAAGGAGAAGGCTTGTTTTCTGCTGCTCCAGAGACCAGGACAAGGAGCAATGGATTCAAGCTGCAGGAAAGAAGATTCCACCTGAACCTCAGGAAGAACTTCCTGAGGGTCAGGGCTGTCCGGCAGTGGAATCTGCTGCCTCGGAGTGTAATGGAGTCTCCTTCTTTGGAGGTTTTTAAGCAGAGGCTAGATGGCCATCTGTCGGGATTGATTTGAGGATGTTCCTGCATGGCAGGGGGTTGGACTGGATGGCCCCTGGGGTCTCTCCCAACTCTACATTTCTATGAGATCCTGTGTCTCTAATTCCCCAAACTGTCTTGTCCAGCAGCTGTAACTTTCTCCCATATTTATTTATTTTATTTATTTTTATTTATTTATTTGTATCCCGCCTCTCCATATGGATCGAGGCGGCGAACAACTTACAAATAGCATGTATTTCGAAACATTTCTATACATGCCCCCAACAAGCTGGGTACTCATTTTACCGACCTGCGAAAGGATGGAAGGCTGAGTCAACCTTGGAGCCGGGCAGGATCGAACTCACAACCTTGTGGCTTGCAGTACTGGCATTTAACCACTGCACCACCACGGCTCCATATTCCCCAATCCAATCTGTATTCAGAATTATTAACATACAGAGGTTGGCTTCCTGAGGGAATACGGTGTCCTCCTCCTTGCTGCTAGGCCTCATCTCCATAAAGGACCTATTCCTGACAGACGCAGTCGACTGTGGCCCAAGAGCTCCCCTCTAAACTGCAAATCTCAGCACTGGAAAGATGCTTCTTAGGCAGCCAATCCCAGGCGGTCTTCGCCTGACACAGGCAGACAAACTTTAATATATTCGATACTAAAGCGATTCCGTGGATAAATGGCTGGCGCCATCTGCAGGGAAAGACTGAGCAGCGGCGTTTTAAAATTAATCCCTCGAACCAGAAAAGTAACTCCCTCAGACTTCGGTGCCGTTCGGCTTGTCTCGGGAATGTTCGGTACCGGGGGGAAATCAGGAAAGAGGGCCGGGTTCTACTCTCCGGCTGCGACGGGATTGACGTCTACGACCCGAACGGAGAGAAATCCTCTCGTCTCTTTTCGGCAACTTCCGGAATGTCTCGGCTCGCTTCCCCAAAACGGCCGGATAGGCTGTATCCGCCCTCTGCTTCGCCCTTTCGGCATCTTCCGGAAAGGTTCGGCTTGCTCGGGGGAGGCTTATTGTTCGATCGGCGGAGTGGGCGGGACGAGTCTCTCGGCAACTTCCGGAGCGGCTCGGCTTGTTCCGGCCGAGTTTGCCGTGGAGGGGAGTCGGCGTCCAGCTGAGAGACCCGGTGCGTGGCGAGCGAGCGGCGACGTGTTGCTCGAGCGTAATTGAGGGCCGTCGGGTCGGGCATGGCGTCCTCCTCCCGAAGGCTGCAGACCAAGCCGGTCATCACTTGCCTGAAGAGCGTCCTGCTGATCTACAGCTTCGTGTTCTGGGTGAGCCCGTCTTGGCGAGGGAGCCCCGCGCGCTGGGGAGCAGAGCCGCCTCCTTGGGAACAATGGGAGCAGAGGGGGCGACCCCCGCCCGGCCCTCAGGGCGACGGAGCGGGACTGGACCGCAGCTCCCCTCGGCGCAGCTGAGTGGAGGGGAACGAGGGGCCGCCTCCGCACTGGCCGGTTATAGCGCTATGATTCCGCTTTCGACATCCCGTGGAACCCTAGGGGTTGGCAGTTTAGGGAGGGGCCCGAGGCAGCCCTCAGGATTCTGCAAACCCCAGGATTCCATAGGATGTTGGAAGTGGAATCACAGCGCTATAACAGGCTCGTGCGGAAATGGCCATAGTGTAAGAGCCGGAGAAAGGCTCGTTCAGGAGAGGCTTCTCAGATACCTGTTCCATTTTCTTAACCCCTGTAGACTGTACAAGGTTAGATGCCTTTTGAACCCCTCCCTCCCTCCCCTCATAAAGAAGACCCTTGTAAAATAGGGGGTGGGAAAGGCCCCCCTCCTTTGCATCTCCCTCAGCTCATAGTGAATCGAAAGCTTCGGCCATTTCCGCACTGGCCTGTTACAGTGCTATTATCCCACTTTCAACGTCCTGTGGAATCCTGGGGTTTGCCTGAAAGGCTCCTCTCTAAACTGGAAACCCCAGGATTCCGTAGAATGTTGAAAGTGGAACGATAGCACTATGACAGGCTGGTACGGAAAGGGCCTTAGATGGTTAAAGTTAAAGGCCGCAGGACCTAACCGCAAGTCTTTCACAGGGCAGGCCCAAAGAACCCTCGCGCTAGAAGCGTCCCCTCTCTTCTTCCCTGTTTAAGGGGTATTAATGTGTGCCTCACCTCTGAATATATTTTTTTCTGGCAGGGGGAGAACCCATAAAAAATAGTGGGGCAGAGCACTTACCCCAGTTTTCAAAAGTCTAATCTGATAGAAGATACTGTATTTTTGTGCTGTTGCCCAACTTCTGTCCCTTTCCTTTCTTTTATAATGCCCTGATTTTTTAGAGCAGGGCTGGCCCTCTGGGCTACCTGATTTTGGACTGCATCTCCCACAGTTCCTTAGTATTGGCTGTGCTGGCTGGGTCTGACAGGAGCTGTAGGCCAAAAACATCTTGAAGGCCACACTTGTCCACACCAATTTAAGAACAGATGTAAATTGATTTTGAGCATCAGGGACCTGTGTTTCTGAGCCTTTTAGAAAACAGTAGGGAAGTGCTTCTTTCACCGTCAGATCTCTCTGCATCCCAAAATTCTTTCTGTAGCGAACAGCAAAATTCTTTCTATAACTTTCTCCTCTATCCCTATAAGTAGAGGCATATTCTCTTCTCCTCAGCTGTTCCATGTACAATTGAGGAAGCCGATCCCTTATGGGGTGTGCTTTTTCTCTGTTCCCATGTCTAGTGAGAAGCGTATGGTAGCCTTTCCCCTACAACTTGGTATGAAGTATAAACTACAACTCCCATAATCCCTGTCCATTGGCTGTGCTAGTTGGGACTGGTGACGTGTGTGGCCCAAAATATCTGGAAAGCACCCCTAAGAAAATGCATGCCTGCTTTTCTCTCAGCACTACAAACTTCACATTGTGATCTCTCAATTGCTCTGTGACATTGTATTATAGTGCACTACATGTAACACAAGTCTTTAAAGATATGTCAAAGTGCCTTCCCGTGGCAGAAGTTTCCCTGTGGCAGTGGATTTCCTTTCCCTTCTGTTTTTCTCTCTTTTTTCTTTTTTTTATCTTCCTGTTTGCTTTGCTGGCCCTGTTCAGTGAATAACAAATAATATGTGGAATGCACTCAGTAATCCCTGTCCTTTCCTTTCATCATTGCTGCTTCAGGCCTTGGAATCAGGTAAGTGTGGTTTCCCTGGGAGTAGCAGAGTTGTGTTTCTCCCTGAGGTGTGCAGGTGCTGTACTTTTTGTTCTCCTGTGTGCACATGAGAGAGAAGCATGTGTGTGAGCATGACCCTAGAAGAAGGGGAAGGATTCAAAGAAAAGTCCTCATTTGTTTATATTTGAAGGAATAAGGCAAGAAAAACAAACTTTTGTGTTGGGGAAAACTATTGTTTTGACATGTTTTGGGAGCAGAAAACTGAGAGAGAAACAAGGTGGCACAGGAGCTTTGTAGATTCCTGGCTTGTTTTTTCTGTCACTGCAGTTTCCATAGAGCTCTTTTGGTGCAAAGAGATTCCATATTCAATTAGTGGCAAATTCAGTTAAAAGGATCAGCTGAGAGGTGATGAGAAAGAGCTCTACCTGAGGCCTAAAAGAACCACAATCAGGACAGCTGAGAGGTCCACAGATTTTGAGGACTGATTTGACATTTAGTATTCTGAGAAGGGGTCATGGCTTCTGTCACAAAATGAGTGCTGCACTGCGTGTTGCCAATAACAGAACAATTTGAACCTGAGCAGTCAAAAATACACCTTTGAAACCATTCCTTTTTGCCCCAAAAGTATTCCTATTTCATAGAAGAGTTTTTCTCTCTCTTGTTCTCCCTGACAACCAATGCACTGGTCCCACTATTTCTTTTGTGTCTTTCACCCAAGACCAGCTATACATATATCTATGTCTTTTGTCACCATGAACTACCACTTCTTCCTCATGCCCCTGTATCCATCATGCATGTCTGAGAGACAGTGTAGTGTAGTGACTAGGGTCTTGAGAGACCCTGGTTCAAATCCCCATCCAGTGACTTTCAGTCAGCCACAGTCTCCAAGTCTATCCCTACAGGGTTGATGTGATGATAAAAATGGGAATGGAAGCACATATTCTGCCTTGAGCTTCTGGGAGAAAAAGTGGGATATGAATGTAACAAATAAATGTATAAATGTGTACATCTATACTTTCCCTCTCCTCTTTCTTTCCTTCACTGCATTTCTGGATCCCTGTCAGACCACTTGTGCTCCATAGTAGCCCCTACTATCTTTGGGGTACCTTAAACCAAAACACTTATATCTGCCCATCATTTTCTAATGAAGGGGCTCTGGGGCCCAGAAGCATTCTGAGTCTGAAAGCTGGAATTCTCTTTCCATCACACCAACTAATCATTTTTAAATTTTTTACAAAAAGTGTGGCTGATGAGGACCATGGTGAGGGTGGGATTGCAATGGAAACTTCAGGCACAGAGCTGAGGACATAGTCTGACTTCATAAAAGATAGCTTCTTCCACAAGTCTTTGTTGATCTCCTCCCATTAGTTTAGCATAGCACATGCAGTCTGCGTTGAGAGCCCCCCCCCCAATAATTCTGTCAGGCTGGTCCACGTGAGCCTTGCTGCGCAAAGGGAAAAACAGTAAGTCAGTGGCAGAAGGTGGAACCTAACTCCCAAAATGTGTGCTTGAGATACTATGGATTAATTCTGGCTTTGCAGCCATATAATCATCCTAATCCAGCCATAGTAAGACTAAGAGTGCCTTACTATGCAGGGGCAAACAAAGCAGCATGCAACGGATTAGACAATTTTTGACTCTCCAGATGTTATCAAACTGCTGCTCCTACAGTCTGTTACCATTAGGCATGTTGGCTTGGACTTCTGGAAATTGAAGTTTGAAACAAAGATTCCTCAGTCCTGTTCTTCCCAGCATCCTGAACTAGGTTTCTGAAATTGAGCTGTGGGATACAGCTTGCCTGCTTCTGGTGGAAAGTCTGAATTTCTTTCTAGTTCTTTAGTGCAGACTTAAATTCAAAATGGGGATTCTTTATTAATGGTGGAGTGTGAATTAAGGCATGAGAACGCGATCAGCTGTTGTTTCAGCTTCTTTGTTGGCTCTGCTGTTGTCCTGCCCTTGTGCAAGCTTTCTTTTTTAAGTGGCACACTTTTACTGATGGACTTCTTTTTTCTATCTCATTCTTCAGTTCTCTGGCATTATCCTTCTGGCAGTTGGCATCTGGGGAAAAGTGAGTCTGGAGGTGTATTTCTCCCTGCTAAATGAGAAGGCCACTAATGTCCCTTATGTCTTGATTGCCACTGGCACAGTTGTCATCCTCCTGGGAACATTTGGCTGTTTTGCCACCTGCCGGGGGAGCACATGGATGCTAAAATTGGTAAGTGTTGGGGGCACAGAAATCTTGTACCTGTGTTTACATTTCCAGAGGAGTGGCACATGTTCATAGAATCACAGAATTATACACTAGGAAGTGACTTCAGGGGTCATCTAGTCTAACCTTTTGCTGGTGCAGCTAAAATATCCCTGACAAACTGTCATCCAGTCTCAGTTTAAAAACCTCCAATGAAGGAGAACCCACTGTCCTAGGCAGTCCATTTCACTTGTCAGTCAGGTCATACCAACATGGTATTTTTCATAATGTTTTCTTAAAATCTACATTTTTGTAATCTCAACTCTGTTGTTTGAATTCTACTCTCAGGAGCATCAGGAAATAAGGTTGCTCCATCTTCTACGTGACAGCCCTTCAGTTATTTGGAGATGATAAGTTTTCTCTTCTTCAGGCTAAAAGTATGCAGTTCCCCCAACCATTCTTAATGGGATATTGTTCCACAACCTTTACCATCTCTCCTTTGAACATGTTCCAGCTTGTTCATAACCTTTCCTAAACTTTGTGGGCCAGAACTATATATATATATAACAGCAAACAGCTTCTTCTCCCTTTTCTCTCTAGATTTGTCCTCTTGTCTGTCTTTCTTTTGTGGACTTTACCAGTTGCAACTGAATCTTATCAGATTTCTCCCTGTCCCTCACTAGAGTTCTCCTTATTGTTGCTCTTTTTTTGCAGTTGCCCTTCTCTCTCAAATGCATATGCATTAAAAGTGTCCATAGCACTATGGGTATCAATAGTACACAATGTGTGTTCAAATGAATTTTGTGGTGCGTGTACCTAAAATGTTAATGATGCTACACACACTTGATCTTAGCCAAAAGGCCAAGAATGATGGGTGTAAATGATGGGTGCTGTCATTTCAAAAAATAAGAACATAAGAGATGCACAGTTAACAAAGGCCCATCTAGTCCAGTGGCTAACCTGATGATTTAGCTTGCACCCTAACTGTGGTCTCAGATACATAAAGGTAACAGACCATTTGCTTCCTTGTGTATTTACCATTACATTCATGAAGCATAGGAGATTATGTGAAATTGTCTTCAGTCCTCAGTGGCAAATTCAGCTCTAGTGCAAAGTGACTTCTTGGAGCATTGGTTGCTATTGTGATTTGCCTACACAAGTTCAGGCTTGATATATTTTTCCAATCCAGATACATTTTTGTAATTCATTGCTCGTATCATAGAGTAATGATGCACTTCTAAGGGTTTGGCTTCAGAGTAACTTCCTGATAAGGAGCTGTGTTAAAGTTTAGCCAAACAGTTAAATGTCAGGCAGTTGATTTATTTGTTTCAGCCATAGTTTGCCACTCACAAAATATCTACCCAAGCTTAAGAGGAAATGAAAGAACTCCAGATACAAATGTATAACTATAATCATTAAGTAAGTAAACTAGTCATAAGTAAAAAGCAGTAGAAATCATCAAAGAACTTATATAGCAACTGGACTCCAACAGAGAGTATTGGAGTAATCCACAGAAATCTTTTCCCAGTTTTTTCCAACACCTACTGTAAACTAGTCTTGTTAGTGACATAATTATCCCTAACAGCTTAAGACAGAGGCAGGGAATGAATAACTCTTCGTGCTGCTGGATTGCAGCTTTCATAAGCTTGAGTCACTTCAGCCGCATCTGGTGGATCATATTTTTCCATCCCCAAGCTAAATAATCTTGAGTTCTGCTGTGGAGCCCTGATGTGGGATCTTTGTAATATTTTACAGAAGAGCACAGTTTTTTATTTTGTAAAATATGTATAAACATAGGCTGGCATTCTGTTCAGCAGTTACAATGTCATAAATCTGACTTACAGCATTGCCATTCACTTTTACAGATGCTGGGCTATTGCAATGACTCACAGTCCTCCAGTACTTACCTTTTAAGCTGTTCAACCCCACACCCAACATGCCCACTTCTGACTTGCTGAAGAGCAGGGGAAGGGTGAGGAATGCTGCATCCAGACCTCTTCCTTTAGACATGCAGCTTATAAGATAGGTTTTTGGAGGACAGCATCAGTTGATCTAGCTACGTCTCCTGTTGCAGAATCTTGGCCTTAGATCTGAAGTCCAGTGAGTGTGTCATCAAATGCAGAGGCTGTGGTTAAGACAAAAGTAAACCTTCATTCTGCAAAGACTTTCATTTCAGAAGGATAACTGAGTCTTAGAAATACTCATGAGGTGTTCTGAAAAACAGATGTTCTGCCCTTTGTTGCATGGGATTTATTTTAAAAAGGTACTGATTTTTTGGCATTCCTGAAATCTACTGAACTTGGTAGGTCATATTCTAACAGCTTTGGTTGGATTAGCCAGTCAAAACTGACTGTCTCAAGAGCATTGGTTGGAAGATGATAATTTCTGTAGCTCCAGGAATAGAATCCTAATCCTAACCTTATGTACCCCAATTTTGAGTGAGGGAATCAAACATTTATTTTTTTTCAAAAAGTTAAATATAAATGGAACATTTAACACAATCAGACTCTACTCATGCTATGATTTTTTCTACAGGAATGAGGAAAGAACCTCCCCCCACTAACTTCTGCAGGAGTGGCTGAGTTTAGGATAGTGGCCCTTTTCACATGGCATTTTCCATACGAAGAGGCGCCTGGAGCGTCGCGCGATTGTGAGGAGCGATCTGCACTACGCACTCACGATCGCGCAACGCTTCAGGGTAGGGCAGGCGCCGATCGCACACCTTTTCATTTTCGGCTAGAAGCCGAAAGTGGTGCACGATTGTGCATTGCTCCCGGGCCCTACGCACACTTACCTGGCGTGCGGAGCCTCCAGAGCCGTGCTGGTTGTGCTTCTTGCCCCAGCGCAGCCTGGAAATTCCCAGGCTGCACTGCGGAAGGAAGAGGCGGGGCTCTTGTGTGAGCAGGCAGCTCATGCAGAGCTGAAGAACCCCAGACGTGAGAGCCTCTCGCCAGAGGCTGCTCGCACAATCCCCACACCCCAGCACCGGAAGAAGGTAAGGTACGGAAAGGGCCAGTGTTGTGAATTTTGCAGTCCTTTTTTAACATCTGGCAGTTCTAGCCAGCAAGCAAACAGTGAAGAATGCTGTTACTCTGGACATGTGTCATACTGAGTTTACTTCCAGCCCCCCCAAGCCTGACTTCTACCCTTGAAAAGGAGCAGGAAATTCCCCAGCGTTCACTAATTCTCTCTTGCTGCCACCACCCACAGAATTCTGAATATCTGAGCAGTACAGTGGGACTGTGCTGAGTGGATTGACAATCTCTAGGCTTAAGGACCTTTGCCTTCCATCTCCTTCTGAGTGAGGGAAGTTCTATCTAGCATGTGCCGAAGAATGGCGTGGGAATGGAGAGGAAACAGAGGTTTTACAGAAAAACATTTGTTTCAAGGCATGCAAATAAACAAGATAATGCTACACATGAGAGGCTCCCCCCTCCCAGGTACGCTTAAGTTACAAGTAGTTATAAAAACACAGATACATTCTTTAAGATCAGCCAGTCTCCAAAATAATAAAAAGCCCTAACGTGACTAACTACCTTATTCTAGTTACTCACATTTGGGTTCACAGGCTTAGATGGTCTAAGAGAGGAATGAGACCAGGAGGTGAGGCCTAGGCCTGCATCCTACTACTGGCACAGATCCCATCTCCAGGAGGTTCCTTTGTTGTCTCTCTCCCACATGGATTTTTATAACTTCTCCTTCGAAGCATCTCAAAGATGCTCACCTCTTTTCCTCTGATTGGGGAATTCTCCCCCTGTGACCTGTGAGGCTGACCCACAATAAAAATGTAACCTAACCCCAAGATCTCATTAACCCTTGGTTTACCTGAAGAGGGAAGTATCCCCCTTCAGCCAAGTCTAGATAATGGGAAACCCCTTTATCACAACATGGAGAAGGTGCCACAGTTCCCACCCTGGTTTAGGATATGTGCTGTTGCAGTGAATCTCAAACTTTGGATGTTTTGAACTACTTCTTGAAGTTTTTGCCAGCGTGGCCAATGGTCAGAGATACCAGGAGCTGAAGTCCAAAACATCTAAAGAGCAAATGGTTGATAATCATTCCTGTTTTTGGTCTTAATTCTACTGTTTTTTGGCCTTAATTCTATTTTTTTCTGTCCACAGTATGCTATGTTCTTAACTCTCATCTTCCTTGTTGTCCTGGTGGCTGCCATTGTGGGCTTTGTCTTCAGACATGAGGTGAGTTTCTATGTGAGTTTCCAAACAGAGCTGGGGCTTTGATATGGCAAACTGGTTTTTTTTCTTCTGAGTGGTTATAGTGGGGTGGTATCCTGCTTTCAGTGAAAATGGGGCCTTTGCTGTTGTGATCAGTATACCAGTTAAAACCTTAGATGTAAATAAGACCATTTGGACCTCTGGTCCTCTACATAGTTTGGACTTCAGTTTTCATACTTTGACCATTCTGAGTGGGGTTGATGAGGATTTGAGTCCTATGCATCTAGAAGGTCAAAAAGTATCCATCTTTTATTTATATCCTCACAATATATATGTCCTCACAATGATCCAAGGGTATTTACCAATGTACATTTAAAATCTAGTGCAAAAACATTCTTAAACCACAATTTAAAAGACAGAGATTAGACTCAGCAAAACAATTGGAGCACTATTATATCCCTGAAGATTTCTGCAATTGTTTTCATCTGGTGCCTAAATGACAACAATGAAGGGGACAAGTGGATCCTTACAGGAAAGAAATTTTATGGACTAACATTTGACATGTTGAAATGTTCTTGTCTGGAAACCATTCAGCCATTCAGGACATTTTACTTGAAAGAATTGTATTGCATGAGAACATTGAAAAAGAAGCCTGATTATAACAATGATTTCACCTGTGGAACACCTCTTCTGAGAGGTCATGTATTTTTATGTACGTATCATAAGTTTTTATATATATGTGTGGAGTGCTTTTGTTTGTTTGTCTGTTTGAATCTTGATGGTTTTATTCTTCCGCAAACTTAATAGCTTCAAACTCATATCCAAGTTTTCTTTAAAGCAGTGGCTTCTAACCTTTTTTTACTTGTGTACTTGTGCAGCCTATTTCTATAAATTGCACCCTTCATATTAGCAAAATATTTATAATTAATATTTTTGCCATTATTTCAGATCTGTATGTTGTGACTGTAAATAAATAACCCAATAATAGGATTGAAATTTAACTTCAAGTAAGCAACCAGGATCAGGACCACTGCTACTGTCAGCCATCACAGAGTGGGAAGTGAGTCCTGCTGTAGTTGCTGCCAGCCGTTTGATGGCCGGCAGCGGCACTGTATATATTCCAGTTGCTTGCTTGCTCATGTGGAACCAAACTCTCAACCATTGCAGGGCAGCCAACAACTCTGGGAGGAAGCTATTGCCCATCCTGTGCTGACTAGCAGTGGCTCCATATTTATCCTGGTTGCTGGCTGTTCACAAGCAACCACTATTGGAACGAAGCTCTCAACCGTTGTAGGACAGTAAATAACTCTGGGAATTGTGAGGACTTTGGAAGTGGAGGCAAAAGACATGAGGATGTATGAAATTGTGTGAGGTGTGCGTTACTACCGTTTCACAGATTCTCGCATTTGTAGGAATCACCTCAAGCTTCAGAAGAGAAGGAGGCAGAAGTAAAAGAGGTGAAGATCTCTGAAATGGCAGGAGAAGTGCATCTCAAGTTGCAGCAGACACTGTGTTGATGCATTTCCAACCATTATTCAACTTTTTTGCATACTCCTAAATGTCTTGGTTTATACTCCTTGGGCGTACACATACACTGGTTGGGAACCGCTGCTTTAAGACATGTGATGTCTGTCTCCAAGTGATCTCTCTCCCGCCCCCACACCCTCTCCCCTTTGCAGATTAAAGACAGCTTCAAGAAAAACTATGAGGTTGCTGTGGAGAAGTACAATGGGACCAAAGATGAACGCAGTAATGCAGTTGATACTATCCAGGCCATGGTGAGCCACTGTTTAGTCTCTTGTTTGTAGTGCCTCTACAGGCGGGCCTGCATGGCTTCCTCATTATATATTATATTAAAGATGGTGCCTGACATCTGAAGGACAATAAAATAAGCATCCAGTGGGCTTCCCTAAAAAGTGAATCCCATTAAGCAGAAACCATGACTCTCTGTGATTGCTGTCCTTCATACCTTTGATGATAAAGTCACCCCAAGGACAGCACTGGAAGATTCTCTTCTTTCTGAATGGGGTGATATGGCACAACATTTAGGAACCCAAAGTGCTCCCATAAATGAGGTTGGTAGGACCAAAACATTGGGGGAAAATCCACATTCATGGTTACTTTTTTTAAACAGGTCATATCTCCTTTGATATGGCATGAACAGGAGAAACTTAGGCCTGGGTTTAGCTTCTACTGTTTTTTGTAATTAGGAGATTGCATTTACTTGATTGGCAGTACTTCGTCTTCCTGCCCCTGATGGCCAAACAAATAAGATTCTACAAATTCAGTCACTTTATCCACATCAGCACTTGTTTTTTTTAAATTATTTTTATTTACCATCAATCAATCATTAAAATATCCCCCATTACATATCTTCTTAATAATATTTTCTTAAATATACTTTCAATATGTATGTTTTTACATTGTAGGCTTATAAACATTCATGTTTTATATAACCATATATCACTTTTCTTATTTACAACTTTTCTTATCCTCTTCATACTTCTTCTTTCCAATCTTGTCCTTACTCTCTATTCTGTACATTACTTTCTTCTAATCTTACTTCCTAACTTCACCTAATTCCAATTATTTCTTGTACCTTTTTAAGTTTCTCTTCTCTATTTTCCCTTACGGGATTTACCATTTATTTATCTTAGTTTTCTATCTAAATTTGTCTTACTTCTAATTGTATCTTATTGGCTGTATCTCTTTTCGTATTAATTTTTTCCTCCCTTATCTTTATTCTTGAGAACTTTTATCTGCTGTTTTTCTTTATTTGTTCCCTATTTAAACATGTATTCTTCAACTAATTTCCATTCATCATCATTTCATCTTTGCACTCTGCCTTGTATCATCCTTGTTAATCTGTCCATTTCTCTAAATTCTGTCAGTTTAATTATCCAGTCCTCTATTTGGGGAATCTGTTTGTTTTTCCACATCTTTGCATATATTGTTCTTGCCACTGTACTCATGTATAAAATTATTCTCCAGAATTTCTTCCTTATTTCTCTGTCTATCTTCTGTAATATATTCAGTGGAAATATTTCTGGTGTTAGCAGAATGTTTATTTGTAACATCTTCGTCATAGTTTCATGAATTTTTTTCCAGAAGATTTTCACCCTGTCACATGTCCACCATACATGAAAATGAGTTCTGTTATCTTTACCACTTTTCCAACATTTGTTTTCTTTTGTTTTGTATATTTTGTTCAATTTCGCCAGGTCCAAATGCCATCTGTAAAACATCTTTAAATAGTTTTCCTTCAACTTTTGTGTGGCTCTAAATTTATGTGTATCTCTCCAGCTTCTTTCCCATTGTTCTAAATGTATTTCCTTACCTATATTTTGTGCCCATCTGATCATTGTCTCTTTAATTTGCTTGGTTTCCAATTCTCTTTCCAACAGCAATTTGTACAAATTAGATGTCGTTTGTCTCTGGGATTCAAACATGATTTTTTCAAATAGGTTTTCTTTTGCTGCAGGCTCAAATCCTTCCAATTTTTTATCCATTATAAATCTTTCTTTTAATTGTCTGAACAAAAACCAGTGGCATTTGAATCCGTCTTTTTCAATACTTTCTCTTGATTTCATCATATATTTGTGTTTCTTTTCTTCTATTATTATGTCTTTATATCTTACCCAGTTTTCTTGTGGGTCTTTCCATCTACCGAATAACGCTTCGTCAGGGGAGATCCAGCACTTGTTTTTTTTTTTAAATAATCCAAAACATCTGGAAGTCCCTGCAGCTGAGGAAGATTGTTCATTCATATATATGTTTTATCACTGACTGCAAAGCATCTACCAAGTGAATGGTGTGGGGATAGTGTGAGTGTGAAAGACATAAAACTGTGGGCAGAGATTTAAAATTCCAGTGGGATCAGGATTCTTCAGGTTTGTTGAACTGCCTTACCACAGGCTATTTATTTTGTGTGTGAGTGTGCAGAGATCATTGGAGCCATATGTGAGGTTGAGGTTAATAGAGCATTCTCTGTCCTTTTTTTTTTTTTTTTTTTTTTTGTGACAGTTGCATTGCTGTGGAGTCTCAAACTTCACTGATTGGAAGACTACTGACTACTTCAAGCAGAATGGGATTCCCCTGAGTTGCTGCAAGTCCCTAGACAACTGTACAGTTGGAGATCGGAAGGATCTAGAAAAAGCTAAGGGGAAGGTGTATGAGAATGTAAGCAAACTCAAAAATTGTGCTTTTCAGATGGTGAGAGACTCAGCAAATCAAGACTTGCTGTTAATAATAATGAGGTTTGGTCTTGGCTGATACACCAGACTCCTCTAGAGATAGTTTGGGGATGGATGGGATAGAAGGGCAAAGTGGAAACTGATTGCCTGCAGCCGGAATTTCTCTGGAGGAGAAATGAGATAACTTTTCAGTTCTTTTATTTAATGTCTCACTTGCTTCCTACTTTAATTCAGTTTAAGGAGAAACTGGAGACTAATATCCGTGATCAGTTGAATGTGACAAAAAGTAGCAGATGGGTATGAAGGAGTGGCTGAGATTGTTTTGTGGCTATTGGGACTCTCTTTCAGTTCCCCCTGCTCCCATCAATCTATGCTGTTTCTAACAGAAAAGGGGATAGTCCTGCTGTATACTGAGAGCAGCAGTTTTCAAAGTACACTGCAAAAGAGGAGCTATGTGAAGGTCAACACAATAATATTAACACAATCTGCAATGGCAGTTATGTTGCTAATTTGGAGTTGGACCCAGAGCCATCTTCTGGGAAGTCCTGGGGCTAATTGAAGCCAAGATTAAGCTTTTATCTGGGTTTGAGAGATGTAGATGCTTTCTTTTCTTCGTGAGCAGCACTTGCACAGAAGCCTTCATGTGTACCTTATTTTCTTTTACCTTCTCCTCTCCCAACAGGGTTGTTTCAATCTGGTAATACAAACAATGGACTCCAAAATGAGCATTGTAGCTGGGATTTCCTTTGGCATTGCATGCTTCCAGGTAAACTTTACTTTCATGACTATACTTTAGAGTAATCTTTTTCTGTGGTAATGGATTTGCATTCCTCCTGGGCCCCCCATCCCAATTCCACCCCCACATATGATGATAGGAAACAGACAAAAATGTAGAGGCAGCCAGGAGCTCTGGACCGAGCAGCTGCTCTGCTGACAAGACTTTCTGTTTTCTCTCACATATAGAGTGATAGAGTGCAGGTGGCTGGCTCATAGCCAGGTACATATTGCATGTGGCCAGGTTGCCAACTGTAATATGAGATGCATGGCGTGGGGTGTGCCAATCTGCTATTTCCAGCATGTTGGCAGCAGCAAAGCAACAATATGAAGGTGGAGTGGTTTGCTACCAAAGCCCTCTGGGAGCTGGATTCTTACAGCTCATGCACCTGTCTTGAGGTGTTTACAAGCTAGCGTTTAAGTGATCCAGGTGTAGTATAGGGCAGCTCACATGCTTGGCATGGCGGGAAGTAAGGCACAGCTCTCTCTTGATTGTGTGAAACAGCAATCCCATTCCTCCTTGCAAAGGCTTGTTTTATTTATTTTTATGTTCATATTTTGCTCGGTGGTTTGACCTCTCTTGGGAAGAAGAAAGGAAAGTATATAATTAACTTCAGATAGCAGCAGCAAGAACCTTCATTCATGTTGCACTGAATGAAGTGATCAAATTCTGGGCTGTAGCACTTCAGATGGCAGGTGAGGTAATTGGTTTTTTTGTCCTCCCAGGTTAAAAACAAGCCCTCTTTCCCTGCAGTGCCTGTTTACTGTTTTCAGGCAGGTTCTACATGGGAGAATGTTCAGAAACATACCACACACAAACCACAGTGTCACAGCCTTTCACAATCTGAGGTCTTGACAAGAGTCCAGATCAGTGGAAGGGCATTTTTATTGTCACTTAGCCCCCAATTAACTTGGAGATGCTTCAGTCCCTACCTCTAAAGAGTAGTGCCTGAAAAGAAGTAGGAAAGACTGCTCTTAGTTTGTCTATGCATACTTAATGCCTTAAGCTGTACCATGGTGGGGTGTATCTGATGCCTTAAGCACTTTTGCAAATCAATCTTGGCAGAAAAGCAAAGTAGAAATAAATACTGTCCATAATTAAACTTTTTTATTTGCCATTGTGTGCAGTCCATCTTGAAGACTGGACAGCATACTCTTTGCAGCTGTGATGGTTCAGTTACAAATAAGCAAGGATGTCAGTGTGAAATTCATAAACTGTCAATGATTCATGAAGTATAATATGACAGCATGGGGGGTACTGAGAATTGGTGTTCACGGAGGCCAAGGAACATTATCTTTGGCTTATCTATAGCGAAGATGGAATAAAAGAGGCTGTTGGAACTTCTTTCATGTTCAAAATCTCATCTCAGCTTCAGCGTGTTTCAAACAGCTGATGGTTCGGTTTGTTTTGGTCTATTGCCCAGCCACAGCAGTTGTTTGAGAGCTGAAGTCGTTGGGTATAAAACATCACAGTTTTACCTTGTGGCTACCCATTAACCCTTCTTCTTGCCTCTTCTTTCAGTTGATTGGAATCTTCCTAGCTTGTTGCCTCTCCCGTTCCATCACAAATAATCAATATGAGATGGTGTAAATTCCTGTCCTGCGGGGTTGCAGCTGCAAAAAGGTATGAGTCTTTTTGCTGTGATCAATTCATTTGTATTGTATAATTTCACACTTGAATTGAGCCTATCCTTTTTCAGACAGGAAAAGCAATCCTTTATAGTCCTTGCAGTCCTGAGTATGGCATGATTTTAGGCAAGTGCACATTTTGGCATCCTAATCAAGTTAAGTATTCCAAGTTTCTTAGCCTTTTGTTTTTTTAGACACATTTCTAGTCCTTTTGGAGGTGAAGTTGGTCTGTGCAGTGCCTAGTGAAATGTGAATCTGGAAATAGCAGTCTGATGCTTCTTTTTTCTCCTCATCTACCCTTTTCCCAATAATGGGATTTAATAAAGTTCTCTAGTTCTTTTGGAAGAGAATGATTTCAGTGCCTCATTATATTCATTGGCTGCTCTCTTGAAGATAAAAGCAGAATATAATGTGCAGTTTAAACAATTTGTTTTCACAGAGGTCAGATTTAATTTGTCTCAGGGGGTGCTTAGGTAATGAAGACACTGGGTCAGGTGTCCCAGTGCAGTGAGTTCTGGCTTGGACCCCATTCATGTGTTGTATCTTTTTCTGACTTTATAACTCTGCTGAGATTCACTTAGGTTTTATGATTCTGTATTTGCTGGGAAGCTGAAACTTGCAAATGACAATACGATTTTCCAAATCCATGGTGCAGCCATGCTTGGGCTACAGGGTATAAAGTTTTGGCCACATTCCAGGAGAATATTGTAATGGTGGCCAAAGTCATCCCAATGTTGGAGTACCTTTTCTATAAGGGAAAACTACATTGTGTGGGGCTTTTTAGTTTAGGAAGGAAAAATGATACCAAAAGAGGAACATGATAAAAATCATATATCGATAGGAGAAAGCAGATAAAAAGATTGGCTGTTATCCTGTGAAACTGATCAGCAGGTGATTCAAAGTTGACAGATTGTAGTCCTTCCCACAGTTGGGGATTAATGTGTGGAATTTGCTACCAGAAGATGTGAGGACAGCTGCCTTTGAGGGTGTTAAAATGGAATTGGATAAATGCATGAAAGACATGAACATATCAGGAGCTGTGCTGTTTCAGTCGGTCCAAAGGTCTGCTTAATTTTGTTCCCTCCAGTGGGCATCCTGGTGTCTGTGGGAAGGCCACAAGAAAGGCAGAAATGCAATAGCACAATCCTGCTTGTGCTCCTCAGTAACTCCCACCCAGTATGTTGGCTACGGGTTTGGGGACTGTGGTCTAAAAAAATAACTTTCCTAACCTCTGACAGTAGGATTGAGATATGTTTGTTCTTAGCTTTGATGGCTAGACTACAGTTCAGAGGCAGTATGAAACTGAATGTCAGTTATAGGAGACATGCAGTGGGGCTGCTGTATTCATGAGGGATTGGTTCAGGAACCTCTCACGAATACTAAAAATTGCACATTTTCAAGTCCCCAAGAAAAAATGGGGAGGGCACCGATGATTGCTGCTGCCATGTCCCTACCAAAGCCCCAGGACAGTCAGCAGCTCCTGGTCAAAGTTCCTCACTGCCCTGAGATTATTGGCAGCAACTGCAGTCCTGATCCTGGCTGCTTGTTTGTAAATGAACAGAATCAGAAACTACACCCTCAACAATTCCAAGCAGCCAGCAATATTGGGATAAAGCTCCTTACTGCTCTGTGTCTGTTGGCAATGGCGGTAGTCTCAATTCTGGTCGCTTGCCTGGGCCCTGCCACTGCCTCCCCTGCTACCCTGAGACTGCTTCTGCACTGGAGCTCAGGTAATTTAATTGTATGTATTGTGTACCTGCCTTGCTCTTGGGCTTTGTGGAATAATCTAGCTGATTACTGCTGGGAGTTTCTGGTCTGATCCTCCGTGGCCTCTCTTATATCCACAACAACATAAAAGGACTGATTTGAACAAGACTGTTTTAGGTTATCGTTGCAACATAGTACCCTCTGGACTCTGGAACGTCAACCTTGCCATGTAATTTGTTGTTCTCCATTTTTTGCTTTCAGAATTTGGGAACACTTTCTTCATACCTTAAAACGGACACAAAGAAATCTTTTGGGAACCACTTTGCCGGCAGACCCAAGCTCCTGGAAACCCGATGGATGACATCCCTTTCTTCTGGACCTGTTTTGGTTTTTTTGGGGGGAGGGAGGGGCAGGATTAAGTGCAATGACATATGTACAGTGTTCAACTTTGGGTTATTGTGAGGGGTGTTCTGAAGGAATGCTTTACAGAACAGATAGTGTAGGGCAGATTGTTAGCATAGCTCCTTCAGGCCAGGGATAGTAGTTTGCTGCATGCCTCCAGCTATGCTGTGAATTGTAGAATTTGACCATTATGAAGTTAGCAAATTTTTGAACACACTACATTAGCAAGAGAGAGAAAGAAAGAAATGACATCTTGTTGCAGGGACAGGCTACATAGTTGCTTGGTTGCTTACCTTCTCTTTATTTATAGTTTTATATTAATACCTTAAAATAGCACCTTTGAATTTAGAAGTAAGGGTGCCAATTTAGAAATCAAGAAACAACTGTCACTTATTAGGGGCCCTTTGCCTTTAACGTTTTCTAGTCCGTATTAAGAAGACATACAACAACCAAAGTAGCCTCGAAAGCATAAGAGTGTGCCTGAACTGAAAGTCCCAGCAATTATGCCTTCCTAAATTTGTGATGAAACTATTGTGATAATGTGTTGGGTACACCTGTTCTGAATGACCATTCATGGGCTCATTGGTGACTGCTGCTCAACTTTTTACTTCTTTAGAAAAAGGATGAGAAAAAGAACGGACATGAATGGCTGCTAAGGCTGTTGGGTGGGTTCCTGAAAACCACACCACTGGAATTTGGTGGCAGATTGTACTGCTGAATTTAGGTGGCAAAGCAGAAACAGCCATCACAGCAAGCTGATAATGCTACCTTTAAATGGGTTTCCTTAGGTTGCTGCCAAAACTCAGGGCACCACAGGAAAATCCTATTTTTGCCTTGTTCTAATGACCTTTCCCACTTGGTAGCCAAAGTTGGGTGGCAACAGTGTCAGTCCCAGCAGAGGAGGACTGGTTCACAGACCTACTAGAGTTGCCCAGCTCTGCTTGTCTTGCCAGAGCCTGGCCCTGTGTGTTTTGTGGCCAAGGTGTAGCCTCCCGCTTCAACCCATAGCTTTTCCCATCCCAGTACAAGGTTACATACTAGCTACCTGCTCTTTGTCCAGTAAGCAGCGAGAGAAGGAATACATCATTTGACTAAATTAATGAATAAATGGGGAAAAGTACATTGTTTTGCAGCAGTGAACCAGTATTCCTCCTGTTGGATTTTGGATGTAATTGTGAAGTACAGACACCATCAGTATTCATGGGTTCTGCACCCATGGATTCAACCAACCACAGCTCAAAAATATTCATGAACCCCCCCCCCGAAAGCCAACCTTGATTTTGCGCCATGCTGAGACCTACACTGATGTGTAGGCATGCCCTGCTGTAGCCTCCTACCATTTCACAGATCCTTAGGCTATCTCAGGCACTTGTTAGAGTTGTTTGCCATTTTATATAAGGGACCCCATTTTACTATGCCACTGTATATAATGGGACTTGAGCATCCATGCATTTTAGTATCCACAGGGGGTCCTGGAATCAAACCCCAACAGATACCAAGGGCCCCACTGTACAGCAACTGGTATAACAGAATCCTATATTGCACAGTTTCAGTTTTATGAACACTAAAGATTGTGATTTTACATTTCTTTAAGCAAAAGAGTAAATCTTATTGAATTCAGTGGGACTTACTTCTGAGTAATAGATGGCTATGATTCAACTATAAATGTAATTTAAGCTCTGTTTTGAGCTGCTGTCTTGGAGAAAAGGGATGTGGCCTGCTCTGGATTTGCTTTTACATGCCCAGGAAAGGCTTGACCCAGGAACTTAGAAATGTTACTTGGTTGGACTACAGCTGCTAGAAATCTCCAGGCAGCCTGACCATTAGTTATGTTGACTGTGGGTTCTGGGAGCTGTGTTTCAACAAAGTAGGTTTTCAATGCTCTGTCCTTCCTGAATAACCCCTTTCACCACACCTAATGCTGTTTGCTTTTGTTTGTATGGATGCTGCCAAAATAATTTATTTTGCTTAGTACCAGTGTCTTGTAAGATCCTCATCATTGTTTTGTTTCTCTGGAAAGCAACCTCTTGGCATTGTCATGGTCAGCTCTGGGGGAGAGTAGTGACCCACTTCATTTGCTCTTTCAGCCCCCTCCAAAATTGGACCTGTGACTGGAGGGAAAGGGAGGGTTGCTTTTGTACCTGTTGTGAAATAAACTTAGTCTTCTCACCCCAATCTTTTGCACTTGGCGAAAGGTTTTCCCACCCTTTCCTTCTTCCTTTCTTTCCTAACTGATGTTTTTGATACTACTTTTACAAAGTTTTATTTGGGTAAAGACTTTTTAGTTAGTGAAGTGATCTTTTGTGTGTATGTTGTGAGGTTCTATGTATGGGGAGGTGGGGGTTTGGTGTTAGCTGTAACAGCCCCACTGGACTGGGCATGATTTTGATCATCAGTATTATTACATGATGCTTTAAACACATTTTTGTATTAAATAGGAAATCCTCTTGAAAGTGTAATAAATAATTTCATACCTTTTATTCTTAAGTTTATGATTTGATTTGATGACATCTTAATTACTTGTTTCTTCTTGGTAAGCACTTTGCTTTGCCAGGGTCTTAACTGTTGCCTTGTGGGATTTTTGTATACATTTGAGATGTGGAAAGGAAGGGGTGGGACAAAGGGAACACACTCGTGCACACTTCTGCAAATCCAAAGGAGTGTCCTTCTGTTGATTTTGGGAGGTGCTCCCCCTCAAGGATGGGCGTTGGGCCTTCTTGGCTGCTTCTGCAGCTGTGGTTTTCCTTTCCTGTGAAAAAACCCTTCAACTACAGGCTGTTGGAAATGTCTTGAAGACTCATTTGTTCCCTTCAGTCTTTCTTAAACTTTCATAAACTAGATTAAAACCAAAACTAAAACCTTGCAGTGTATGACTTGTAGAATTTTTTTTCTGATCTCGATGAGGATTCTAGTATATATTGGAATATAAAAACATCTCATGTCTGGAGAAGTAGTGTATGTGTGTTTCATCTAGACACTCAGAAAACCCAAACCGGAAAGAAAGTAAAATTGTATCAGGTAAAATAACACCTTTGTACTGTGGGCTTTTGGGCTACTTCTAACTCAAATTCATTCTATTGTCTTCCAATTCCGCACCCCACAAAAACCTTTGATTTCCCTCAGATGGGGCCAATGTACTGACAATCATGGAATGTCACTTCTGCTTCAGCGCTTCATGGTTTAGTAAAAAAAAATAGTATGGTCATTTTACTTAATTACAGTCGACCCTCCACTTCTGCAGGTTCAGCATTCACGGATTTGATTATTTGTGGGTTGTTTTATTTATTTATTTATTTAAACAGTTCTTACTGTAATTGCCTCTGCCGTGGAAAAAGTATGTTCTCTCTAGGAAGCTCCAAGTCCTTCAGCATGATTCTTTGTCCTACTTCTGCTGGAAGTTGATGTAAAATTGCACTGGAGGACCTAGAGATTCCTAGAAAAATAGCATTGATGATTTTCATTTGTATTCATGGTTTTTTCCATTTTCATGGAGATCTCTTACCACCTGTCACTACCTTGAAAGTGGAGGGCTGACTGTGCTTACATTGACTGGGACAAAAAAGTGCTCCAATGTGAGATAACCACATTTGCTCCAATGGCAAAAATTAGTAAAATATTAAGATTTTTTTCCTTCATAGTTGTTTTTTGTTTAGAGGGCAGGAAATGAATTGGCCAAGTGGCCAAATGTTAAGTACACAGGTGGCAATGTAATGGAATGCTTATATTGCAGGTCCAGTTCTGTGCAAATTCTTCAGCAAAATGGGAATCTGGAAGTTAAAATGTCTCCCCTAAAATGGTGAGGGGTAAAGTATGCAGTTAATTCTGAGAGTGATGCCTTCTTACACTGCTGTGTAAGTGTGTATTTTTTGATGATCCCACTCTCAGCAGTAACACTTTTTGTTGTCTGCTGCCTCATGAAGACTATGCCCAAAAGACATCATATAAATATTTTAAATAAATAATGAAAGAGATCAGGCAGGGTATATATTTTAGTGTTTGCCATTACTTAGATTATACAACAAAAATGGATTTAAAGCAAAAAAAATAAGAATACAACACACTAGCAAGCTTTAAAACTAAGCAGTAGTAGATGAAACAATGTAGGGCAAGAATATCAAAATAAGGGCTAGCTTGATAAATGACAAAACACATTAAGAGCTAGTAGCATTCCTTGCCTAAGGCAACCCTATGAAATTCATGGGATTGACATAAGTTTCCCACTGACTTGAAAGCGCACTCACACGAAGAACATTTGCCAAACCTGAACACCTGTATAATTTTAATAATGTAAGTAAGGTCTGGAAAGGTCCATGGGACTTTGGGCTCATTGTGAAACAAGGTTAATTATACGGCTCTGAGCAAGTCGGAGGCTACCAGCTGTAACCCACAGAAGGTGCCAGAGGCTACATTCTCCTTCTGTTGTGCAACCTTGATGTTCATCAGTGGAAGTAAGTAACTCCCCATTTCAAGTTTAAAATGAGGTGAATGGGAAGCAGGACCTTTGTTGTTAAAGGGAAGTGTTTCTTTGGGGGGTTTCTAGGAACGTGAGTCTCCCTTTGTACAAGCTGTATGAGATCCCAGGGTGTGTTGCTCTGAGGGGGAAATACAGGGAAGCTGGCTGTGCTGACAATTTGGATGGTATGATGATGGTTCGGGGCTTACAGGGGCTGCAGATATGGGTCGGGGAGGTGACCAGTGGACTACTTGTTGCCTCTTTTGATCTGGGGTGCCTTGTGGATTCCCTTTGGCCTTTACAAGCTATCCTATTTTCTAAAAAAAAGTTCAGTCATGAGATAGTCATAGTGAGGAAGCCAGATGCCTTCTGTTGATGCTGTGCATCTGTTGTCGGGAATGTCACATTTTCCTGAGCATTCAAAAGTACTAACATTACATTAGCAAAAACAATTATTTACCTCCAGCTAGGAAAATTAGTTCTATGATGTATGGAATGCACTTGTACAGCAGTCCAGAGTACATTTATCAGTGCCTATGAGATTAATGCCTAGAGGCCCAACTCCCTCTTTGCCTATTGTGACAATTTCCTCTTTGAAAGAAATAAAGCAGAATGATTTGGTAGTGCTTTTCCACAAGCACTGAAACTGACAAGACATTGTCCAGACTTTCATATTACTTCTTTCTGCAGGAAATCCATCTAAATTGTCCAAGCAAAACTTGGAGAATCCTGCATCTGCAAAGAAGTTAGAATCAGAGTAATTGCTAATGTTTGTGGATTTTTATAGGAGTGAAAATGGAATGAGCCTTCCTTAACCCACTGTTTTCTTGTCAAAATTGTCTTGGAGAACAGGAGAAGTCCCAGCGGACTGGAGGAAGGCAAATGTCATCCCCATCTTCAAGAAGGGGAAAAAAGAGGACCCTAATAATTATCGCCCAGTCAGCCTAACATCAATACCAGGAAAGATCCTAGAGTAGATCATTAAATGGTCAGTTTGTAATTGCTTAGAAAGCAATGCCCTAATCACTAACAGTCAAAATGGATTTTTTAGAAATAAGTCATGCCAGACTAATCTTATCTCTTTTTACAATAGGGTTACAAGCTTGATAGATGAAGGGAATGCTGTAGATGTAGCATATCTTGACCTCAGTTAGGCCTTTGACAAAGTTCCTCATGACATCCTTGCAAAGAAGCTAGTAAAATGCGGGCTGGACAGAGCTACTCTTAGGTGGATTTGTAATTGGTTGACCGACTGAACCCAAAGGGTGCTCACCAATGGATGCTTTTCATCCTGGAGAGAAGTGACCAGTGGGGTGCCACAGGGATCTGTCCTCGGACCAGTGCTATACAACATCTTCATCAATGACTTGAATGAAGGAATAGAAGGCATGCAGTTGACACCAAATTGGGAGGAGTTGCTAATACCACAGAGGACAGGATCAAATTTCAAAATGACCTTGGCAGAGTGGAGAGCTGGGCCAAAGCTAACAAAATGAATTTCAACAGAGAGAAATGTAAGGTCCTACACTTAGGCAGAAAAAACAGAATCCACAAATATAGGATGTGGGATGCGTGGCTGGGCAGCAGTACATGTGAAAGGGATCTAGGAGTCTTGGTAGATCAGAAGCTGAACATGAGTCAGCAGTGTGATGTGGCAGCCAAGTAAGCCAACACGATTCTTGGTTGCATTAATAGGAGTGTGGTGTCTAGACCGAGGGAGGTAATGGTACCACTCTATTCTACATCGGTTAGGCCTCATTTGGAATACTGTGTCCAGTTCTGGGCACCTCAATTTTAAGAAGGATGTCGACAAGTTGGAACATGTCCAGAGGAGGGCAACTAAAATGGTGAAGGGTCTGGAAGCCATACCTTTTGAAGAACGCTTTAGGGAGCTGGGTATGTTTAGTCTGCAGAAGAGAAGGTTAAGAGGGGACATGATAGCTATGTTTAAATATTTGAAGGGATGTCATGTCAGGGATGGAGCAGGTTTGTTTTCTGCTGCTCCAGAGACTAGGACAAGGAGCAATGGATTCAAGCTGCAGGAAAGGAGATTCCACCTGAACCTCAGGAAGAACTTCTTGACAGTCAGAGCTGTCTGGCAGTGGAATCTGCTGCCTTGGAGTGTGGTGGAGTCTCCTTCTTTGGAGGTTTTTAAGCAGAGACTGGATGGCCATCTGTTGGGAATGCTTTGATGTGGGTTTCTGCATAGCACGGGGTTGGACTGGATGGCCCCGGGGTCTCTTCCAACTCTATGATTCTATGTCCCATAGGTCAGGAAATGGGAGATTCACACATATTTCCCCCTAGTGCTGGAGTGTCTGTCTGTCAGTTTACCCTTTTGTAATAGGATGTATAGCATTGAAGCTGTCTTTCAGTAAGGCATCTGTTTTCTGCATTGTCCCAAATGTATAGCATACAGTGTTGTGAGGTACTTGCTGCAGGATTTTGAAAAGGATATGATAGAAGTACATCTTGGGCTTTTTATGGCAGATGGCTGGATGTGTGTTACGTGCCTCCAAGTAATTTCTAAGTTTTGGCTATCCTAAGGCGACCCTGTTATGGAGTTTTCTTGGCAAGATTTGTTCTGAGGGAGGTTGCCTTTGCCTTTCTCTGAGGTTGATAGAATGTGACTTGCCCAAAATCATGCACTTGGTTTCCATGGCCCAGCGAGGATTCGAACCCTGGTCTCCAGAGTCGTCATCCAACACTCAAACGACTATACCATGCTGGTTCTGACAGCTGGATAGTGTATTTCGATTTAGCTGCAGAGAGGGAATGTATTGGTGAAGACTGCCCTCCTGTGGCTTTTCAGATGAGCTTTCAAATGCTGCTTGAGTGGAAAATGGCTTTTCCTGGAAACCTACTCTGACTGTATTTGATTCTGGCTTGCTGAAATGTTCAAGAAAACTTAGATAGCTTTTCTGAGTTAAATTTTCAAAGGAGATATTGATGTATCTTGTGACTGGGCACCATGAACATTTTAGGACTGCTATAACAAAAGGAAAATATGCCAAAGCAGCAGCAGTTCCTGCACTATGGGCCAAATGCACAGTTATTTTGGCAATCAGCTATCACTGTAGAGTCACATCTGTGAAGCGTGCAGGAAATAGTATAGATTGTATGAGACAGCCTGTATATACATGTGCACACATGCTGGCTTTGGGATGTGATAGTCTTGCAACTTTGGTCAAAATGGAAGTCATTGAGTATATAGCTAGCTGTAAGGAAGCAGCGCACAGGATACCTACTGGTTTGGCCTTTTTTGAGAGGAGGCAAAGATCTGCATGGGTAATAAAATGGGAAGTGGACAACACTAGTTCTAAAATCCAATAGTGAAGCATACCTCTCAAAGTACCAAATATATATATATATATATACTCAAGAAAATGTATTGAGCATGCTATCTCCACTGTTTGTCAGAGGCAAGTCTTCATTAATTCAGGGATGGGGAAAGCGTAGCCCTTGAGAGGGGTTTGGACTGCAGTTTCCATGACTGCTCACCATTGACTGCTCTGCTAGAGCTTGTAGAAGCTGCAGTCAGTGGATGTTTTATTGTTGCAAACAATGTGGAATTATGTTTTCCTCTGAACATAAGAATCTGTCTTAAACCAGGTTTAAATTGTTTGTATGTCTAGTCCAGTACTGTGTACTTTGACTGCAGCAGCTATTTGAGATTTCAGGTGGGGGTCTCATAACTGAGCCTTAAAAAAATAAAATAAACTGGAGATGAAAAGGACTGAAATTGGGGCATTCTGTATTGTTAGCCTATGTCCCCATGAAAATTGGTAATGTACTGAAATTATACTGGGCATATTAAACATTCTGAAGTATTTCTTCAGTAAATAGGTTTCTTGCTCCCTTCTGTAGGTCCTTTAACCCCCCCCCCAACCTACCTACCATCGAGTTGTCCAGGATGGTGCTTGAGGGTAGACAAGTAAGACTGATATTGAGGAGTGAAAGGGTTCTTTATGCCATTCCTCTTCAAAATGACTTTCACAAGACATCCCAATGGGACTGATGGAAAGGCACTCAGAATACTGATAGCACACACACCTGTAGGGAATGGCTTGGGAAGGTTTTATGTACTAATGTGATGTATTTACTTGTTTTCTCCAACAGAGCATGTTTATACCCGTCCCAACATGCGAGCTATCCACCAGTTACACGGCATGATTACTCGGCAGATAACCCGTCCACCTTGGTAACAGTAAGGGTAGGGGTAGTAACCCAGGAGAGGCTCACAAACCCGCTGGCAATATCGATGAGCACGCCGGCAGCGGGCACAGCAGTACCCTCTCTCATCCCAAAGGGGGTGGAACTCGAGTCCGCTCTCTGTCTAGAGAGGAAAATGAAAAGGACAATGAGATACAAATTCTTGGTCTTGTTTCCAGGAGTGCAATAGATTTATGCCAGTGCCAAGGCAGTGTTGCACAACTATATATTGGAAGGGATCCTAACTTGGTATGTAGGACTTTGGGGAGTGTTGGGGAAGCCAGGTAGAATCTCATTGCTCCCTTTTTTGCAATGTTCCCTGTCCATTATAATTTTTCAGTGCTTTAGAGCATTTTTTCCCAACATGACACCCTCTGTATTTTCAGCTGTAGTTCCCATTTTCCTCAGCCAGTGTGACCATTAGGGATGTTGAAAGTTGTAGGGCAACATCCCTGGAAGGTTATTTAAAACAAGGATTTAAAAATTACTTTCCAAAGTGGCAGGAGGGGGAAGGAAAACAGGCAAGGAAATAGGACTGTATAGAAATATATTTTGGTATTTTTTTCTTTTTGAAGCTCAGTTCCAAAGCTCAGTGCTACCTGTGACCTATTTATTTTACCCCAGAGACTTACATAGTCATTCACTGGGAGGTCTTCTTCCGTGAGCTGCCGAGCCTGACGTTTGTTGCCTGGCCTTCCTCCTGTCTTTTCCTCCTGATGATCTTCAGCCCACTCTAGCTTGTTCATAGGAAGCCCATTCTCCACCTCTCCTTCATTTTCCAAGTCTAAGACTCCTGTATCTGAAAAAAAGAGGCATTTGGCTGTCATGAATTTTTTTCCTCCTTAACTGAATGAATGAGAATATTGTAAGGCAAAAGCGAGGGAGCTTTGCCCCCTGCCAAGATGTTTTGAACTTCATTTCCCAGAAGTCCCAGTCAGCATGACCAGTGATAAAGGATTATGGCCATTTCCACACTACACTATTATTGTGCAATTATTCTACTTTCCGCATCCTATGTGTTACTGCCATGGCTGGGCTGCACTAAAGGTGACATAGATATCATTTTGATATCAATAATTTGGCTCTCTTCCACCATCCCTCTCCACGTGTTTGTGAGGCCCCCGGACAAGCACAGAACTCGGCCACTAAACATTGCAGTATCCCAAAACAATACAGGCAGGCCAGAAATAGCCAGATTGCCGCTTTAGGAGACCTCTCTGCCAACGCCCTCATTATGTATGCACACTGCTTACAAAGAACTCCCTGCCCGGAGCAGACGACTTGGCAAGCTGAATACTTAAATGTCAAGCACTGAGTATTTGCATACCGTCTACCTCTTTGTCAACTCGGACCTAACTCAATCATGCTAAATTCTGACCTTTCCAAAGCTTTGTCTCGCGCCTGAAACTCTTTGTTTTCCTCAAGTATGGAATAGCCTGTAGCCACATTCCTCCCTATAAAAACACCTGATTCCGAGACCTTCCTCGGATTGCTCCTGAGTTCCATCCCGTCTTGCTGCTGTTCTACTTGGAGAGCCTTCCCCTCAGTCATATTGGCTGAGACTGCGCAACTTCGGACCTTCGCAGTGATCTATCTGGGCTTCAGGACAGGTGTCGTATCACCCAATTCAACAATCCCTCTATACCACTCCAACCTTTATTTTCTATAGTTATCTGTGTGAGTGTGTTGCATTCACTGTTTGTCTGTATTTAATAAAAATCTCAATTATTCTTAAACTCCGGTGTGCTCCTTGGCTGGGCCTGACCCCATAGACATTGGGTAAAAGATTCCACTGCGTTGCCCTGCCTCTCGCATTGCTAACTTGTGCTCTAGCTAATTTCCGCAAACTTAGTTAATTGTGAACGCATTTAGGTATCTCTCCTGGGACCCCCAGTAATCAGGGTAACATATGGAATTCTGGGGTTTGTAGTTTACTGAGGCGAAAGAGCTCTCTGGCTGAGAAGTCCAAATGTTGCTCCCTAAACTGCAAACCCCAGGATTCTGCAGGATGTTGAAAGTGGAATAATAGTGCTATAACAATGTAGTGCAGAAATGGTCTAAGTGTATGACAAAAAGTCAAATTCTTGGACTATATCTCCCCAAACTGCCAACTAGTATAGCCATGATGGTGGGGTTTTCTGAGACTTTTAGCCCCCCAAAAACCAACTCTTTCAGGTGCTACTCTCATTTATCTCTCCCCAAACTAGCTGTGTGCAATGTCCTGCATAGAAATCAATCCTGGAAACAGTGTTTGACTTAATAAACAAATTAGTTGCTCCATAATGGTAGTATATTTTCCTTAGTCAGATTGGAACCATGTGGAAGCCTGCTACCTTGTGTTTTCTTTGTGGAACAGATGCTTTCTTTGAATGGCTTAGCTCTCTCTTTGAGATCCTAGAGAACTTGCTGTCACTCAGAGAAGATAAAACTGGGATAAATGGAATTCATAGACTGGCATGTTGATTCTCTCACAGAAAATAGTAAAACTTGAAAACCTCACCTCATCCACTTGCCACAGTAAGAGAGATTTGTAAATTATCTTCAGCCTCTGGCAGATGATGTAATCATATCTGCTCTGGAAAACGCTGGGCCTGGAGAAACTCTGATGGACAGAGTTCAGAGCAAATGCTAAGAACAAGACATGGAACAAGAGAACTGTCCTCCTCACACAGGCAAATGGCCATCTGGCTTACCTCTGTTTCTGCCTAGAATCTTAGAACTGGAAGAAACTCCAAGGACCTTCTAGTCCAACTCCTGCCATGCTGGAAACACCCCAAAAGAATGCCATTCAATCTTTGTTTAAAGACTTTCAAAGACAGCCTATTCAACAGCTCTGAAAGATGCCCGTCCAACCTCTTTTTAAAGATTTCTAAAGATGGAGAGTCCTCCATCTGCTAAGGCTGTCTATTCCACTGTCGAACAGATCTATCAGGAAATTTTTCCTAATGTTTAAGTGGAATTTCTTTTCTTGACATTTGAATCGGATGGTTTGAGTTCTAGTCTCTGGAGGAATTGAAAACAAGCTGGCCATATCACATGCATTCAGGCATTTCACCTCTCAATCTTGTCTTCTCCAAGCTTCATATATGCACCTCCCTAACCTGTTCCTCATGGAGCTTGGTTTTCAGACCTTTGAAGATCTTGGTTGCCCTTCTTTGGACACTTATGATATCACTTAGAATTGCACCGGATCTTTTGACTGTCACATCACAGTGCGTCACAGCACAGTGCTGACTCACATTGACGTTGTCTTCTAGATCCTTGTCCCAGGTACAGGCTGAGTATGCCTTATCCAAAATGCTTAGGACTAGAGGTGTTTCGGATTTCAGGGTCTTGGGGGGATTTTGGAATATTTGCATATCCATAAGGAAATTATATACAACTCTTTCAATGCAGTATTTGCTCTTTCATAAGTTCTTCTCCTCTTGGCTTCTTCTTGTAGGGAATTATGGAGGCTTGCTTGGGACTATGAGTGTGCATGCTTCTTGCAAAGCCTCAGTCAGCTTGGGGCCTTCCCCCCAACCCCTTTCAGCTTGCTTGGGACTGTTGCACTGCTTGCAAAAGTGAGCTAAGAAGGAGAAAAAAAAGGCACCAAGCTGACTGAAAGACTTTGCAAACAGCATGCAAAACATGGTCCACAGCAAACCGAGAGGAGAAAAAAGTCACCAAGTGGACAGAAAGACTTTATAAGCAGTGTGTGCACAATCCCAAGAATGTCCATAATTCCCTTATGCCCTCTATAGGAAGAAGACTAAGGCCATTTCCTCATGGGGTGAGAGAATAGCCCCGCACCGCTACTTACTGGACTTTTTGGCTTCCTGATCCAGTCCACGCTGCTCTGGAGCCGTGCGTGCTCATCAATACGCACTGCTCCGGCGTCCCAAATGGTGGCTTTAACCAACCGCTGAAGCTCGCCAGCCTAAGGCCCACCCCTGGCAGATCGCAGGCTCGCACCAATGCGAGCCTGCAAATCTGCATAAGGGAGCAGGCTTGCAGTGGCACGCTCCGTGCTTTTGAAAGACCTGTTTTTAGTGGTTTTTCAAAAGCATGCTGGACGACCACTTGGGGTCGTTCTGGAGCAGGCTGAGGTGTGGATCTACATTAAGTAGGTCTGACCCAGTCCGCTCCCAGGTGCAGACCTCCTTGGAGGACGGATTGCACCGTTTTAAAAACCGCGTGTGGAAATGGCCTAAGTTCTGCTTCAAAATCTGAAGCATTTCAGATTTTCAGATAAGTGATACTCAACTTGTGCTTTTATTTAAAAAATGAATCATCACACCTGGAGGCTTTCAGGAGAGGCAATTCTCTCTCTCTTTCTCACTCCCTCACCCACTCTCTCTCTCTTTCTTTTTAAGGAGAGAGAGAGAAATCTGAAGCAATCTGGATTGTCACGACCAAAACAGCCTTGCAGGCCACATAAAGCCCCAGAGTGGCACTTTGCCCATCCACTGGTGTACATTTTGGTGACAGGCAGAGATAATTCTTTAGCCTTTCTTTTTAACACCCTTTTTCTTTGTCCTTATCCTTCTGACATCCTCTAAGGTCCTCCTCCCAGCCCTGCAGGCTGCTAGGGGAAAGACAGATCATTGATTGGGCCCAGCAAAGTAGGCTACAGGCTGTACATGCCTCTGGGAAGCTGGCAAGTAAAACCATAGTTAACAATAGTCATCCCTTGTTCTCAGCGTTTGGTATTCAGAAGCACAGTACCACTGTACCTGGAAGGACTAGTTAACTAATACCTATTTATGGTATCTATTTTATGCCACCATGAGATTTTGTTCACTTTTTACAGATAATCCTGGTGACAGAGTTGCTAGCGTTCCATTGTTTTCTGCATCAATCTACCAGCCTTCCTGCAACATGATTTGTAGTGATTTTAATTTTTTTTAAGACATTGTCAGAATGCTTATTTAGTGTTGAATGTAAATACATTACTGAGGATTTGGGGATTGCTCTGGCTTTAATGAGAAGCTTCCTTGTTTCAGTTTCAGCTTGCAAGGAACTCTTAGTAATATAAAATAAGACTGCTGAACTAGCCTGATTTCTGGGTAAACTTTGTGACTCACAGGCACAAATTGTCACCAAAATTCAGTCACTCTGCTGCATTTGTATAGCAGGCTGCTAAAAGTTTGTATTAAAATTTGTATGTGTGGTTTGTTGTTGAAATTTGACAGCAAACTAAAAACAATTTTTTTTTTAAAACAAAGTATTTCTTTTTGCCCGTTTTAAGTTCCTCTCCCCTGGTTGCTATTGAATTTTGGTCACAATGCAGTGGTGGCGTGTGGTCCATGGTGGGTCCCAGGGTGGGCTGTTGCCTCCAGGCTTGTCCAAGGTTGTCCATCCCGGATTCAGAAGGATACTAGATGAGCCAGATGCAGATGGATAATTCTGAACTATGTTAGGTGGGGCATAGCACTGCTGCTTTAATTCTAGTGCCAGCTGATAGTTGAAAAGCAGGACCCCCTTTTCCTGCTTTCATTGAATCATGATGCATCTTTTTATTCAGTGAAATGCTATCCTGCCCCCCTGCCCCACACAAGCCCTTTTTTACAGGAAAAGACAAGGGGATGCCAGAACTTGGAAACATTACTTTTGTAAAGATAATTTCCAGAATTCCCTACTCAATTATCACTTTAGTATTTTTTTCTAAACTCTGACTTGGCATCAAGTGGTGGTTTTACCCTTTAGCAAGGTTGGGTGGATCCAGTACACTGTAACATTTTTGCAGAATTCCCAAATCCTGGAATTCTTCAGGAAATCTTTACTTTCAGCAGGTTTCTCCCTTGGAACCCAGACCACAGATTGCTCGAAATAAGTGGCTGTAACTTCCTCTTCCTGCAAAGAAAAGGAATAGTCTTGCACTTCATTTATTATCTCAAAGAAGCAATTTGAGAGAGGTATTTCTCCAGTTTTTTTGTTTCTAAGGTAGAGTTCTATTTTTTCTGGACTAAAATAGGAGATAACACTTCACTTTATACACTCAGAGATGAGCATGTATATTTCTCAATTGTGTTCAGAAAGAAACGGACATATATCCTTCTGGCAGCTGAAAGGTAACATAATTGATGTTACATCTATACATGTAAATTCACCTATCCAAATTATAGGCAAAGTTGTACCCCTTTTAGTCCTCTTTATTTTGGTGACCTATTTTCTCTTTTCCATGTGTAAGAGGCTGGTTGCCTCACTTTCTGAGGTCCTTCCACTTTGGATCTTGGAAAAGTTACTTTATTGACAATAACTCCCAGAACCCTCCAACCAGTATGACTGCTAGCTGGACAGTTCTGGGAACTGTAGCCCCAAAAGTAATGCCTCCAAGCTTAGTTAGGCATCTGTGATTCTATCCCCAATCCCAGCATTCAGTTTAGAAATCAAAATAAGGACATAAGCAGAAGAGGTTCTTTGGATGCATCTGTGTATTTTGAGAAGTCATGAATGGAATCTGGATAAAATTTTATATTGTTTTTCCCCCCACTAGACTAACTTGAGCCAGTTTCAGGGTTAAAACTGATTCCATCTGGACAGGTTCAGTTAGGCTTTAGTTTGGCATCTAACATATGCTAAATGTATTTGCGTGGTCTGTGAGCAGTCCGAAAGCTAAAGGGATTATTCTCTCTGTAGTTTTTATGCTGTTCTAAATCCCTGAGAATCCTGGTCTTATTCAATTCAGCCAGTTACGTTTTTCTGTATACCTCAGGCTCTTCCACTTCAATACTGGATGTTTCAGGTATCCCTTTAATCTGGCTTCTGATGAAGCACTTTGGATCCCCGCTGAAAAAGATGCCAGTGAGTCCCTAGAGGAATAGAAGATAGGCAGGTAAAAGAAGAATGGAATGAAAGGGGCATAGACCTGCAGTCATACAGTTATAGCTAAATTCAGACTATAATATACCACTTTAGCTTTTAGCAAAGTGAGGTGAGAATTTTCTTGGCAAAGGCAACACTTGGTACAGCATTTACAGCAGGGAAGGGGAAGCTATGGCTCAGGAACCTAATCTGACTGGAAAATGGTCCCAATCCAAACAGAGAGAGAAGAGTCCTCATTATTGTCCTCAGCTTCAAACCAGACCAGTGGTTTCCCCTGATGTAGGAAAGTATGGAACAGTGAAAGCTACTGAAACCTCAGTACTATCTGCAGGCAGCCTATGGTGGAGCCTTAGCATGGTTTCTTCATAACCAGCAAGTTCACTTGATGCCAGATAGTGGGAAGCAGGCACAGGGTGCAGGAATGCTTTTGTACAGGCACTTTGATTCCCTTTTGGAGAAGACAAGAAGGAGCAGAGCCACATCCCTGGTTCCTGACTGGAAGCCCCAATGAAGATGGCAGACCACTATGTCTTCCACCCACATGGAGTTGGATGGGTAGGGATCTTTTCTAGCAGCCAGAATCAATTCCACACTCATTTTTCTGCAGAACAGTTATGGATATGTTAATAAATAGAAATACAAAATAGTAGGTTGGATCCCAATATGTGGATATGGTAGAGTTGGAACAGTGATACAGTTCCATGAAATTGTTGTTCCAGGGGAAGAATGGTAGGTTATTGTGTACATAGAACAGTATTGCACAGTGAGTTGTACAGTACAATAAATTGCTGCAGACTCTGGATCCAAAATTATGCCTACTGAATATTTATTATGGTTTCTTTAATAATGTCTTCAGCTTAGTACTGTATAGCAATTCCTCCCTACTTTTGTGGACAAGGTGATGTTTTGCTGCTCTTAAGATACTGAATTCTGGGTTGGGATCTCACCCTTGCTGTAAATTCACTAGGGGGTTGTGTGAGCCAGAGTCTTGTAAGCTCAGCTCTCTCCTCTCCTTCCCTGGCAGTATACAGAAAATAGGACTCACGTCCTTTATAGCAAGGATGAGGAACATATGGTTCTTTAGGTGTTGTTGGGCTTCAGCTCCCATAATTGCTCACCTTTGAGTACACTTGGTAGAGAACTTGCAATCTAAGAACTTTTGGAGAGCTACACTATTTTTTGGCCCCTGTTTTAAAGGCTTGGAGTAGTGACTGCAGCTAGAAAATGTATGTGAAGCACCTTGGAAACTAAATGAAGTTTCTCCAGCCTAGTGACCTCTAGTTATATTGGTCACTGTACTAGCTTTTATCATCCCCTGCCATTGGATATGCTGCCTGGAAGCGATGGTATCCAAGCAGCACCAATTGCAGGGTCGGAGACTACTTTGCAAGATGCCCTAAAAATATGTTTCTATTATTACAAGTAGTACCTGCAACAAAATACTGCAGTATATCCTGAGCTTGGGCATGATATATCCCAGGATATTTTAAAGGCGGAAGTGCTGTTTTAAACACATGGCAAATATTTATCCTGCTGTCAGAGGCTTATTATAAAGTTGTTATGGGTTTCATCATGTTAGACCACACTTCTCCAGTTTTCTCCTTCGCTCCAGTATCCTCCCCCTTCCATTTGACATATCAGCAGTCTGTGGAGACAAGAAGCTTGCTATTTTTGCTTATTTTTAAAATTTATTTTAATTCATATGCTGGTTGTACTTCTGCACATATAGGGATTTCCCATGTTTGTAGAAGTCATAACTTTGTTTTAGGATGGATCTATTTTGCTTCCATACTTATGAGTGCTCACCTGCCTAAGTTGGCTCTTCTGTGAAGATTATAGTATTATCATAGTTTATTTTGCACAGCAAAGAGATTTGGCTTGTGTATTCAGTATGTAGGTCCATAGCCCTATCCTGTTTATAACTGTCACCCCTCACTGTGCAGAAAGCCCTGTCAAGCTGACTGGAGATGAGGACATCATCTTCTCCAGGAACAGGGAGTTGTGGCATCAAAAAAGGATTTTAAAGAGCCTCCCGAAGCGTTTTGCCGAGATCCTCATGTCACAGGTCATGTCCGTATTCCATGTATAGAAATGGACTGGACTGACAGTTGAAACTCAATTTGTTATTGGCAGTAAGCATTATCCTCTGCCCAGAACCATGGAAATGTTCATTTTTGGATAACAAGTCCCAGAATCTCCCAGTAAACACAATGGCCAAGGAGTTTTGTGAATTGTACCCTTTAAAAAAAAAAAAACTTTTCTAAGCTCTGCCTTTTCTGCTTCTTAGGGTAGCAACATAACTTAGGCACCAAGGGTCATGCTGCAGTGTGCATGCAATTCTGCTCTGTGAGCTCTCACTGCCATTCCCTGACCATACTATCTACTGCCTGAGGCAACTGTTTCAGCCTACCTAATGTTAATGCCAATCCTGGACAGAGGAAACAGCAGTACATACATTTTTGAAGTCATGTATTTCTAGGATTTCCTCGCTGCCTCTTCTGGTTTGAAAGATCTCAGTCCTGGCAAGAGAGTCTATCTTCATGAATATTTTCTGCTTCTCTCCATTGTTGAAAAAGGTATGCTCCATATCATAGATCTGAAACAATAAATTGAGGATTGAAGGGAGCACAGAAGGAATGGTTCTGTAGCAGCAAAAGAGAGTCATCTAAGACAAGCCTGGGTGGACAGCTTTCGGTGTTGTGGAAACTACTATGAGCTTGGAAAAGTCACCTTTTTGATCCACAGCTCTGAGAATCCCTCACCCAACACGGTCACTGGCCATGATGCCAAGGGCCAACAATGTTAGAATCATAGAATCATAGAGCTGGAAGAGACCCCAGGGCCATCCACTCCAACCCCATTCCGCCATGCAGGAATACCCAATCAAAGCACTCCCAACTGATGGCCATCTGTTATCACGGTTATGATATGTCTGGTGAGAGCACTAGATATCCTTTTTGATATCAAATAATTTGGCCTTTGCTTGACCTTTCTCTGCCTCCTTACTCCACATGTTTGCAGAGGTCCCCTGGACAAGCACGTCTGGGGTGCGGCCGTTAATGGTTGTACATTCCAAAACCTCATTCAGGCAGGCAGCTTAAGCCTCTCCGTTGCTTTAGGGAAAAACCTCCCTGCAAACTGGCTTTGCACTGCTCATATCCACACAAAGCCACACGTCCGAGAGCCAAGCCATTCCTTTGTATCGGGCTGTTAATGAACTGGCCACGCTATTGTCTTAAGAGCTAAACCCATCATGCAAAACCTGACCTTTTCCAACTCCTTTGTCCAACTCCAAATTTCCTTTGTTCTCACTGAGCATACCATAGCCTGTAGGTAAAATCCACCCTATAAAAGGTCGCCACTTTTGGGACTTCCTTGGATCACCCTGGACTTCCATCCCGCCTTGCTGCTGGTTTGTCTAAGGAGCTCCCCTCAGCCAGCCACGCTGAGCTTTCTCTCCAGGACTACGAGACCAGGTGTCGTATTCCCCATTCCCAAAGCTCTCTATTTCTGCTTCCAAGTTAGCTAGTGTGTGTGTGTTGTTTTATTTGCTGTTTATCTTTCAATAAAACTGCTATTTTTGTTACTTTTGAAACTTGCCTGCTTGCTCTCTGACCTGAAGCCATAGACATTGGGTTAAAGATCCTTGCTAACGTTATTCTGCCTCTCGTTTAGCCGAGAGAGTGCTCAAGCTAAATTCCCCCAACTTGTGTTTTTATTTGGTTATTTGGGCGCCCCCTCCCGGGACCCCCAACATACAGGGTAACACATCCAGCCTCTGTTTAAATCCTCCAAAGAAGAAGATTCCAAGGCAGTGTATTCCACTGATCTTACTGTCAGGAAGTTCTTCCTAATGTTGAGATGGAATCTCTTTTTCTGTAGTTTGAATCCATTGCTTTGTATCCTAGTCTCTGGAGCAGCAGAAAACAAGCTTGCCCCAGCTTCTATATGACATTCCTTCAAATATTTGAATACAGCTATCATGTCACCTCTTCTCCAGGCTAAACATACCCAGCTCACTAAGCTACTCCTCATAGAGCATAGTTTCTGGATCCTTTACCCTTTTGGTCTCCCTCCTCTGGACGCATTCCAGGTTGTCAATATCTTTCTTGAACTGTGGTACCCAGAACTGGACAATATTCCTGGATGGGTCTGACCAAAGCAGAATAAGGTGATACTATTACTTCCCCTGACCTAGACGCTATACTCATATTGATGCAGCCTAGAATTGCACTGGCTTTTTTAGCTGCCACATCATACTGTTGCCTCATGTTCAGCTTGTGGTCTACTGAGACTCCTAGATTTCTTTCATGGGTACTGCGGTCAAGCCAGGTGTTATCCATCCGGTATCTATGCATTTCCTTTTTTTCTGCCTAAGTGTAGTTACTGGAGCCAGGGTTAAATAGTGGTGGGTGTGAGAATGTGGAGGAAGGAGATGCAAAATGCTGGCTACAGGAGTGGAGACAAATCCTTTCCCTTGCATGATGCCTAGGTTTGCCAGGTCAGAATGATATCTGAGATTTCAGAGCCAACATCTGAGACTGAGAGACAACACTTTGTTCTAATGATGTTACAAGGGGCAGCCCCTGCAGATGTCATTAGTCGGGGTACCTTAGTTATCAATCACAGTTACACAGAGTCTGCCTTTCAAATGAAAAAGTCCAAGGCTAACAGATGAAGGAAAAAAATACAAAAATGCAAGCACTTTCCAATGCAGAGTTCTCACTACAAAATTCCTCCTCACACTTCAGACCAGAGAAGAGAATCCAGGACCCTAAGAACCCTAAAGAAGCCTTGCAGATGGACAACAGCTCCCGCCAGTGTCAGTGTCAGCTACAACTGATAGTGGCCCCGGGTGATGGAGAGCCAGTGTGCTGTTGTAGTGGTTTGAGTGTTTGACTAGGACAGTGGAAGACTCGAATTCAAATTCCCCGCTCAACTAGTGCTTCTCTTTCTGTTGAATCCTTGATGTTTTTGTTTTCTCCGAAGGCATCTTTTATTCTTCTGACGGCATATGCCCTGTACATGTAGGCTGTAAAGCCCTGGCTCTCCCTCAACAGAGCCCGGCAGAGCCACAACACCTGAGCCCATCCAGCCTCTGTTTAAATCCTCCAAAGAAGAAGATTCCAAGGCAGTGTATTCCAGTGTATTCCACTGATCCAAGTCCCAGAATCTCCCAGTAAACACCCATGCTGGGTGATCTTGGCTAAGTCATACTCTCCCAGCCCCAGAAAAGAGCAAGGGAAGCCACCCTCTGAACATATTCTGCTAAGAAAACTGTGATAGATTCATCTTAGGGTCACCACCGTAAGTAAGAAATGTGACTTGGAGACGCACAACAACAGCGTGATGGGAACTGTAGCCTGAAAGAAATTGAGGGTGTGACATTGAGGCAAGCTGCTGTAATGTGACAAATGAGTTATATCAAATATATAAAAGTCAAAGTTTGTGAGTTTGTCTGTGTCAGGCAAGAAGATCTCATAGGATTGGCTGCCTGTGAAGATTCTATGGAATCCTGGGGTTGGCAATTTAGGAAGGGGCCAAGAGAGCTCTTGGACCTGGCTAGTTGCTATGGAGATGAGGCCTAGCAGCAAGGAGGAGGAGGACAACAACAACAGTGTATTCCCACAGAAACCAAACATCTATATGTTAACAACTCTGAATACAGATTGGATTGGGGAATATGGGGAAAAGTTATAGGTACTGGACAAGGCACTTTGGGGAATTAGAGACACAGGGTCTCAAATGTGTGTATTTCAACTGCATCTAATTCCTAAGGTAAGGTAATTCCTAAGGTGTTTCTAACAAGTATTACCTATGAGAAAATAAAGTCTCAGGCAATGCCAGGTAAATACATTAGTAGTTTAATAAAACTACATTTGAGTCACTGTAGAACAGGGAGTCTCACATGGCTCTAATACTAGCCAGCAGAATTGAACAAAGGCCTGAACAAAGGCAACTATTTTACATGTACAGAACTGTGATGGCCATGCAGCCTGCTTTGTAGAGAATAATCTTCTGTTTGAAGGGCTGTTTAGTCTAAGGTTGATTTAAAGATGAAGAATCTCAAGAAGTGATTTTGAAAGGTGCAGTCAAATTAGCCTTTTGCACCTTAAAGCCCAACATATTTATTATCACATGAGCTTTCACAGACTGTAATTCATCAGAACTTAAAACTTGATCACAAAATTGAGCAGCCACAGAATTCCTGGACACAATCTTCCTGTTATGGTGAGGTCATCAGAATTTATTTGTGTATTGTAGATTCATCTTGCATTTCTATTTGCTTTTAATCAGAGTCACTTGAAGTTGTTATATTATCAGTGCAGCTTGCAAATATTGCAGTTTCGTAACTTTGCATGTATGTATATAAATCAGCACATGCATTTGTTAATCCAAATCTGTGTCTTCTGTTTGGTGATACAATTGTCTTGTTTTGGTAATGCATACATAGCCATTTTACAGGAAGAACTGTGGGGAGGAATATAAGCTATGATCCTCATGACGGGAATTCCCTTTTGCCTCTCATGGTTAAATAGCCGGAAATCACAAAGCCATGCTGATCTATTGCAAATCATATAAAACTTGATCAGAAGATCTTAGTCTGTGTTCTGCCCTTCTCTCATCTAGAAACAAATGAAAATCTTCTGATAGTTGGTTCTCAAGAGTTAACGGCTATATAAACTGCTAGGCATGCTGCCCCCCATTCCTCCCGTTGGTAGGATGTTCTAGAATTGCACTATTGAGTTTATTTTTTCTTTCAGAATATTGGAAAAGAACACTGCAGAAATTTTTTCAAACTCTCTCCCTTATTTTTAAAATTGCAAGGGGGGTTTGTAATTGGAGGCAAGCTATGGGCATTTTTGCAGGAGCGTTTTTCTATATCAGATCCCCCAAGACAATGAGAGTGACCCTGCCTCCCAATGCAATTAGTCATGGAACAGGATGAGAACAGGTGGCAAAGAAAAAAAAAGTGGAAACAAAGATTTAAATTAGGGAAACAGCATGAGCTGAAAGGACTAATTCCTTCTTCTAATTTAACTGCCACCCTGGTCTTTTTTTGAAAGCCAGTGTTGTGCAGTGGTTGGAGACTAGTTCCCACTGAGCCAGGAAACCAGACTCACTGGGCGACTTGGAGCTGATCAATCTCTTTCAATCAACCTGTCTGACAGGATAAAACAGAGAGGAAGAGAACCACTCACTCCAGCTTGAGCTCCTTTGAGGCAGGATAGAAATGTAAATTATTAATAAATAATACATTTGGAGCCTGGTTTTCAAATTGTAGAAATGATGGCAGGCTATTCAATCCCTGCAAAAGCCTAATTTGGCCGTTCAGCCCCTGTGACTTCAAAAGTGACAGCTCACACAAGTTGTCAAGCACTCTTGTCAGGTGCCATTCCTGTAGGTGGGTTGGTTGCACAGCTCAGACTTACATTTTTGGACTACAGCTTCCAGAATCTCCATGCCAGCATGCCTAGTGGTTTGACAGCTTGCATGCCTTGTCCCTTCAGAGAAATACTTACAGCAGTGAAAGACTGAAATTTATTTTATGTCGTATTAATGCCATTTTAGGCAAAAACCATAGCAGTAGAGCATTTATAGCTGTCAGACGTAACTCTGAAAAATTTCACACCTATAGATTTCATACTATGGAACCTTTAAGATAAAATCCCAGAAAGGACTGGCATGTTGCCTTGCCAAACTTTCTCCAAGAACACGCTGTGCTTCACATCAGGCAAAGTAGCATCTGAAGACTTTTTTTTGGAAAGGGATCTTGAAATTCTAACCTTTGCATGAGGAATGATTTTTCTTATGACTTTGGCTGAGCGTCCCATTTGAAACTCTTTTTTAGAGAAACAGAGAGAGAGAGAGAGAGATTTTTCCTTGTGGAGGTAGAGTATTGGCTGACTTTACAATGGCACACAGTAGCTTTTCCCAACCCAGCGCTATTCCCACCATCCCTAGGCTGAATGGTCATTTGCTGTGGTGGCTACAGATAATTGTTCAGCATATTTAGAGGGTAGAAGATTGAGCAAGTCTGATACAAAGAAAGCAAGTATTCCAGAATAGCTTTACTTCAGTGGCTATATTTATATATAGCCTCCTACAGTAAAGTGGAGATGTTTATATCATCACACCCACACGCTCTTTTCTAGGGCTGCAAGTGTTTGCTGAAGGTCAGCTTCCTTTGACTGAGGCACTCTGTCACACTGAAGACATTCAGTATTTTTGTGATACAGGATTTATTTGGAGCTCAGAACCTTTTCTGCTTTTGAATTACAACTCTTAGAAGCTCTCAGCACAGCTACTGGCAACCTCCCCAAACTGCTTGCCTTTTTTCAGGCACTCTGCACCTTCTTAGGAGGGGACTGGAGAAGATGGGGGAAGACGTGCCCTTTCAGACGTTGGCTGTCTGTTCAGATAATTTGGCCCAAATCAGTCAGGCTCTGCCAGGCTAAATGTTTTGACCACTTTGGCCCTCCCTCTTTCTCCCTGAATCTTTTACAAACAGTATCCTAAGGCTCTAAGAGCTGACATGGGCAAGCTGTGGAGGCCATTTTGGTAGCCCCCAAAACCCTCTTGGAGCTGTACCAGGATCTCCTTGTGAAACTAGAAGTCACCAGAAGGTTATGTCTGATGTGAGGAAGAATATCTGGTTCTTAAAACAAGAACATTTCTGCTAAAACAATAGGTACCCTGAAGTCAGGATTCTGCTGTATGCTGCTGTGTGCCTTCAAGTTGTTTCTGACTTATGGCAACCCTAAGGCAAACTCATCACAAGGTTTTCTTGACAAGAGTTGTTCAGAGGGGGTATGCTTTTACCTGCCTCTGAGGATGAGAGAGTGTGGCTTGCCCAAGGTCACCCAGTGGGTTTCCATACCTGAGCAGGGATTTGAACCCTAGTCTCTAGGATGATAGTCCAGGACTCAAACCACTACACACCCTGGCTCTCCTGTATATATGTATAAATTTATTTGCTTGCCAGAAATAGCTAGAGGTTGTGGGGGGTTACAAAAACAGGCCTGGGGCCCTGCATGCTCCCCAGTTCCCATCCCTAATGGAGACCAGCTCAGTTTATCTCATGACACTATAATTGCTCCTTTTGCATTTGAACTGTTGTCACCAGCACCATTCAATAACAGGCTCAACTTCCTTTGGAGATCTGTTTTTATTATTTATGTACAAAATGAGCAGGTATTTTTTGGAGCTGAGGAGCAGAGGCAAGCAGGTAGGTTGGTATTACTAAATTCTTCTCTCCCTCAAACTTATCAGAAAACTACTGTTTGGCTCCCCTTGCACAGAGTCTCTGATAGAACCTTCTTATTTCTTTAGTTCTTGCCTTGGCAAATGGGTGTTAAGATTCTTATTCCAGATGGATGGAAAGGCCAAATGCCCAGCATGTTCACCAGTGACGAAGCTGCACTAAGGCTTCAAGGAAAATCATCTTGTGTGAAGACTGTGATTCATAACAATATTTTTCAGATTCACGCTGCTCCTGCTAACTCCACCCCCTGCCCTTGAAGAGGAGAGGGATAAAACTCAAATATTTTTCTGACTAGTCCAAAGGAGAAGATGTTCCCCTTCCTGCTCCATGTGCCATACAGTGAAGCCTACTGGATTGGAAACACAATACTATTTTAGCACCAGCATCTAGGCAGCATCCTTTACCACGCTTTGAGCTGGCAGGGCAGGGCAGGGCAACCTAATGCAGGCACTTAGGACATCTGGTTCTCCAGATATTATTGGACTGGAACTCACACCAGCCCCAGCTAGCATGGCCAAGGTGGAATGATGATGGGCCCTGCAGACCAATAACACCTGGAGAGGGAACACATTCTCCATTGCAAGCTTTAGGGGATTTAAGGTAGGTGACTTGGAACATGTAAGGCATGTCTTTCAATGGGCAGGACACTCAAGAAAAATGGCCATGGCAGCCCCTCAGCAGCTGATGCCTGAGGCAATGACCTCACACTTCCTAATGGTAGAGCCACCACCAAAGGGGAGGAATTAAAATTAACAGAATGATTTTGAATTTAAACTACAGATCAGTCTGTGTGTTCTGCCTCCTGTGTCATGCTGGGCTTCTGGCAAACTGACCACTGACAGATGTGGACAGCATGACTTCCAAAAGAAGTACAGGGCCTTCTGCATACTTGCTCATTGAAAGAAAGATGAAAGCTGTTTTCTTTTCAGAATGTTTTTCTCCTTGCCTTTATTTGGGTTTGCAAAAAAAATTGGCATTTACAATCAAACCCTGGTGTAGTTTTGTTTTTCCTGGAAGGCGACGGATGGCTGGAGAGACAGTTGTTTCCTGATGTCACAGAGACACAGGGGATGAAAGGAGAGACCTCACTCCACAGTGCTTATCAAAAGCAGGGGGTGGTGAAGAAACTGGGGCCTTCCAGATGTGGTCAGACTTTACTTCCCATCACCTCAAAACACTGTTCATGTTGGCTGAGAATGATGGGAATGGGGGTGCAACAACATCTGGAGAGCTTCAGCTTCTCTGATTTAAAGATTGTGTTAGAGTTCACTCCTTTTTTTCCATGTATTTAAAAAGTCCTGCAAGACCGTAGGTGACATTGTAGAGGTATAGTATGGAGTGCAGTTCTTGGGATATTTGTTTGAGCTGCGTGGAAGCTGATTGGATCTCAGTACAGCTCCTTGTGCAGTTCATCGTAAATCAGCCTTCCTCACCCTGGTGCCCTCAAGATTTTTCAGGTATGTTGGCTGTGGATGATGGGAATTATACACAAACATGCATGGGTTTTTCCAGGGTGGGAAATGGGACATGTGGGCTTAAATCCAATTGCTAATCCTAATTGCTAATCCAATTGCTAAGTGATAAATCAACATTTATGTAAATTCAGCAGGTCTACTGTAATTTTGACCAGCAATTGGATTTACCTCTTAGTCTAAGCTTTAATACATATCTGCTGCGTGGCAAAAGGGTTTGATGTGTCTGGAATGAAAATGTATTCTCCAGAACTGGCTTCTGAATAGCAGGCAGCTGATTGCAAACAGATGTTGCCGTCAGGTCAAACAATGAAGAAAGCAAAGGCAGGGTGTGTATAATCCAGACACTCCTGGCTGGCATCAGCCTCCCTGCGGCCCCCACAAACTGCATCAGAGTCAGGCTGCTGCCTCTGCCTATGAGATGCTGGCTTTCACAGAGTCTTCTTAGAACTTACTCTTGAAATATGCAGTGTGACAAACAGAGCCCAGGAAGTACTAAAAAAGCAATAAGGCTGGACTCCTGGGCTTGGTATTCTTCTGAGGGTTGTCTTTGAAAATGCACTGTGCAAACAGCCAGTCAGGGGTAGAGCAGTGGAATACAGCTACAGAAGGAGGAATCTCTTCCTATTGCAACGGCCACATCAGGTGCCCCCTAAGCCTGGTTTGGAAGATAAGAAAGCCCCCTCCCACCCCCAGAACTGGTTCTCCACCAGCCCCAGCAATGGAGAGAGTGGAGGGAAAGGACATTCTATGCCAGATTAAGGCCCATGTGTACTTGGTTTAATGTAGAGATGAAGAACCTCTTCAGTGTCAAGGGCTGCATTCTGTTGAGGAGTAATCTATCAACAGACCTATGCTATCAGTCGGCAGAGCAAAAGCCAAAAGTGTGTGTGGGGGCGCAAGTCCCTCTTTCTGTACGTCCCTCCCACTCACTTGGGTCCTTTATTTTCTCTTACTTTTTTTCTGGCTGCCCCTGGAAGGTTGGTCTCCTATCAAACTGAATATTAATCTATGCAGCATTGTTGTCATGTGCCTTCAAGACATTTCTGACTTATGGCGACCCTTAGGTGAATCTGTCACAGGGTGTTCTTAGTGTAATTTCTTCAGAGAGGGTTTGCCCTTGGCTCTTTCTAAGGCTGAAAGAGTGTGCCTTGCCCAAGGTCACCTACTGGATTTCATTGGCTAAACAAGGATTTGAATCTTGATCTTCATCACTGAAGCCACTCTGTCACACTGGTTCTCTCTGTAGCACATTTGTGTTGCCCCCCCCCAAAAAAGAGGCAATGCCAGGCATCCAAAATTCTATAGGCAGTTCAAATGGTGGATCAAATTGACTGGAGGTGGTGAACAGACAGCCCAAGAGCCCCACTTTTGCAGCTCCCCGACAGCCCTGGGAACCCTCCCATTTTTGCTGATTTTTCAGGTGATTTTCTGGCTCCAAATATCAAAAGCACATGCATAACCCCATATCCTCCCCCAATGCTGTTTTCTGAAAACTGGCCAAAAATGGCAAGAAAAAGTGGTGTGATGTCACTTCCAGTGCCAAGTGACATCCTGCTGTGACTTTCAGGGTTTGCCCACCCATGTTCTACCTCCTCTAGTTGGGGATAGACAGCAGGACCACATACTGGAAGGGAAGCCCATTGGAGTGCTGACCTTAGAGACTTGTCCTTCTGGTACTGTCATAAGTGGGGCCTATCCCAGCAGCTAATGAATTTGCTGCAGGGGTGGCAACAATTCTGCCTTTCCCAAGGCACAAAGGATTCCTTTTCTTTATGTTTAAAGAAGTGGCAAATGTTGCTGTCATTGCAGCAGGTTCTAGGGCGGTAGTGGGAATCCATGTAGGGCCACTGTCTGTTATCAGTGTGGCAGCCACTGTAGCAACATGGGCACCTTCAGACACCAATGTCCCTTCTCCTTCCATGCCTAAATCATAACATCTTAGGTGAGACAGGGAAGGACAGTGAGGATACAGAAGGTGACATTTAAATCCAGAATCCCTTGCACAAAAATTCAAGGGAAAAATCTCTTTGAGAAGAAAAGCACAGTGGATTGTGTCCTGTTTACATGCTATGTATTCTTTTCCTGAGCTTGAGAAAATTCAGTTTTTTTACTGTAGTTCCCAGCATACTGTGTGATTCTGGGAACTGTAGTCCAAAATTAAACATTTCTAAGCTTAGTCCCCCCACCCCCTGCATATGCATTTTAAAAAATTTGGCAGAATGCTTTTGTGGCAAAGAATTCATTTTGCAAAAATAAAACAGAGAAGGCTCCAAACTTTCTTTAAAATTATCATTAAAGAAACATCAAGCGCCCTTCTCCAAATACTGGCTGATAAAACAAACGAATACAATGTAGGATGCCCCTCCCTGCTTTACGAGCCCCTTGGTTCTCTCTGCAGCAGGTTATGTTAAAGTACAAAATACAGTTAGACTCAGCAGTGATCAGTCACTCTTGAGATCTGGATTCTTCTCCCTTAATGTGGTACCATAATGGGTTTCCCACCAGCTTCTGGCCGGCTAATTGAAACAAAATGGAAAGTGCTTTCTCACAATTAATTCTGAGGCCAGCGCTATGAAGGTGATGGAATGCTTTTGTAGCTAAGAGCTCACTATTAATAAAATAAAATTCAATATAATAGAGAAGGCTGCAAATTTTCCTTAAAATCGCCTTGAATGCTCTATATCTTTTTATTTTAAAGAAGAAATAATAGTTTGAAATACTGCAGAGCTTTAAAATAAAGCATCAAATAAATTCAGTGCAGAGTACCGGTATATACAACTTACTTTTTTAGCTGGTGGCTTCAAAAAATAGTAGACACCCAGAACTGTTAGGATGAGAGTGAGTACCAGGGTACAGAGTAGCACCCAGCGGATCTTGTATCTTTTGTAGAGTTCCTTCCCAACTTCAGATGCTCGTGCCTAATAATAGTTAGTAAAAGGGTAAAAGGTGGAAATATAGAATTAGAAAAGGCTGTTGGTTGACACAAGTTATAGTGTGCACGGTACGAACAGGATAAAATATAGTTAGTGATCTGAAAGTCATGAGGGTGGGGGGGGTTGAGAGAGGAAACCCACGTAAGCCCACTGTGTAAAGAAGTATGGTAGTTAAATTTTCAACTTACATCTAGCACATAGAATCCCTGGGAGCTTTTAGGGGGATCTTTGGCCATGGTGTTTCTCCCTCTGTGGTAAAAATTCCTTCTGTGCGTTGTGTAGAGTAGGACTGGGAGAGACCACTGAGGTGGAGTCACGCTGCTTTGGCTCTGAGTGTGTCAGGAAAGGAACGGTTCCCCTTTCCCCTGGCTCAGGCTGGCTGCGCTCAATGGTCGGTTGCCACAGGGGTGTGTGCAGTCCTGGCTTAATATGAGTCCTATTTTACACAGGAGTCTCTGAACTGCATTGAACTGAATTGCATCCTTTTCGAAGAGTAATTAGTTCTGCTTATAGTTCTAAGACTTGGAAAAGCAGATAAGTTACCGCTGCCACTACAGTCTTTCAAACTTAAATCTTGGTTGTTTCTCAAGGAAGAATAGATACCTTTTTATGAATTTTAAACTGTTTTTAAAAAACCCAAAAACATTAAAGAATCGCACACACGCCTGTGAAATGAAAGATACTTTCCTTCCATACACATTATCATCACAAAAAACACAACAGAGGGAGAGGCAGAGTGGGAAAAAAGAACACCAGCCACTCCTTTAACTATGGGATGTCCCTCCTCCACCATTTAGAGATGCCACACCCCCATAACTTTGAAAGTAATTAAAAACTTACAGTTATATCACAAAAATAATTAAATCACCCTTTGTTATTTTACAGTCATAATATTCAGGTAGTTATGCTTTAATTAATGGAAAAAGGAATTAATTACAGATAGCTAGTTATTTGTAACTAGTTAATTGTGTGCTGTAGTTTTAAACTATTGTTACATATGATAAGTTGGAAATGAATTAAACAGTGAGAGTTACAGCAACAAGAGCAGTGATATTTGAACAGGTCAATGGAGGACAGTCCTCTGTGTGAAGACAATTTCCACGCGAAGGTCTATCCAAGCCAAGGCTTATTTAAAGATGGAAAACCCAAGAAAAATTTCAATTTAGCAACTGCACGGCTACGTATGCTATTTCTAATCAAATTATAGTTATTGGCTGGAGTGTTTTCAACAACACATTTTAACATGTGGTGTGAGCCACTTTGGGTCCCAAAAGGGAGAAAAGGAATTTTGGATTACACATGCATGCATTTTGTTTTGCATGTTGCACAAGGGGCTACTCAACACTACCTTGTGCAGCATCCCAAACTTATCCCCACTGCAGCTGTCAAGCTCCATGGGGGTGCTGCTGTAGCCAACCCTAAATGGCTGTGGGGAGAACAGAAGGGAAGCAGAAGCCAAGCAGCTGGGACTGAGGCCCATTCTGGCGACAATTTGCCAGTCAGAGGAAAAGAAACAAGAGAGACAATCTTGTTTTTTCTTCGTCCAGCTGGATAGCTGCAGCTGGGGCTATTTCCGCATGAGACTGTTATAGTGCTATAATTCCACTTTCAACATCCTATGGAATCCTGGGGTTTGCAGTTTAGGGAGGGGCTGGCTGGCCCTTCCCTAAACTGCAAACCCTAGGATTCCATAGGTTGTTGAAAGTGGAATCATAGTGCTATAACAGTCTTGTGTGGAAATGGTCTGGGATGGGGCACAGCCTCCATTCCTTGGTCACTTCCCTCCCTCCTTCAGCCAATAAATGGTGTTAGCAGCACCACTTGGGGCTTGACAACTGCTAGGGGGCAGGGAAGGCCCCAGAGTGTGCCACATTGCACGATTTTAGCTGTTATTTTGAACTTTGCCTTTCTTTCTTTGTCCTCCTTTTTTGGTGGTGCGTTGCCTCTTTTTCCCTTTGCATAAATATCCGTACCAGTTTGCTGTGTGTGTTCAAGTAGTTTCTGGCTCGTGGTGACCCTAAAGCAAACCTATCGTGAGATTTTCTGGGCCGAGAGAGTGTGATGCCCCCAAGGTGATACAGTAGGTTTCCATAGCCAAGCAGGGAATCGAACCCTGGTCTCCAGGGTTGAAGTTCAGCACTCAAATCACTGCACTGTGTTGGCTCACGGTCACACTCGTACACTCATAGATTCTTACCAAGGGAATTTGTGAAACCAGGGTTTTTCTATAATGCAGGCAAGGATGCCATTTGGTGAACTAGCATTTTTGCTGACATGTTTGTTGCCTATTTACCTGAGAAATACAGAAGAACATTTTGCCCTTTCTTTGGTGACTCTCACTTTCTTTTCGATGATGATTCCTTTCCTAAGTTATTTATTTTGATGCTGCTGGTTAAGGGATTGATGTCCAAATTTTGATTTTGCAGAGGCAGTAGCTAACATACCTATAGTGACATTCACACACACACATAAGACTGTACTGTAACATTTATATAATCAGCTGTTTAGATTGATTGAGCCAGAACATTTGATTGACCAAAATAGCTTTCTGGATTAATTGGGCATTAATTGACATTTTTAAAGTTTCAAAGTCTTATTTTAAAGGTAATTTTTTATTTCTTTCAAATAAAAATAAATGGGATTGCTTTGATCTTTTAAAAAAAATTAAAAAATTATTTTAAAGACTTTTAAAAAAGGAAACAGTAAATGCAACATCAGAAAAACCATTCTCTCCTGCGTGTGAGAGAAGGTGGGGGCAAGGAAGTGCATCTTCTAAGATATTGTGCCTCTGCCTCATCTGAAAATAACTGTGTTGATTTTTTTCATATGCAGGTTTGATCCACTGAATAATTTAAATTCATCTGATGAACTGAGTAAAATTTCTTTGGCAGGGTGATAGCTGAAAGCAAGAGAGAGAAAATTCTGCTACTTTCAATTAAATTTTTAAAAAGCCATGTTTTTAGAGCTACAGTTCTATCGTCCGTCCTTGCTTTCTCTCTCACCTGTATCAGGATCTTAGGATGACATATAATGAAATCAATTTAACTGATTTAAATCTTAGGGATAGGGGATCATACCTATTCTGGTGGCTATTTAGCTTATGGAAAAGACTTGCTGTATATGGAGACTCTTGTTTGTTGGTTCACACATTCTCAGGCAGAGACAAGGATCTGAAGCCAGATTGTTGTTGCTTAGTCCGAGTTAGCAAAGGGGTCCAAATACCTTAAAGGCACTAAATCTTATCTTGGAAGCTAAGCAGGCTCAGTCCTGGTTAGTACTTGGAAGGGAGACCACCAATAAATTCCAGGTGCTGTGGGGTATATTTTAGAGAAGAAAACTGGCCAAACCACTTCTGTGTATTCCTTGGCTAAGAAAACCTTATGAAATTCATGGTTGCATCATAAGTTGACAGGCAACTTGGGAAGGAACACACACACATCCCATGGTGCTGTCAGGCGAGGACCTTGAGACAGATGTCACGGGCCCCACTTGGCAGAATGAGCCTCAAAATACAGCTTGGTTTGTTAATTGTGAAGGAATAGCAAGTACTATCGAAAGCATGTTTGTTTCACCATCTTGCCGTCTCTTTCAGCAACATATCTTGGCACACTGACCCTGCACTTCCTTTAATATTTTGAGATAGGCTAGGAAGTGATGTGCTAGGTAATGCCTGCAACCTTTTCAAAGATTCTTGTTATTTCTTTTCTAACTTAAATGAAGCTGAAAAATATCAAGAATTCTGTAAGTATTTTTTAAGAAAGAGAATCGTGCTAATCTCTTTCAGAGGAGCACAATGCTGCTGCCATCTTGAGGTCTCAAGTGGAATAGGAAACAAGGAGTTGCGTCACTAACTGAATGGGAGCCCATGGGCACAAGAGGCACAAAAAAGCCTGCCCAGTTTCTGTAGTTTTTCCCCTGCTGAATCTGTTGGCAAGCCATACTGGGGAAGAACACGGTGCTTTTTTCCCACAGTCTGTGTAACTCACACATGTGGACCATGCTGTGCTGTGTGCACACAGATCGCTCTCAGAAGTTCCTAGACTTCTTGCAGATATTTGTTTATTTGTTCAATTTATAGCCTGCCTTTCTCCTAAGATGAGATGCAAGGCAGTAGTTCCTGCCTGTTGCTTTTTGCCTGCTGCTGCCACCAAAGCATAACTAGGAACTTGCATACATCAGCCTTGCTATTAAGCATGCAGGTTAAGATTTCCTTTTGCTTTGATTGGAAATCTCATCCTAGCAGTGCAAACCATTTGTCCATTGAGACAGTCTTGTCCACACCAGGAAACAGGAACCTCCAGCCTGAGAAATGGATGAAGCTTGGGGTTGGGGGAGCACTCCCATCCATCATGCAAGATTCTTTTACCATTGTTTCTAATGTGTCTTTAGAAATAAGAAGGTATAGGAAGCCCCCAGCTTTTGATGCCCCATTATCTGACAACTCATTCTTTTGATGCTTCCAAATCAAAGACAAATTCCATTAATTTGATGAGGGTTCCATAATTCATCAGTTCTTCTTGTGTACAGAGGCTCACTTGGAACTGCTTGCATGTGTGTACTGCTTGCAAAGCAAGCTGAGAGGGGGGAAAGGTGCTAAGCTGGCTGAGAGACTTTGAAAACAGCACAAGTGTTGTTGGTAACAAGTGAGCCTCCATAAGTCCTCCATGGTCTCTACAGCACAGTACATGGGTTCTGCTTTTCAATCAGTACTGTTTTCTGACAGAGCTCTGGTCACTAACCTGTTAGATAAGTGGGGGAAGCCTGTATTTAAAGCCTGGGAAGCTGTTGGAGAGAACTGAGCTGTGCTTTGTGTGCCTGACCCCTGTTGCACGTGGGCTTACTCCTGAGCAGACATGCCTAGAATTGAGCTCTGCTTTGTGTGCTTCGTGCGAAAAATTGGTAAGATTTCATCTGGTCCTTTCTCTTTGCTTTGGCTCTGCCCCTTCCTCTCAGACCTGGCCGATTTAGGAGTGTGCTTCCCAGATTGGAATTCCAGTGTTATTCTGAACTGAAAAGGGTTGTTTATCCACCCGTAGCTTACATGGACAGGGCCCAGGGTTTAGTTGTGGGAAAGGGTGCAAAATTAGGGTGCTGTTTCTCCAAATTTCTAGCATTGCAGTAATCTAAACTTTCAATTGAGCATAAGTACAGTTTAGCCATCCAAGGAAAAGGTGTATTCAGATTACTAAGGGATGCAAACATAGCAAATATGTTTCATTTTCTTACTCTCTGGAATGCTAGACATTCAGGGACTGAAGAAAGACTTCTGTTACTGTAGTTTAGGCCTCCTTGGAGATACCCCCAGATATCATTTTGATATCAATAATTTGGCTCTCTTCCACCACCCCTCTCCATGTGTTTATGAGGCCCCCGGACAAACACAGAACTAGGCTTGGCCACTAATTGCTGGACATTCCATTCTCCACCCAGGCAGGCCAGAAATAGCCAGATCCTCGCTTTAGAAGACCTCTCTGCAAACACCCTCATTATGTATGCACGCTGTTTACAAAGGACTCCCTGCCCCGAGCAGGCAACCTGGCAAGCTGAATACTCAACTGCCAAGCACTGAGCATTTGCATACTGTCTACTTCTTTGTCAATTCGGACTTAACTCAATCATGCTAAATTCTGACCTTTCAAAAGCTTTGTCCCATGCCTGAAACTCATTGTTTTCCCCAAGTACGGCATAGCCTGCAGTTACATTTCTCCCTATAAAAACCCCTGATTCCGAGACCTTCCTTGGATTGCTCCCGAGTTCCAGACCGCCTTGCTGCTGCTTTGCTTGGCAAGCTTCCCCTCAGCTCCACATGCTGAGATACACCGAACCCCAACATCGCTCTCTATCTTCTTTCTGGACTTTAGGAACAGATTTCGTATCACCCGAATCAACTATCCCTCTGAAAATCCCGCTATCATACTCACACCTTTATTTTCCTTAGTTATCTGTGTGCGTATGTTGCTTACATTGTGTGCCTGTATTTAATAAAGATCATTCATTATTTCCAACACGGTTTGCTTCTTGACTTGGCCTGACCCTGTAAACATTGGGTTACAAGATCCTGCTGCGTTACCCTGCCTCTCGTAGTGCCAACCAGTGCTCTTGACTAGTTTCCACATCTTGTGTAATTGTAAGGTTACTTAGGTGTCCCTCCCGGGACCCCAGTAAACAGGGTAACACTTCACTGGAGAGGATTTGTCCTTGGAGGGTCCAATGCCTTTATTCCTCCCTCTCCACAGCTCCTGCCTTAGCCTCCTTCACTTTTACAATAGCTCCATTAGTTACTGCTCCTAAAAAGTGCCAGAATAGAGGATGATCTGGTTAAAATTACTGTGAAGGGAAGAGCTGGATAAGGCTGGCTAAAGGCAGCCAATCACAGCTCAGGAAATGCTGTGAAGGGGGGCCTGCAGGGAGGAAAAGTTACAAAAACAGAGGCTTGTCTCTGTGAGAAGGCAGATAGGAAAAAGCTGAGACAAAGAGTTAGGAACAGGTAGAATAAAAGACAGGCGAGTCAGACAAAGGATAGGACTAACTATAGTTGTGGGGAGCTGTAAATGATTTAGTAGCTCAAGTGTTAATGTATTATTTTCCTGTGTTGTAATAAACTTCTATTTGTTTATGTTTACCACTGTTTCTATCTGTTCATATTAAGTTTGATCACGCTTACTACATCGAACCCACCAACATGACACAGCCGCAGGTCCACAACAGAGGTTGCCCTGAGGCCGAAGTACCCAGTCCAGGAAGGGATTAAGGGAGAACAGGGCAAAGTGAGCGACAAGAACCCAGGGTTGGAACTGCGGGGCCAACCTGGCAAGGGGATCTGTCACAGTTATAAGCTCTTTAGAGAGGCTCTTCCCAAGATGCCTTTTATTCAGGGCAAGAATAATGGGATGCTCCAGATACCACCGAACTGCACCTTCTAGAAGTTCTAGCCAGCCAAGCTAGTAGTGCAAAATACTTGGAGGTGCAGTTCAAAAACATCTTCAGTCACACAAATCCCATCCCAGCTATTGGAGCACCCCATTCATACAATACCCACTGTATGGAAATGTGGCTGGCACCCATATCTATACAGTTAGCTCTCCACATTTGCGGGTTTCACTTTTGCGGATTTGATTATTCACAGATTTTTTGCTGTCACCTCTTCTGCCTTCCTAGGCCATTTTAAATAGGGAATGCAAGCCTCGTGAGACTGAGAAACTGCAAACAAGGCTTGTAAGTCTCCATTAAAAATGGTGTGAGGCAGCAGAGGAGGTGGCAGTAAGCCCCACCAGCCACCCACTTCTGCATTATGAAGGAACCCTGATGCCTCAAAGGAATCCATGGTGGGTTGAATATGGTGATCATACTTTTTTGTGTGTTAAATATGGTTTTGGAGGGCCCAGAGTCATTCACATTTTTTTCACTTTCACAGGGGTCCTGTGCCCTAACCCTAGCAAATGTGGAAGGATGACTGTAATCATTTTGGCTCCAGGTCAACATATTTTCTGTTCACCTGGAGAGCTTTAAGTTGGTCAATGTGTTTTATGTTGTCCTTTTAAAATTGGCTTTTACTGCTTTATGACAGTATTTTATTGATTTTATTAGAAGTATATTGTTTGCTGAGAGCCAGCCTGGGATGCTGGACTAGGAACTTTGGGAGACCTAGGTTTCAATCCCCACTCAGTCATGGAAACTCACTGGGTGACCTTAGTCAAGTCACACTGTCTAAGCCTCAGAGGACAGCAGAGATAAACTTCCTCTGTACAAATCTTGCCAAGAAAATCCCGTGGGAGGTTTGACATAAGAGCAGACTTGAAGCCACATAACAACAATAATATTGTTCACTGTCCTTACATAGTTTGATGATTGTAGAATCATAGAGTTGGAAGAGACCTCAGGGGCCATCCAGTCCAACCCCCTGCCTTGCAGGAACTCCCATCAAAGCATTCCCAACAGATGGCCATCCAGCCTCTGCTTAAAAACCTCCAAAGGAGACTCCACCACACTCCGAGGCAGCATATTCCACTACTGGACAGCTTTGACCATCAGGAAGTTCTTTCTGAGGTTCAGGTAGAATCTCCTTTCCTGCAGCTTTAATCCATTGCTCCTTGTCCTAGTCTCTGGAGCAGCAGAAAACAAGCCTGCTCCCTCCTCGACATGATATCCCTTCAAATATTTAAACACGGCATCATGTCCCCTCTTAACCTTCTCTTCTGTAGACTAAATGTACCCAGCTCCCTAAGCCATTCCTCATAGGGCATGGCTTCCAGATCCCTCCCATTTTGGTCACCCTCCTCTGGACACGTTCCAGCTTGTTGATATCCTTCTTGAATTGAGGTGCCCAGAAATGGATACAGTATTCCAAATGAGGCCTAACCAATGCAGGATAGAGTGGTACCAGTACCTCCCTCGATCTAGACACCATACTCCTATTGATGCAACCAAGAATCACATTTCCTTATTTATCTGGCACATCACAGTGCTGACTCATGTTCAGCTTGTGGTCCACCAAGACTCCTAGATCTCTTTGACATGTACTGTTATCCAGCCATGTGTCGTCTATCCTATACTTGTGCATTCCATTTTTTTCTGCCTAAGTGCAGGGCCTTACATTTCTTCCTGTTGAAATTCATTTTGTTAGCTTGGGTCCAGCAATCCAATCTGTCAAGATCTGTTATTAAAATAAAAATTGTTATTAAAATTAAATTTAAAATTGTTATTAAAATATTAAAATTATAAATAAATGAAATCAGAAGTGGTGGGGGGCAAAGTTGCAGAATTCATGAATGGGATTTCCCTTCCACTCCAGAACTTGTGCCATATATTGTCATATTATAAAAGAAGCATTTGTTTTGAGAGATACCAAGGTTCGTGGTGTTCTCGTGCAGCCAAATGCATTTGTTAAGTCTGGTGCATTGCAGGGTAACACTACAGATCTAGGCTGTGTTGTGGCCAATTTGCTGCCATGAGCAGCCTTTAGTCAGAGCACAAGAATGACTCAGGGTTGCAGCTGGGGAAGGGCAGGAGGATAGGACCCAGCCCTGTTGACTGAGGTGACCCTATTGGGCAAGAGATTTCTAGCACCAGAGGGCACCAAATTATCCTGTACCAAATTTCTTACTAATGCCTCATTATCAGGGTTTTTTTTAACAGACGGCAATTTTCCTTCAGGCATGATGGTGCATTCAACATTTCCAAAAAAAGATGAAAAGGCTCTAATATGGGTGTCCTAAGCAAGCAGCAGGAACATGCTGGAGCCCTTCCATGCTTTCTGGAGGGGGCGGAATACAAAGGAGCCAGCTTCTGTCTTTCTTGCCATCAAGCTGGTACAATGTCCTTCTTGCTGTCGGCTTCGAGCCCAGCAGGCTTGCTGCAAAATTCATTATCAGATATTGCAGTCACAGTCACCTTTATTGTGTGCTGCATTTACAATAATTAGACCTATAAACACTGATTTATAAAAATGACAAACAAGAGTTCCCAGTAAGGAGGAAAAATGGGTTCTTCACACAGGCAAAATGCACAGACACAAATAGGCAGAGAGCAGTCATTTTATTTTATGACAAAATTAAAGAATACCTCCTTCTGGGAACTTTCATTTCGCTCCCATCAGCTACTCAAAAAGAAAAACCAGGCATTCTGGAAAGCAGAAAAATTTAATTCAGTTTTGCAAATGAATCACTGCCCCCCCTCCAAAGTAACAGTCAAACAATAAGGAGACTTCTAATGTTCTCTCAGAGAGCAACTTGTAGCCTTACCTAAAATTTCAAAAGCCCTTTGAAAGTGAGTGATCTGCCCAGACCTCTAACAGGAGAGATCAGTCTCTCTTTAGGCACTTTCTAAAGCAAGGAGGAAGTGAGGGCTGTGGGGGAGAGGGTAGTAGGTAGAAGAATGAAGGGAGGGAGGACAAAGAGATGGCAAGAAGAAAGAGAGAAAAAGGGAGGCAGAGAGAGAGAGAGAGAGAGAGAAGGGGAGCAAAGCTAATCAGTTTGGCTCCAACTTTGCTTTTCTCTCCACCTCCGCACATGGTCCCCCACATTTTGCTAGGGTTTTTGTGGTCCCCCACATTTTGCTAGGATTAGGAGTGCAGGATCCTTGCAAAAGTGGAAAAACCACAAATATTAAAATCTCTCTCTCGTGTGTGTGTGTGTGTGTGTGTGTGTCTGTGGGAAGGGGGAGTGAAGCATGGTGAAGAGGGCAGGCACCCAGAATCCAAACACGGTCAGGGAAAGGAAAGAGAAAGGGGTGGGTTGGCATGGCAGCCCTATATTTTTCTCTTTCTCACCCATTTCCTTCTTGGGAGGTGTGTGGGGCATCAGGAGAGGGTTTGTGGTGCTGAGAAATTGGGCTGTGAGTCATCCTTAGTTGGCCAGGCAGCGACTGATGGAGGAGGGGGAGGACCAGAGGCAGGTTTTTAAAGGACTACGTGGCCTGATCTGATCCACTAAGGTTCCCTTAGAAAAGAAGCACTTGAGGTGAGGGGGCAAAGGTTGAAGAAACCTGCATATAATAAAATCCATGAAAATTAAACCCACAAATGTGGAGGGCCAACTGTACTGCTAAAATGCAGAAACTTGGAGAAACCAGAAAGGATTTGAGTGCAGAAAGGTTGGATTTTCTGTTCAGGTCAGTTATTCTCAGAATGGCTCTTGCACCAAAGTCTGATTGCTGGATTTGAGAGGCTCCCCTGCTGTGCCCAATCTATTTAGCCTGATATCTTCCCATCCCTCCTCTAGTTTCTTTAGTTCATGTGGTCCCTGGCAATGATGCATTTCCTCCCCCTTACTGCTTCTGCAATAAATGGAACCTCCTTGGCCCAATGGTAATTATATGCAGTTCATTGACACATTAACGGTCCAGGGCAGCCTTTCCCATGCTGCTGGCTTGGGATGAAGGTAGTGGTTGTCCAATGTGTTTGGAGGCTACCAGTTGCAAAAAGCTGATCTGTTTGTGTCTCTGTGAGTGCTTCTTACAATTTTTTGTGACACCTGCTTGAGCCCCTCTTCCTCGTCGTATTTCCCAGATATAATGTGGTTTTGGGAAAAAGATCATGACTCAGTGGTAGAGCAGCAGGTTTACCCTGCAACAAGTTTCCAGCTTCAAATCCAGGTATCTCTCATTAAAGGGACTGTATAGCAAGAGATGGCTGGGATCACTGCTTGCAACCTGGAAAGTCATTGACAGATTGGTAAAGAGCCTGAGCTGCCATAGGATGCCTTCCCTTTTTTTTTTTTTTTAAATAGATAGGGCAACTTGGAAAGTGCAGAGTTGGAAAAGTTATTTTTTAACTCCTAATATCCTATCTTGCAAGCCACCTTGGGTCCCATATTGGGAGAGTCAGGTGGGATATAGATTAAACAAACAAACAAATTTTTTCATCCTGGACAACCAGCAGTCATGCTGACTGGAGGATTCTGAGACCCATTAATCCAAAAAGCAACTTTTCCAAGCTCTGATCTCAGCTCAATGCAGCAAAGTATCTCAGAGGTTCAAGTGTTTGTGTGAAATAAATATTATTTGCTATTGAGGCAGACTGGAGAGCAGAGAACTGGAAGCTGGTGGGATCTGGAGTGAAGCGGGGTTCATTTCTGTGATCATCTAATCTGAGCAGGCATAGTGATTCTCTTACAGTATTTCCCAGATGGGGCTTCTCAGGTATGGTGGGGACTACAAATCCCAGCACCCCATAGGTCTTCATTAGCCTAAGCTTAAAGCCAAACCTAAAGTTAACCTAGCCCATTTTTGCACTATAGTATTATAGTGCTATTATTTCACTTTCAACATCCTATGGAATCCTGGAGTTTGCAGTTTAGGGAGGGGCCCAGGATTCCATAGGATGTTGAAAGTGGAATAATAGCACTATAACAGTCTAGTGCGGAAATGGTTCTAAAGTCAAAACTCAAAACTAAACTATCCTCCTCCCCAATGTTATTTTGCAGAATAGGAAGATGGGTCTTTGCCCATGGAGCTTACAAAATACTGCAGTAAAATACATTACTGTGACAGCATGTTCCCTATAGAACAAGCAGCTCTTGTAGCCCCTTCCTTCCCTTGTTCTCAGAGCTCGGTCTGACTGCGCCTGGCACAATGGTGCCCAAACAATATTGTGTGCTTGGATCTGCATTGCTTGGGTGATGTTTTGTTGCCGGCAAAGGCACACAGAGTGGAAGGCTTACGTTGACTCTTGCACTTAAAGAACTATGGGAGACTTTCCAGCGTGGAGATCATTAAACCTTCTCGTAATGGTGTTGAAAAGCTGTTTTCTGCCCCATCAGCATTTGTAGTTAAATGGTCCTCGGGGACCAATTGCTCTCAGCCAGCATCAACAACAGGTCAGTATAGAGCTAAGGAGAGAAGATGTGAATGCTAGCATGTAAGGGAAGCAAATATCCACACTGATGCTGTAATGACTGCATGCTGATTTTCATGTGATTTTGGAATGAAGTGCAAGGAGGGGGGACATGGACAGTTAAGCAAAGAACCTTCATCTGCCTTATTTCCAATTGCGTCAAGAAATTTAAAGAGGCACTTTCAGCTTTATATTTGGACATCTTAAGACTCAAGTCTTCACCTTAATAAAAGTATCAGCACAGCACTGGATCAGATTTTTAAAGAAATATTTAATAACAAGCACAAAGGGTGGGAGAGCAAGGCAATTTGAATTTAATTGTTTAAAATATTTATCCTACACCTTTCTTCTGGAGAGCTCAAGGAGCCTAACAGCAAGGAGAAAAACCACACATTAACAATTTAAAAAAACCTTACAATATAACATGATCATTAAAATATTTATATTAAACTTTAACATTAAAACTTTAAAACAGTGGCAAAAATGTAAACAGAAAACAGCAGTAAAATATTAATAAAGAACTCAGAGACTATTTAAAAAAAACCAAAAGAAATTCAGTAGAGTCTAAAAGTCTTTGAAAAGATTTTTGTCACCTTGTAGAAGGCCATTAGATAAGAGGCAATACAAGGTGCTGCAGGCTATATTTCAGAGGAGAGAACTGACAAAACCACCTCTGAGTATTCCTTGCCTAAGAGAACCCTATGAAATTCATGGGGCTGCCGTAAGTCAACAAGTGACTTAAAGGCACTTTCTTTCCTTTGGAAAGAAAACCTATAGGCTAGGTTTAGCCAACAAGACCCTCATTGAATGCCTGAGGGCTGTGTATCTGTAAATGGACTTTTTGTAAATGACTTACAGCCTTCCACTTCCAACTTCGAGCAGGGAGGTTTCAAAGGGTGCTTCACTTGTGTTCTCTTGAGCACAAATAGGACATTCCATATGATGAGGGATCACACTAAAGAGAGCTCCTTTTCCCACATTCCAAGCTCCCTTGGCCTCCAACCTCACCATGTTGAGCAGGGAATTTTGAGGAGACTCTCTGTTTCCATTCAACTTGAACAGGAGAAGCTTAGAGTCCACAACTGGGAATCCTGATCACATGGGCTCTTTGCTTTGTATTCTGGTGAAGAAACCTCTTGTGTGGTGAGAAAGGACATGAAAAATCTCCCAGTTTGATTTTGACGCATTTGTCCCATCTGCATTTTCTTGCTGTCCATGTTTTTGTGTCAGGTTGTGATATTTTGTAGCTTTTTCCATGTAAAAATGTTTGCATATCTTGCCACTTTCTGTGAAGCTTACTGCTTATTGTTAAATTCAAACTCATATACTTGTACAAGAGCTGACTGAAGGATAAAGGGAGGAAAGTTGTGGTTAGTGAAGTTTCAGGGGGTTGGGACAATAATTACTGATCAGGAGAGCAGCAAAGAAAGCAGCAGTGTAGCTTAGGCTTGTGCCTAAGGACAGTACTTGTTCAGAAATCAGAGTGACAGAGTGGCATCCAGCAAGCAAGATACTGCAGCTGACTGCCCAAAATGAGGGTTTTTTACACCCAAAATCAACCTGGAGGGCAAGGGTGTGAATGGCTTTCTAGCTGAGTAAACAATGGAAGTTGCAACATGGACAATAGAGTCTGGACAGAGTTAATGGTCTTAGTGTTAGGTGACAAAGTGTTAATGGCTATAGTAATAGCTCTGTAATGGTGGAATGATAAAGGAATAATGAAGAGAAGTGTCCAGGTGCTAGGAAGAAGGGCAGACACAATCAGTGGTTTTGATGAGACCTTCTCATTGCTATTGTATGTCAGCAGAGGTTTTATACTTTCAGCTTAAGCCTGGAGTTACCAGGTGATTATCCTGACAATAGCCTTGGCTATGCCTAGAGGGGATCTCTGACTTACTTTGCAGCACACACGTTCAGCCAGTATTTTTCCTCTGTCCATCCTGGCCTTACAGTCACCTCAGGGTTCATTTTATATCAATGCCAATTAATGTATTTTGCCAATTAAATTATATTTCACCAATTAATCAGGTCTGGGCTGTGTGGAGGCCAGTAACACTGACTCAGGAGAGTGGAAGGAGAAGAAGCAAGCAAGAGTTTGAAGACTGGTGGTACAAGCTACAATAGCATTTTCAGCACAGAGCCTGAGACCCTTGATCCAGGAATCTTTGAACTGCGATGCTCAGAAGCAACATATTCTGAGTCAGATCCTGCTAGAGGATTGGTTTCCTCTGTGCTATGACACCCTAACAGCTTCACATACCTTCAGGGTTGGTACAGGTGAAATGTAAGGCTAAGAAGGGAAATGCCAGGTGCCAAGTTGCAGGATGAATGGTGTAGAATGCCCTCCTGTTGGAGGCCTAAGTAGCATTGATGCTGATCTCATTTTGGCATCAAGTTAAAACTTGGCTGTTCATCAAGGCTTTTGGAAGCCCAACATTAATCAAATTGTGGATTTCTCTTTTAGCTAACGCTGATTGTGTTCATTGTTTTAACTTATTTTAATTGTTTTAAATTCTCTAATGCTGCTTATGCCTTGCTCTGAGATCTTTAGATATAGAGCAGGGAATAAAATACTCACCTAACTGATGAAACCACTGTTAGCATTTGCCAGTTTCCAGGAAAAGGGAAAAGCCTGGCAAAAATAATCTGGCTCAAGGAGGATAAAAGATCTCAGGCGACTTTCAGATCTGGTTAGAATGTCTTCTCTGCATCTTGTTTGTTACTGTCATTCCCATTCCTTTTTTGTTTAGATCATAATAAAGTTGTATTTCAAATACGGCCCCCCCCCAAATGTCTTCTTTGCATAAAGATGCTCTTTGGAATTAAGTTTTACAAACTGGATTGGATTCAGATATAGATGCATGCAATGCAATAGCTGCTCCTTTACCCCCCTTCCCATCACTACACAGGAGGTTGGAGGCTCCTGCTGGCTGAAGGTATGTGCAATGTGCAAAGAAAACAGACCAGAGAAATCTTCCCTGAGCAGAATACTTTTGGCCACCTGAGATAGATCCTGGATCCAACCCAATGGAAATTAGTAAGCAACACAACAGGAAAATGCTGGAGTCTGAAATTCTATTGACCCTCTATTTTTTCTTCTTAATTATCCAGACAGAAGTGTAGACCAACAGCACAAGGAATTAGCTGTTTATATGATCACTGAAGCTAAACGATACAGATTACAAACAATGTCGCCTATTAAAGAATGAGAGATTTTGCTATAATGGCTAAATTAACATACAGGCTAAATAGTAGCATACAGGGCTAAATAACATACAAGCCATAACAGCTAAATTAGCATCAGTGAACAAAAGCTGTGACAAAGAAGCTCCTTTTTAACAAAGCCCTTTTATGCCCTTCCAGGTCTCACTTTTCTTTATTTTCCTGTGGAGGTTTTTAGCAGTGCTGGCATTGTGAAGATGGTGAAGAAGAGTTGGAGAAACACATATTTTTGGTATCAGGTTGCAACAGCATGTCTACAGTAAGTAGTTCAGTGTGGTGGTGGGATTTATGCTGCTGAGAGGCAAGAGGCTATGCTGATGGCAGCAGTGCTGTTGGTAGAGTTTCCCATGTCAGGCAGGCTTTCATTCACTTTGGCCCCAAGGGTGGGAAAAAACAAAAATGAGTAAAAGTTTAAAGAGTTAAAAAAAAAAAAGAGGAACCATGGCAGTGGCACCATAGCAAAGGCTTGTTAGTGCTGTGCAGGAGGAAGCATGGTAAAGCCCTTGGTAAAGCCCTTTTGAAAACCATGAAAACCTATGATGAGACACTCCAAAATGAAACAAAAGATAGTGCCAGAAGATGAAACTCCCAGGTTGGATGGCTCTTAGTGAGCTACTGTGGTAGAACAGAAGACAACTACAAGTAGTGCTTTGGCTAATGATGCAACTGGACTCTAGCCAAAAGGTGGTTCAACTGTTGATGTGCTGCGAGATGAAAGGAAAGTCAAAGCTACACAACACATAGAGGGAACATGGAATGTGAGGAGCATCAATTAGGGGAAGTTAGACATAATAAAGCAAGAAATTGAATGTACAAACATTGCAATACTTGGGATGAGCAAGCTGAAGTGGACAGCAATGGGACATTTTGAGTCAGATAATTCTGAAAGGTTTTACTCAGGAAGTGAACATTTAAGAAGATATGGTATGGCATGAATAGTGAGGACAGATGTAGCAAAAGCAGATAATGGAAAGTCTGACAGGAAAATGTCAATAAGACTTCAGAGAAAGCCTGTCACTACAACCATAATCCAAGTTTATGCCCTAACCATAGAGCCAGAATAATAATAATAATAATAATAATAATAATAATAATAATTATTATTATTATTATTATTGAAAGATTCTACGCTTTGATCCAGGAGGAAACTGATCACACTCTAAAGCAGGGCTTGTTGTTAATTATAGGTAAATTGGAATACAAAAGCAGGAAACAAAGCAGAATCAAAGGAAGGAAGATTTGGTTTAGGATTAAGAAGTGAAGCAGGAGAGGGACTGACTGAATTTTGTGAGGCCAACAGGTTGTTAATCATAAACATATTCTTCAAGCAACCCAAGAGGTGACTATACACCTGGACATCACCTGATGCCTGATATAGAAATCAAATAGACTACATAATTGGAAGCAAAAGATGGAGAAGCTCCATTCTATCTGCCAAAACAAGATCAGGAGCAGACTGTGGGACAGACCATGCTAATATCAAAAATTCGAGTAAAGCTAAAGAAAAAACCATCTAAACCATTCAACACTAAACCAAACATTGTGCTGAAATATATACTGAGGAACATTAAATAGAATTTAAAGATAATATGAAAAATAGATTTGCACTACTAAACCTAATTGACGGTGAGCGGGAAAAAAAACCCAGTCTGAATTGAAGCTAAAGACATTGTAAGGGAGGAATGCAAAAAGATACTACTTGCAACCAAGAAGGTAGAGAAGCCTGAATGGATGATAGATGAAACCCTTCAAGAAGTTAAGGACAGACAAAAAACAAAAGTAAAACATGACAGAAATGGAACCATGAATGAAGGAGAAGTACTCTAATGGCTGTTTCCACACTAGACTGTTATAGTGCTATTATTCCACTTTCAACATCCTATGGAATCCTGGGGTTTGTGGTTTAGGTAGGGGCCTCAAAGACCTCAAAGGCCCCTCTCTAAACTACAAACTCCAGGATTCCATAGGATGTTGAAAGTGGAATAATAGCACTATAACAGCCAAGTGCAGAAATGGCCAATAACTAATTCAAAGAAATAGAAGATGACAGCAACAAAAAAGGGAGAACAAGAGACCTGTTCCACAAGATTCAAGAAATCAAAGGGAAATTTAAACTAAGAAGGAGGATGCCCTACAACCAGCAGAGGAACACATTACATGACCAAGTAGAAATAAGATGATGGGAACAAAACATGGAAGAACTATATAAAATAGATGAAGGGATGAGAGATTTATTCAAGGAAGAACCATTTGAAGATAAACCTATAACTTTTGAAAGTGAAGTGAAAGCTGCACTCAGAGTACTTGGAAAAAATAAATCACCAGGAGCACATGGCACATCAGTAGAACTACTTCATGCTACAGAGACAGAATCTACTGCTTGTCAACAAATATGGAAAACAAAAGAATGGCCCACAGATAGGAAATGCTCAATATACATTTCAGTCCCCAAGAAAGGGGTCACCAGGGATTGCAGCAACCACAGGACGATTGCATTAATTTCCCATGCAAGCAAGGTGATGCTCAAAATTGTATAACAAAGATTTTATCATATATGGAGTGAGAAATGTCAGATGTCCAAGCTGGGTTCAGGAAAGGAAGAAGCACTAGAGATCATATTACAATCATATGTTGGATAATGGAGTGCACCAATGAATTTCAGTAGAAAATCAGCCTGTGCTTTATAGATATAGCAGTGGCTTTGGTTGTGTAGATAATAGATTGCTCTTAAAGAAATGGGTATAGTACAACATTTAATTGTCCTGATTCATAACCTGTACTCAGGAAAGGGGCTATAATCAGGACAAATTATGGAGAAACAGAAAGATTTCTAATTGGCAAGGGGGTCAGGCAAAGCTTCATTTTATCACCCTATCTGTTTAACTTGTACGCTGAATGTATCCTATGTAAAGTGGGATTAGACTTGGAGGAAGGAGGTGTGAAAATTGGAGTAAGGAATATCACCAATTTAAGATATGCAGGTGTCATCACCATATTACAAGAAAATAGCAAAGGCTTGGAACGATTATTGAAGAATGTCAAGGAAGAAAGTGCAAAGGCAAATTTACAACTGAATATTAAGAAAACAAAAATCATGAGCAGAGATAATTTACATAACTTTATAGCAGATGATAAAGACATTGAAATAGTTCAAGATTTGCCATACCTTGGCTCTGTCATTATTTAGAATGGAGACTACAGTCAAGAAATCCAAAGAAGACAAGGACTTAGAAAGGCAGCTGTGAAGAAACTAGACAAGATCTTGAAGTGTCTAGATATAGAGTCCACTTCTAGTTTTTATGTAAGGTTGTGAAAGCTGGACAGTGAAAAAACTGATAGGAAGAAAACTTATTTTAAATAAGTTATTTGAAGTGTGGTGCTGGAAAAGATTTCTACAGATACCATGGACTGCTAACAATACAAATAAATGAGCCCTGGAGTGAATCAAACCAGAACTCTCCCTAGAAGCCAAGATGACTAAACTGAGACTTTCATACTTTGGACATCTCACAAGAAGACATTACTCATTCGAAAAACATAACAGTTGGCCCTCCATATCTAAAGATTTTGTATCCATGGATTCAACCAACCATGGCTCAAAAATATTAAAAAAAATCTGCAAAACCTGTACAAGGTAGTTGATAATCAGAGGACTTGGAAATCTCATTTATAGGGCTGCTATAAGTTGAAGTTGGCTTGATGGCAGTTAACAACAACAAATAGAGGCATAGTTTCTAAGTAACAGTCCTACTAGATTCTGTACCAGTCAGGCCTCATCTGGAGAATTGCACCCAAGTTCTGGGCACTTCATTTTAAAAAGGATATAGAGAGGTTGGAGCAGAATCAGAAAAGGGCAATAAGAATGATAAGCAAAAGCATATGAAAAAAGGTTGAAGAAGCTGGGATTGTTTAGCTTGGTGAGGGAAAGACTGAGGGGTGATATGATTGCACTATTTAAATACCTCAAGGGCTGTCACAGAGTGGAGGGGGCAGGTCTCTTCTCTGTTGCCCCAGAGGTAGGACAGATCTCATGGTTTGAAGTTACAAGAGAGTAGATTTTGATTAAATGTTAGAAGAAAATTCTTGGCTGAAGAGTGGTTTGGCAATGGAACCAACTGCCTAGAGGTGGGGTCTCCTTTTCTGAACTTCTTCAGTAAGAGGTTGGACAGCAATTGGCTAGCAATGCTTTAACTAGAGAACCTGGACTGACCATCTGTGATACTGAAATGTAGAATTCCAGTATGTGAAACTGAAAAATGCCACCATGTGAAGGCTGGAAAATGACACCATGTGCTGCTGGGACGTATTCTCCAGCCTTTTATGATTTTTAGCTATTAATTCATCTTCGCTGCCACCACCCGCTGAATTATGAATGATCTGGACACTTGGACAGTACAGCAGGACCCTGTCCAACCACATACATCCCTAAGCTTAAGGATCTTCCTTTTCCCCCAGTCTACCTAGCTTGGCGTGGGAAGGAGAGAAATAGGGTCTTTTACAGAAAGTATTTATTAAAGGTAGGAAAATAAACAAGGCAAATTACCACACATGGGAAGCCCCCTCCTCCCAGGCACACTTAGTTACAAGTAGTTACAAAAAGAACAGATATAAAAGCACAGATACATTCTTTAGATCAGCCAGCCTCCAAAATAACAGAAAAGTCCCTAACACAACTAGATAACTATTTCTAATTACTCACAGTTGTTCCTAGGCTTAGATGTTCTAAAGGGAAGGGCCAGGAGGCGAGGCCTATGGCCTATGGCCTGCAGCCTGCTATTGGCTCAGAACCCCCCTCCATGAGGTTCTTGGGTTGTTCTTCTTTGTTATCTCTCTCGGCCACATGGCCTTGCAAGAAGTTTTATAACTTCTCCTTGGAAGCATCCTGAAGATGCTCACTTCTTTCCTTTTTGATTGGTCAGTCTCACCCTGTGACCTGTGATGCTGACTCACATGACCTATGATGCTGACCCACATGACCTATGATGCTGACCCACGTGACCTATGATGTAATCTAATCCCCAACACCTTATTAACCCTTGGTTTACCTGAAGAGGGAAATTTCCCCCTTTAGCTAAGTCAAGATAATGGGAAGCCCCATTATCACACCACCTGGTTAAACTCAGTGGCCCATGAGGCCTCCTTGTTCTCTATATTTCCATGATGCACTAGCTAATATTTTCTAGTTACTATTTAATGTTCTAGTGGCACAGTGGTTAAATGCTGGTACTGCAGCCACAGGGTTGTGAGTTCGATCCTGCAGGGCTCCAGGTTGACTCAGCCTTCCACCCTTCCACAGTCAGTAAAATGAGTATCCAGCTTGTTGGGGGCGATTAGCTAAAAACATTGTAAATTGCTTAGGTAGTATTTAGCACTGATAAGCAGTATAGAAATATAACTGCTATTGCTATATTATTTTTATAAGACATTTTAGAAGAATTTTGATAGGAACTTTACCAATTCTATATCTATCAGTCCTAAGAGTTTTTTAAAAACAAGAAAGTAATTAGTAAAGCAATGAATAAGAATGTTCAATGACTTTAAAACACTACAAAAGAAGTAATAGAAATGAATTATGTTTAGAAAGTAACTTTCCAAGCTTTGATCAAAGAATATTGGACATATTTTCTTCAGCTGTCTAGCCTAAATATAATATATCCAATTCTGCCATGCTCTTTTTAAAAAACCCTAAACAAATAGGATAAAAATACAACCAGGCTTGAAGTTTGATATTTATTTATTATTAATATTTATTAATAGACAATTTTTATAAAATATGTTCTGGTACATCCTCATGAGATGATTAATGTACTATATGGCATTTCTTTTTCATTATTGATGTACAAATTTATGCCTTTCTCTATATGCATTTCTATAAGTTTATATTTTTGATTTAGGTATGTTCATTTTGTTTTATTGTAAAATAACTGGGGGGAGGGGGCAGAAAGAAAAAAAAATGCCCAGAGCTGTCCAAAGTCCTGAAACTTCATCTTGACCCACTTTGTCTGCCAAACTACCTTTGGGCATTTTTCATGCCTCTTGAAGTCCTCTTTCAGGTCACAACAGAACATAAGAAGGGGAAAGAATAATAGTTTGGGGTGTGTGAGTCCACCAATCCTGTCCAATTCACTTGATTTTTTGAAAAAAAAAATGTTTGATTTGTGATTACTTTACAGATGTTTTGGTAGTGAGTCTGATTTGGAGACCTGACACCATCATAGGTAGATCCTCCTCAGTACCAACCCCCCCCCGATGTGCAGACCCAAAGGAGTCTGTTCAAATAGTTTATGACCACTGTGACATTCTGTACTGGAGTGCATGCTCTGCAAACAAAAGATTCCATTCTTTAGTCCTCAGCATGATCTCCAGGAAGGGCTGGGAAAGACTTTTGCCTGAAGTCCTGGAGACCCAGTTCCAGTCACCACTGACAATGCTGAGTCAGATGGATCAGTGGCTCAGCTCAACATAATGTAGCCCATCCTGCTCCTAGGTGTGTGGTGTAGTTGTCAGAGAGCTGCATATGGACTTAGCTGCCCCTTGAGCTATGAAACTCATGGGGAGATCTTGCCCCAGTCACTTACTCACTCTTTCAGCCAGACCTACTGACCTTCCTAGGGTTGTTGAGAGGGTGAAATGGTGGTGGTGGTGATGAAGGACAACATACCCTTGAACTCACTGGAGGAAATGTGGGGTGTGAATGTGATGAACTGATGAATGCTTATTGACAGAGGAGGACAGAGGAGCTTACCAAGACTCTCTGGTACTGGAGCTAGAGTGTCCTCAGTGCTGCTACTTCAAAAGGCTTCAATCATTTTTTTAAAAGAAAAAAAATCTTTAATGCTCCATTCTTGACTTGGGAGTAAGTTCTATTGAGCATAGTGGGGATTACTTCTGAGTAAATTCTAAGTACAGGAACTAAAGTGGTGTAGTGGTTGGAGTACTGGGCCATTTCCACACTAGACTGTTATAGTGCCATTATTCCACTTTCAACATCCTGTGAATCCGGGAGTTTGCAGTTTAGGGAGGGGCCTTTGAGGCCCCTCCCTAAACTGCAAACTCCTGGATTCCATAGGATGTTGAAAGTGGAATAATGGCATTATAACCATCTAGTGCAGAAATGGCCTTGGACTCAGAGTTCGATTCCCTGCTTGGCCACGGAAACCCATTGGATGACAGTGGGCATGTCTCACACACACTCAGCCCTACAAAACACTGGGATAGGTTTGCTTGAGGAGTGCCATAAGTTGGAAACAACTAGAGGGCATACAACAACAACCACAACAATGACGACCACAACAAAATATGTACAGAATTGTTCAAGAAAGCTGCAATCCTAGGCAAACATGAGATGTAGCAAATCTCAGTGAATAAAGTGGGGCTTATTGTGAGTAAATATGCACAGGTTGTGACTGGACATCACTGGTAATTAGTCACTTTCCTTTTAAAACAATGGCAGACCAGAAACTACTGCATAATGAAACAAAAATAAATCCCCAGATCATTCTTCCAAATGGTAAGGCTGGCCTTAGCTGCTTGTAATATCCTGCCATCAGTGTGTATTATGCTTTATAGTACATCGTAAATGAAAAAGTCCCTTCCCCAAGGTAAAAGATTGTAAAATCTGTGCTGGAATTGTCAGGCTTAATATGACCAATTTGCAAACACATCCTTGGAAGCCAAGTATAATAAAAACAAAACAAAAAAATGGTGATCCAAATGACATAAAGCTGATTTAAGCTGGTGTAACTGAATTCAGAGATAATAGATAGGCTTGTTAACATTGGCAAAGATGATCAAACAAAAGAAATACTTCACAGAAATCCAGTTAAAGTTGGCTGTGGTCAAAAACTTTTATGGGTCCCATCATTAAAAAACTGAGAACCAGGTCAAACTGAGCAGGAAGCGGAGCAGATTGTCAAAGCTGTTTCCTGAAACAAAAGTGGAAGGACTTCCTTGAATCCAGCATTTAAGATCAAGATTCTTTCAAAAACAGTGTTTGAAATGATGGGGAAAGGCATTGTGAGTACCCAGAAAAGGTCTATATTTCTTGGGAAAGATTAAAGGGAAAGATGCTCAAAGTAAGAAAGAAGATGCGGCGGTAATTCTTTATTCATTTACCTGGGAGTAAGTGCCACTGAACATAGTAGGGATTACAACTGAGTAGAGATACCTAGGACTGCACTATAAATTGCCTTAAAGGACGTGCTCCTGGAAAATAGTATGTGAGAAAAGGAGGACACCTTTTCAAAGGTTGCCAGATATCACACAGATTAAAAATTATGAAATAATTATAGCACAAAAGCATTTGTCAGGTAAGGAAAAAAAGATTGAAATCTTGTCAACTAAGTTAACAGCTATGGTTGTGACAAAAATAAAATAACTTTGCTCAGAAGAAGATTTTAAGGCAGGTGAGATGGGAGAAGAGATGCTAACAACTGATGGTGCATTTGTATTAATATGTAGGATTCAACCTGGCCTGGCTCACACAGTATCCTACATTATCTGCTGAGTTGATAATTGACCTGGCTCTTTCTTAGGCCATTTCCACACTACATTTTATAGTGCTATTATTCCACTTTCAACATTCTGTGGAATTCTAGGGTTTGTAATTTACTGTGGCCAAAGAGCTCTCTGGCTGAGGATTCTAAAGGCCCCTTCCTAAACTTCAAACGCCAGAATTCCATAGGATGGTGAAAGTGGAATAATAGCACTATAACAGTCTAGTGTGGAAATGGCCTTACTTTCCTCTGTCCCAACAAAGCCTGTGCTATTGGCCACTTCTGCTTGTGCTCCATGGCAGTACATGCAATGCTCCAGTACTGCTTTGGCTGCTAGTCAATCTCACCCCTATATGAGCTGTTACCCTAATTTCTGGGGGTCCCGGGAGGGACACCTAAGTGTGCTCCAAATTACACTAGTTGAGGAAATTAGCAAAGAGCACAAGCTAGCAATACGAGAGGCAGGACAACGGAGCGTGATCTTTTACTCAATGTCTATGGGGTCAGGCCGAGTCAAGGAGCAAACAGATGTGAAATAATAATTGTTTTTATTAAAATACAGTCAAACAATGTATGTAGCACACTCACTCAGATAACTAGAGGAATAAAGGTTGGAGTGGGATAGAGGGATTTTTAAGAGGAGTAGTTGATTTGGGTAATACTACACCTGTCCTGAAGCCCGGGTAGTCTGCAGCAAAAGTTTGGAGGTATGGAGTTCTCAGTACATGGGACTGAGGGGAAGGCTTGCCAAGCAAAGCAGCAGCAAGGTGGGATGGAAGTTGGGAGTGATCCGAGGAAGCTCTCAAAGTCAGGGGTTTTTATAGGGGAAAATGTGGCCGTAGGCTAGTCCGTACTTGGGGAAAACAATGAGTTTTGGGGTGGAGACAAAGCCTCCGGAAGGTCAGAATTCAGCATGATTGAATTAAGTCCGAATTGACAGTGGAGTAGACGGTATGCAAATGCAGAGTTCTTGACAGATGAGGATTCTTCTAATCAAGCTGCCTGCTCGGGGCAGGGAGTTCTTTGTAAGTAGTGTGCATACATAATAGAGTACTTGCCTTTGAGGTCTCCTGAAGCGGCAGGACAGCTATTTCTGGCCAGCCTGTATCGTTTAAAATATTACAGCGATTAGCGGCTGTGCCTGTATGTGAGCTTGTCTGGGGGACCTCACCAGCACGTGGAGAGGCATAGGTAAAGAAGGCCAAATTATTGATATCAAAGTGATATCTAATATGCCTCAAGTCCGGGCTAGAAACTGCGGTAACAGAGCGTACCCTCTGAGTTTGGATAAGGTACTTTGGACAGCATCTCCCAGAATTCCTAAGCACTATGGTCACTGTGTCCAGAGTTGTTGCTATTCCCCTCCTCCCTTCTTTTCTTTCCAACTCCTGATGCAGCAGACTGCCAGGAGAACGTCACATTGCTCTTGCCCCACTTTTAAACTAATTTCTTATAGAGAAATTTTGAAAATAGGCTGAGGGCTGCAGGTTGTCCACTCCGAGCTGTAAGACCTCTATGACATACATGCATCTAACAGATGACACTTCCCCCTCTCCCATGTGGGAATAGAGCTATAGGCAAAATTTGAGCTGCTACATCTCTGAATGTTGGAGGAGCAATGACTCATGAGTTTAAGAAACAACAGGAGAGGTCATAATGTATTAAAGAGGTGTAAGAGAGAGAAATGTAACAGGATTAGAATAATTGGGCTATTGCAGAACTGTACATTTGTTATATTACACTATTATTAGATTTAATGTATATATTAGAATAATTATAATACAAATATAAATGTAGAAACATTTTATATAATCTTTTAATAAGATTTGAAATAAGACTAATTGGGTATAGTTATTTTATTGAATTTTAAAGACATGGAACACAGAAGCATAAATAACCACTCTCTGGAGAGCTAGAAGTCAGGCATGTACCCCTTTTATCCCTATTGTATTTGTGTGCTTGTTTAAATTGTTTGTTTGTTTGTCTAGATCAGGTGTGTCAAATTCAATTTCATCTTGGGCCACATCAGCATTACGGTTGCCCTCAAAGGGCCAGTTGTATCTTTAAGACTATATAAATGTATCTACTCTTTCATCATATTAAATAATTGCCCCTGCATTTGATTATTTCTGGTTTTAGTAAAAACTAGCTCTGAAACTAGAAGTCTAGGAAAAATAATGGCAAGCAGATATTCAAGTGTACAACTATTGTACAATTTATTGAAAAATGAGTTTTGAAAACAGGAAGTTATTTTTTTTAATTATCAGACGAATATTACCAAGAACTGTTTATTACATTAACTTTGGTCTCAGTTGCCTCTTTCAGCGCCCCAGACCCTCTCTGTGTTTCTTTCTGCTGCCCCCTCCCCTGTGCCTCTTTCTGCCTCCTTGCCCTTCTCTGTACCTGGTGAGCGCAATCCCCACATTGCAGGCCCTGGCCGCCAGTATTCTGAAGAGAGGCCCAGCAGCCAGCACTTTTGATCTACTTCTACTTCTGACTGCTCCTCTGTCCAACTCTTGTGAGCCACGCAGAGTGTTGCCATGGTAAGCCACGGCAACACTCTGATGGTGAGACTTGGACAGAGGAACAGTCAGAGGTAGAAATAGATTGTGAGTGCTGAATGTGGGGCCCCTCTTCAGAATACTGGTAGCCAGGCGCCCGCAGCATGGGGATCAGGCTTGCCAGGTGGTGGGGGAGTGCTGCAGCTGCAGGAGAGATGTGAGGGCTGCGTGAAATGGCCTG